>OX422218.1:533690395-534117519 GCA_949130495.1 Sambucus nigra
TGATTATGCTTTTGCAATGTCCTTCCTCTTGAATGAAAAAGTTTGAAGGACCTATTGCCAAATGACTCTTTGTTTTATGATCATTAATAAATATCGAGACATAAGTAATTAATTATTATTTTTTTTGGAATGACTATTGCAGGTGTGCAGATGACGAGCCGTTTGTTCCAAAATACCAAGTTTCCAAGGAGAAAGTCAAAAACTTGGGCATTGACTACATTCCCCTTGAGGAAGGCCTCAAGGATACCGTCGAGAGTTTGAAGGAGAAGAAATTTCTAGGGGGCTCATCTGCTATGTGAAATTCTTCAAAAAAATAAAATAATGATGGTAACTCCTATTTGCCTTCCATAATATTGGTTTAGTTTCAGCAGCTTTTAGGAGTCCCCTATCTTGCTACATGTCCTACTACTAGTATGTATTAAGAAAAAAATCGGAACCCCATTCCAATACTATTGCTACATGTCCTGCTACTGGCATGTCAGTTTCTTTGACATATATTTGGCATTTCAGCCTGTCTTTAGATTTGGGGTTGAAGTAATCTTGGTTGGCTATGTTGTAATACAGGTATATCTATTGGTTTCTTTAGTGGCTTTTAAAAAAGTCATCTTATAATATTTTGGTAGATAGCAACTTCGATTATTTTGTGTGCGCGCACACGTGTATGCATGTGTTTCTGTGTGTGTGTGTGTGTATGTTTAGTATGCGTGGTTGCTCTCATTTTCATCTGTGAAGAAAATCCGCCATTATAGAATTACTGTTTAATGTCGGTGCCTATAATATTGCTTTCGACGCAGTCATTTCTATGGTACACTGGGACACCGTACTTCCAGAACATTGCTTGTGTGCTAATTGTCTCATAGCCATTTATTAATTCGGAAAAAATAAGGGTGTAGTTGTAAGTGTCAGGGTGTTGGGAGTAATTTTGTTTGTGTTAAGATTAATTTATATTTTTTCCTTGGGGTGGGGGTGCTGCTTTGATTTTGGGAAATTTTGATTTACACAAACTGATGTGGCACTATAATAAAGTATTGTAGACTGTCTTGGAGTGAGTGATGTGCAATACTCTATTGCAATTTTGCTTCTTGTACCCATAGCATTACTTAGTTTGATTCTAGCCCTCGAGACATAGTATCCCGTTGCCATGAAATACGTTTTCCACCTTTTTGAATGTATAACTACCTAAAACTTTTACTTTTTCGTTTTTCAACTTTGGACTTTCCACCTTGAATTCTTCTTTACCCACCTCCTCCTCATAGGAATGCAACTCCCATGCAAAGTTGAAATATTTTACCTTGTAATTAAACATTTTTAACCACCTCTTTTCCATCTTTACAATCAACCACCTCTTTTCCATCTTTACAATCGAACACATGGAGATTTTTTGCCTGAGAACAATTTATAAGGGAAATACATTCCAAGCAAATGTTTCCCTCTTCCATCCCTTTTTATAAAGCATGCCATAAGTTTTGTTTCATAGTCTTATTGTCATGGTAAATAAGTACTTTTTGTTCTTCAAACTTTTGGTTGTGTTTGATAGCGTTATTTGCTTGGATTTGTTTTTTAGTACTATCCAACGAACATTTATACTTTGGGTCGATTTTTTCATCCCAAGTTATAAAATAGCCCGATCATCGTTGAAAACGGTAGCAGGTAATAGTGGATGAGATAAAACGATTCCTCCCCCCCCCACCCACACCACTTTAGTTGGCAATTTGGTCTCCAGCCCATTGCAAGTTACTAGTTGCCTACACCCACACAAATAGTTTGAAGTGTTTGTCTGATCAAAAGTGAAAATGCAGCAAGTAATATGAAAACACATACATAGAGACAGAGCTGATGAGGCCTTTACATGTTGCTAAATGGGGGTCAAAGTTACATAGTGAACAAAACATAAAAGGTAGGTTCCCTAGGAAAATCTTGGAGCAAGGGAAGCTAACTAGTTTATTACTTCTTGGTTTCATTTCTATATTAGACTACGTAGGTCTCGTTTGGTATGTGGAAAAGTTGGGTGAAATTTGATTACTTCCAAATAATTCTGAAAAAAGTTTAGATTATTGCGTATTGGTTGGAAAGTGAGTGAAATTAATATCCATCCAATATTGGTGAGGTTATTGATTTCCTACGAGAATCCTTATAAATAATTTTTGTGAAGACAGAAAAGCCTATAAAAATATGAAATCATAATTCTATCCTTAATATATAAACATTTATTTTGTGAAAATGATTTGGTCATGTTGGTTTGTATTGGATTTAAAGTCGTACAAATTTTAAATAGACATTTTTTTTTCTCATATGCAATAATTTGATTAACTTAATAATAAACACACATATACGGTAAATTACTATATTTGTTAAATATTGGATTTTTTAAAACTATGGGGTTCATACATTTATATATAGTGATAACATGTCCAAAATAAATGAATTGAATATATGTATGTCTTGGGGGAATCAAACCTACAATAATGCTAAATTCCAAATAGACCCTCAAATATGAATGCAGTAAATAAAGGGGGACACGAATATACATTGTTCGACAGATCGACCAACCTATATCCGCGAGGAAGGGAGAGAGGGATGAATTTTATTAGTGAGGGAAAAAGACAATTTGTAGAGCTAAAGAATGCTAGCGGAGAGTTCAAGTCGTGTGTACAATTCTCTTTAATCATTTTATCCACAATTGGGCCTTCTATTTATAGATACATGAATCTTAACTATGTAAACTACTACCTTAAGCTTTCCTAGTGGATCTTCGACCTTGTCTTCTAGGTGATTGAGTTACAATATGATTGTATTCGATAACATTATCATTATCATCCATAAGGTCGTCCTTATCTGGTTCGTAATCGCCAAGCGACTAGGACTTGCAATTATCCTACAATTCTTTAAGTGCCACGTGGACACTTGATTCATAATCCCTTCAAATGCTCCTAGAAATAGGGTGATCGGTCTATAGGCTTGGTCTGCCTAATTATGTCGCAATATATCATCCACGTGTGACTTGGATTTTCTCATCAAGGCAAAGGCCTCATTAACTGCCACACATCCCCCTTATATTTAGTGGGAACACAATTATGGCCTTATTCACACGTAATCTCTATATTTAGGGTTTCGTGCGCCGTTGTTTGGGTTCCTCCAAAACATCATTGCACGTGAAGCGCGTGTCCTAGGGAGCGTGATAATGAGCCTTTTTTCCTAGAGAACCGTCATTTCAATTGACTATAAGGGATTCCAAAACGCTCCTTTGGCTTCTTCCTTGTCACCAAAGGTACATTTTTTTCTTCATTATCTCTCGTCTTTTCTCTCGATGTTGTTGCAGAAAAATCTTTCTCTTTTCGAAAACCTTCTTTTTTCATTTTCTTTCTTTACTCGATTAAATACGACATGTCTAGATGTCTTAGGAAGTACAAAGTTATCTCCAAAAATGATTTCGAGAAATTCCATGCTAGGTATAATATACTTAGGTTCATCAATATAAGAACCTCACTTGATGATGATGACATTTACGACCCTCCTTATGGTGAGGTTGCTTTCACGACGGTTGCCATAATAGAGGAAGTGGTTCGTTTCTTGGTAGAGGTACTCCAATTTTGTGGAATCTTACCTATCCAGGTAAATGAAAATTTCTTTCACAATGTAATAGGTACAATGGCCATAAACCAAATTTCTGGCACTAATGAGATCATGTATTGCTACGACATTCAGATTTCCCCTAGGCTTAGCTACCATTTCCAGGCAAAGGATAAGTCCAGCAATTTGGTCACATAGCTATCCAAGTCCCAAAAGGATACAAATAGAGATGTCTTAGTTTTTAATAGGAAAATATATAGTGAGAACTAGACATCTTCCTGTGCATGCAAAATCTTTTAGTAGATTCCTTAACATTCATTTTAATTTCTTGCTTAGTACATTTTTGTCTGCAACTAATCAATACTTTTTATGATATAATCCTCATTGCAAGAGGAAACCAAGAGACTTTGAAGTCAACCTTGTTAATTTGAAGAAGGTTTGGGACCAACAACCCCTTTGTGGATTAACATTTCATTGGAGAGCAACTCACATGCTTTTTGGATACGAGATGACTATTATGTTTGCCAAGAATTTTACAGATGTCCCTTTTGTGATTGTGATCGATTACACTATGGTCGGGGATTCATTCATCCCAACAAATACTACCACCCTCAACGCAGAGTTGAGATGAGTGTGCATAAACGAGGATTCCTCACCGACTAACATGATCTCCACTGATTCGGAAGGAACTAAATTGGTTCATCGTCAATAAGACATCCAAGATGACGACTTTGCCCATCTTTTTTCATATGAGGTAGTAGGTCATTCCCGTTGTCTTTGGTAGGAATTAGAATAAGAGGTGAAGGAAGAAGAAACAAACTTCACATATCCTTCCTCCTCCAATGCGAGGGCGAACTAACTGAAAAACCCATGCTCAGTTCGGATTGCAAACTACGACTCTCTTGTACTCCGAAAATATGAAAGGACGCCAAAGGCATGCCGTTGATCTTGACGCCGCTAGGGCAAACTTGAATAATAATAAGGGTGATCAGTTCGATTAGCCCGCCCATGGTGAAGCAAACACCTTCAATAAAAGAATAATCTCCACTCGAGAGAAGGAAACAAAGAGAAAGAGAGGCAAAAACGACTAGAAAGTCAAGGATTGACAAGTCCCACTTCTACCTCGACTAGGGGAGCAATCTGCGAGTGGTGATTGCACCTAGTCAAGAGACATTTCCACTCCCTTCCTCATCATCCAGGACCAGCCCTGAACGAATAATTTTTGGAAGGGTAAGGAGCCCGTTACCACTGACGACTCGACACATCAAAATGATAACTTCGACTGTTCTATTGCCCAGGACGCCATGTTACCTAAACACATGTTGACTATGAGAAATTTCCCTATCGATTCCCTAAAGAAGGAAAATATTCTCCACGTGGTATTGGTAAGTTGGGTATAATTTTTTTTTTCTTTTACAAGTATTTTTGATCGATGTATAATGACTATCCCTTTTTGTACATGTGTTTGTAGGTCATGCAAGGTTTGCACGAGACTATCATATGAGCTAATTGTTTGGCGACCAGGAACAACATTCTTCATGATCAGGCCAACATCATGAAGAGTTAACTTATCAAAAAGGACATCAAGATAATTTGTCGAATAAGTTGATTGATGTGACCTCCATCAAGGATATCCAAACAAAGGAAGTTGTCCAACTGGAGTACAACATAATGGATTCCTAACTGAGATGAAGGAGGCTTATGCCTTAAAGACTTTTGGAGAATCCTATTTTCCAAAGCCAGAATCTTTCCTTTGCTTTCGGCCAGGACTAGAAGAAGGAAGAGGCTTTTGGTGAAGGTTTTGGAGCCACCATCCAGGAGGTTGTTCCGCAACTTGACTATTATGAGTCAGTTTCTCTCAATAAAGGCTAGATTCTCGACCTTAAGAGGGGTAATGTCCGTAAGGGTGACCCTGCTTACTTTGAGCACCCCAAACTTAAAAGGCCTGTCATTGGCAATTAGGAAAGATTATTTAGTATCTATCCAAGAAGTTAATTAACCAATAGTTGAACTTGATCTTCCTGAAGCTCAGATTAAACAAGGTAATCGAGTTGCCCAAAGCTAGGTGGAGATCATCCATACTACCCTAGCCCGCAAGTTTTTTATTTTTATCTTCGTGTAGGACTTTTGACCACCTTTTCTAGTCCTTGTTTCATTTCTCAATCAATGAAAATTTTATTTATGTTTCATTCCTTGTCTCATCCATGCATGAATGTTTAAGGTCTTTCTACAAGTGATCTCTCCAATCAACTTTGATCTAGTTAAAAATTCTCATTAAATTAATTGCTTAGTGGAGGGTAGGTCCATAACCTTATTAATGTAACTAATTATTTAATCGATAAAGGGTAGGTCCGTGGCAGACTCCATTTACTTGTAAAATTTGATAATAAGTTAACCTTGTTATTCATCTTATCATTTAATCGGTTGAGGGTAAATCTATCACCGACTCTAATGACTTTTATAAGTTAACATTCTTATTTAACTTTATCACTTAATTGGTGAAGGGTAAGTCTGTGATCGACTCCATTGCCTTAAAAATTTGTAAATAAGTTACATTCTTATTTAACTTTATCGTTTACTCGATGGAAGTTAGGTTTGTGATTAACTCCAATGACTTATATAATTGATTAAGAAGTTGACTTTCTTATTTAACCCATCATTGTGCCACCGTTCTTAGGTGGTATTTTGAATGTTGTAGGCGAAGCCGAGTTATTCCAAGACGTGCCACCTATTTTAGTGGTCTTTGTAACAACCTGTACGTTTGGGGATAATTAAATTCCATAAATGGGTGAAAATGGGAAATTTGAGGAATTTTCCGGAATAGTAATTTTAGGAATTTTAAGGATTTGATGATTTTCGATGGGTGATATATTTACTTTTGGTATTAAGTAAATATGTCGGAGTATTTTAATTATATGTCGCGGTTGAGTAAAGCGACAAAAAGGTAAGATTTTAAATGGGAAAACCCGCATTGAAAGATATTGGGTTAAATTAGTGGGTTGCAGTCAAGTACCCCAGATGGAGATTTCGAGTGTGCGGTTGGACTCGGAATGGCTGAGATAGTCAGAATAAAGTATCCGGGGGTAATGTTTAGGTTCCGGGAACTTTTAAACGAGTAGGGACTCGCAATTGAGTAAACGAGTCATTTTTGGGTTTTAACAGGTATAAACCCTTTTTCTCCCTATATAAGGAGGGGGAGGGGGAGAGAAGAGAAAGAAAAGAGAGAAGAGAGAGAGAGGAGGAGAGAAAAGAGGAGCAAAAGGAGAAACTCCGGTCAAACTCCGCGGGATTCGGCTCGCGGTCGTCGGATTTTATCCACGAGGCAAGTGTTTACTTGCTTTATTTACTTTTGAGCATAAATCTCATATAAAAAATTGGTATAAACAAATCAGAAGATTTCCGGGATGGGATTTTATGAATAAAAAAATGGGTTTCGGACAATAAATGAGTAAACCCCGACTTTTATCCAATTTGAGAAATTTAGGAAATTATTGAAATTAATTGTGGTTTTGGGGTTCTAGGATGTTTAGAACCCGTTTTATATGTGTATATATCGTTGATCGAGGTTGGGGGACGTTTGAGACGGAGAAGAAAGCTTGGGAGAAGCTTTAATGGCCGAAACAACTTCTCGGAGAAGAAGCTGTCCGACGTGATCGATCGATCGAAGGTAGAGGATCGATCGATCGACCATCGATCGATCGAGGACCATGGGTCGATCGATCGACCCCTCAGGAATTTTGACAACTTTTCCTAGGGTTAATTGGATGGGATAAATTCCAATTTTAATTTGATTCAAGGTTATTTGTGTGAGGAAATAAGTAATCTTTTGGGCGTAAATAGTCCTCCAATTGAGGGAATTGATGAGGGCTAAGTGAGGGTTTTAAGCGTGTAACCCTAAAATTATATTTTTGAGGAAAATAGATAAGTTGAGGAATTGGAATGTTGGGGTTCCTAAAATAGGGTGGGGACCTCAAATTTATTATATGGACAAGATGTAGTCCTTGGGTTCGTGGAAATGGAATCCACGACCTCCTTAATTTAAGGGTGTTCGGGGAAGAATAATCCCTGGGATATTTTAGTGGGCATTTAGGCCTATATAATTATGCGTGTAGGAAAACATAATTAAATTGGTATTGGTTGAGTAAATCCTACGAGATTATTAGGATGGAATTTGGAATATATGTATTCACTTAGTATGAATTGGTGTAGTTGGAGATATCCAATAAATCCTTAGATGGGAATAAGGTATTTATTATTTATCAAAGTGAGGGAATACTTTGGGAATAGTATCATGAGTATGTGAATGCATGAATATGATTCCTTAAGAGAATCTTTGGGATTATTGGTCATCGCTATGTGTGATTGGAAATTATGGCTATTTATATATATTCGAGGAGGAATATATAGAATATATACTATGTGATTAAAGTTATATAAAATATGATACGGATATATATATATATATATATATATATATATATATATATATATATATATATATGATGGTATATATATGTGTGAAGCATACCCCCCCAGTGCTATCATTAGGAAGTTGCGCGATGAGGGTGAGCACCCTGGCTCGAGGAGCAGAGTGTGGATATTCCCCAGGTCATAGTCGTCCATGTTGTTATTATGTGATATACATTTTAGGGGTGAGACGTGGTGGGTATGTTTCGTCTCATTGCCTCTTAGGTACTATGACAGCTTTCCAGACGTTGTGATTTGGTTTTGACCACGAAGTATGTGTCGTTTAGTCCTACCGGTGGTCCCCAGTATGCTACGTGAGTCGGGCACTAGATGATGATAGCATTGAGAGACAACGTCCTCGAGTTATAACTCGGTGGAATGGTTATTATACTGGTGTGTATAGTATATTACTTGTGTATGAAAACAAGGTAATATATATCTCTATGAGAGTAAAGAGATAAAAATGAAAAAGGATAAAACCTCAGTCCGGGAGATATATACGGATGTGCATTATAAAGATGAATATCGAGTAAACCTCAGTCTGAGAGATATTATCCGGATGTATATTGTAAGATGTATATGAGAATGAGCATAATATGTATATTATTATATAAGTATGTTTATATATTCGCTTTGTATTAAGGGCCTAATGGATCTCGACCATTGACACTGCCAAGTAGTAGTGTATCGGGGGGGTTCCTTATTTGGATTTTGCTTCACGAGACACCCCACACACGAACTTAGCGCAGTGTTGAGAATGGAGAGAAGTTTAGCCCTTAGTTCTTGGGTTGTCTTGGTTCCTAGCAGAAGGGTGAATTAGATTAGTTAGGCGGGGTAGCTTAACTAGGATGTTTTAGACGAGTGCGTTAGGCGTGCACTATTAGAAGATGGGTGAGGGGTATCTCATGGGAGTGCGATACCAATTTAAATATGAGAAAACATATTTTTAAAAATCCAGAATTTATGCACTTGCTAAATATTTTCACAACTCGGGCTCTGACCCGTTTCTATATTTTCCTCTCTTGCAATATATATGTATATATTATATAGGTGTCCAGACACAGGGATGCCTGGATGACACTTCCTTCGAGTCAGACGTCTGCTGCAGCAGCTATGGATGCATGCAGGTTTGATTTAGACGCTTCCATTCTTGAGATCTAGATAGGAATTATTGTAGTTACTTTCGGTCCGAAAGCCCAATTGTATTTATTTATTCTTTTACCACCTTTCTGTGCGGCATTCGATTTGGTTGTATCATATTTGAACCGAGTGTTCGGTAATTTTATTTCATTTCAGTTTCATTTATATAAACTGTGTGGATGTTTTAATCGTGTAGCTGTTTAAAAAGATTAGTTAAGTAAAATTTTGACACCAGCCTAATAGGTTATTAGTAATTAAATTAGTTTTTGACAGTGATGATGAGAATGATCCATATGCGACTCTTGTTTTAATTTAATATAGGAGTGATCGCCCGGTATTTTATTAGGCGGGTTGTCACAGTTGGTATCAGAGCATCAGGTTCTAGTGTCCTTAGGAATCTGTGCGGACGTACTATGCTTTCAGCGTTGCTCTCGATTTGATATAGAGCCTCAGGAGTAGGATTGTTGATTTCTCTTGTGAGATTTCGTTCTCCTACCATATTATAAGATTATAGTAATCATTTGCGTGCTCGTTCGAGATTCGTGTGCTGATTGAGGAAGACGGCAGGAGGAGGGGTTAGTTGGAGCTATGAGTTGAAGATGGAGACTAGGACCATAGTATAGGTCATTCTCCTTATGGCATTTGCTAAGAATTGTGGCAACGACTACTAAAGTATAGTAGTTATGGGTATCTATGTACCACTATGGTAAAAAGTGGTACTAAAGTTGAAGTTTTCCCAGTGAAGCTAAGGGTTCGAAAAGAGTCTTTGATAAGGACCATACGTGAAGTTAGGTTGTGCAAAGTAAGTGTAGCACTACCCAGTAGAAGTAGAAGGCTCAAAAGATTGTAACACCCCGTATTTTTGGTACATTTAAATTTAATTAATTCGGAGATTTTAAATTACTTAGTGTGTTGTAATTTAATGAATTAATTAGAACAGAATAATATATAAATATTAATCTGGGATTGAATGGTTAATATTTAGGGAAAATTTATTTACTTAGTGAATAGTAATAATGTAATTACGTCGTCTCGAGTATTAGTGACGAGGATGTACTTATCACATTCGGAGGTCGGTATAGACTACATTGGGTGGGGGGATAAGTATTTTTAGAAATTAACTCGGATGCAAATTCTGAGGGTACGGTTGAGTCCGGATGGGCCGAGATAGTCGGAAAAGTGTACCCGGGGGTAGTAAACGGGTCACGGGACGTTTTTAGACATAGCCGGGCCCACTTGGGGGCATTTGGGTCACTTGGGCTTGGCCCATTAGTCAAAAAACGTGAATTGGATTATTAAGTTAATAAAATGAAATAAGGGGGTGGCTGAACTTAATTAGAGAAAACAAATTAAGGGTTAGGAAACCCTAACAGCAGCCAAAGCCAAATTGAGGATCAAAGTGAGCCATCTAAGGTCATCTTCAACCTTGGGATTTAACTCCAATTCAGACTCTACGAACCTTAAGGCAAGTGGATAACTTGCAATAGCATTAAATCTGTTTTCGATTCATATTCATGTGTAGTGATTTTGTAGAAATCCGTTTTTGGGTGTTAATGGAATGAACATGGGATTTTGAAAACATAAATTCTGATTTACGAAATTTGGGGTGATAATTCTTGTGAAATCTGATAATGGTGAGTTATTGCATATCTGATAGAATGTATCTGCATATTTGGAAACTAAATTGATGGTGAAATTTGAGGTATAAATGAATCTAGGGTTAATGATGAAACTTTCCCCAGATTTAGAAATTGAAGTTAATGGACGATTTATTGATGTTGTTGAATACTCTGGAGATCCTTAAGGAGTTTCCTAATATGTACAAATGCTAAAAGGGACTTAATTTCAGTATAGAAGGAAATTAGGGTTTGCAGTTTTCGCCCATGGATGTTCCGTCTTCGCGAAGAAGACGAGTATCTGTTCGATCGATCGATCGACGGTCGGCAGAAACTGACAGTTCGCCCAGTTTGTTTATATAAGGAGGGAATTTATATAAATTTTGTTATGTGTTATATTATTGAGAAAAATAGTAATACATGATTTAAATCTGATTAATTGTGAGGAAATTAATTAGAAGATGGGAGTAGAAATTAGGAGTCACGTCACATTTGGTTGAGCGACATCGGAGTATACTATTTCGTTTAGTAATGGACTAATTAATTTAGAGTCGGGATTTAGACTCGGGTGAGGTTAATGTGGGCTAAGAGATTGAGTCCAATTAAATGGTGAGGGCAACATCAAAAGTAACTGAATTTATTAATGTGCAAATTAATTAATAATTCGAGTTGGGTAATAACCTCATAATAAAAATGGAATAGGCTTGTGTCACGGGTTTGGTACACGGTGTAGCTGGAACATTTTTATGTATGTATGTATATATACGGTGTGTGATAGTATATATATATAGTGTATGCCTTAATATCAGTGGTTAGATATTATTACACTCTAGTGCTATAGGGGGAGGTTACGCGCAGTGGATGAATCCCCTAGCTTGAGGAGTAGGGCGAGTAGATTCCCAGGTCATAGCGTCCGTTACAGGGGGTGAGGGGCATCTCACTTTCCGGGAAGGAATATGACCGCCTCCAATCGTATACTAAACCAAGTTAGTGAGCGATTCTAACTTGGATAACTAGGATATGTGATTATACCTAGTGTACTAGCACTTTAGAGAAATTATATCCGGGGAGTACTTTTACTCGGGTGGATATTAATGTTTTATGTATTCCGGTATGTGTGTGAATGCTGAAATAAATTCTAAGTATATAATAGGGTGATTATTATATACGGGCTAAATAAATACAAGCATGTGTTGTTGTATGTATAACGAGTGGAGTAGTTATATGAATTAAAAAGGGAAATGATTTAATTAAGTTGATGTTACTAATAACTTAAAAATCATAATCACATTATACTCAGGTTCGAGTAGGGAGGAGTATAAGGAGACTTTAATAATTACCTAGTCATGAGATAGATAACTAGGTTAATTAAAGCGTTAGTGGTGCACATTAGAGGAGGGGCAAGGAAGTTCTCAAGAGAGTGCGACACTAACTAAAATATGAAGAGCATGCATATTTATTACTACTGCAAGTTAATCATTTGTTAAATGTTTTCAAATGTTTTGGGTACTAACCCTTGCTATAAAAACTTTTAAAAACCTTTTAGGTGTCCAGCCACAGGGACGCCAGACTTGACTCGATTCCAGGAAATTCGTTGCTGCAGCACATGTGGATGTTGCGGCACCTTTGATAGACGCTTCATTCTTTCATTCATATGTAGACTCATTATTAGTTATTCGAGCATGTCGCTCACTTTCCATTTAATTGTTTTAGACTTGTTGGGATTTCTATTCTTGTCTTTATGGGATTTATTATTTGGGCCGATGGTTTATTCGGTTAATTATTTTTACTTGTGGAATGATTAGTTCAATTATCTGTGATGGTTTTATTGCTTTAATTTCCGTATGGGTTTTAGTTTAATTAATGAAAGATAAAATTGGCACTAGTCTGGTTTTTCTCACTTAGGTGGTTAGTAATTTAAATAAAACGACAGTGATGCTAAGAATGGACCAAATGAGAAACCTGTTCTAACTTGATTTAGGACTGATCACCCGGGATTAATTAGGCGGGGTGTCACAGATGGTATCAGAGCATCAGGTTCTAGTGTCCTTAGGATCTGTACGGCTTTCTACGTTTCAGCGTAGCGTTCGGTTGTTATAGAGCCCTATTATTAGGACTGTTGATTATATTTTTCCGCTTGTGAGATATCGTATTTCTGCTATTAGTTTTGTATAAATTGTGTACTTATACAATTCAATCTATTTCAGATGCCGCCAAAGAGACAGAGAGCGGAGAGGGCTGAGGCTAGAGATGAGGTGAGGGAGGCTCGACAGGAGCCACAGGTACCGCCACCACCACCACCGGCCGAGTTGATTTCTACCACTCAGGTGGCAGTGATAGTGGCCCAAGCGGTCGAGACAGCGATGCGAGCTATGGCAGCTCATTTTCCACAGCCTCAGGCACCGCCTCCATTGGCTCCAGCAGTTCAGGCTCCAGTGGGGCCACCATCTTGGCAGCGAGTGAGGGAGACCTTTCAGAAGGGTCACCCCCCTGAGTTTCGAGGTAGCACCAATGTGGTTGAGGCTTGTGACTGGAAGAAGAACATCCAGCGCCATCTGCGCATGTTAGAGGGTACAGAAGTGCAGAAACAGATGCTGGCTACTTTTCGTCTGTCAGGGGCAGCCTTACAGTGGTGGGAGTCCGTGACCACCGCTGAGGAGAGGGATTTGATGCCGATTTCTGAATTCTGGGTGCGGTTTGACCGCAAGTACTTCCCTCCAGCAGTTGAGTCTAAGATGAGAAAGAAATTCAGCGAGTTGGTACAGGGTGACAGGTCAGTGGCAGAATATGAGGAGGAGTTCACCCGTTTGGCAAACTTTGTGCCAAACGAGGTGAGCGATGAGGAACGGAAGAAGTCCAAGTTCATGGATGGTCTGGCTTGGAGAATCAGGCAGCACTTGATTGGAAACCCGGCATTGGTGACCTATACAGATGTCGTTAATGCCGCACTTATACATTGTCAGGATCATCGTTTCCACGCTAAGGGGAACAAGAAGGCAGGTGAGCCGAGCCAGCAGGGCAAGGCAGTCACTAGTAGTGAGACGAGTGGCACACAGCAGCAGGTCATCATTCAGCAAGGGAATCAGGCTAAGAAGTTTAAGCCTGGTGGGTTCCGACCGGGAGGACAAGGGTTCAGACAGGGGCAACCAGGCCCTAATCAGCAACAGCAGGTTCCTCAGGGCCGTCAGGGCCAAGGGAACAACGGGGGAGGCCAACCGGGCCAGCAACGTCAGGGCCAGCAGGGCCAACGGCAGGGTGACGACCAGAAACGCTGTTTCTCCTATGGCCAGCCAGGACACTTCAAGAGGGAGTGCCCGCAGAGGGGCAGAGGCCAGCAGCAGGGTGCCCAGCAAGGGCAACAGGGTCAGATGCCGCCAGCAGCAGCAGCCCCACCCGCCCCACAGCAGCAGGGGCATATGCACTACGGACGTGTGTATAACGTTCGGGACGTTCCCAATCCTCCAGCACAGCATGCGCCGCCCGCGATCGAGGGTACGTTCTCTAACCATGGCACTATGGGTCGGGTATTATTTGATACGGGGGCCACTCATTGCTTTATAGCTACACATTTTGCGAAGGCTTTAGGGTTGTTGGCCACCGCAGAGAGCACTGTTACGTGTGTCGACTCACCGTTGGGAAATGGGTCGCTCATATTCTTTATATGTCGGAGAGTAGGAGTGGAGATTGGCGGTTTAGTTTTACCTGCGGACATGTTGGTATTAGATATGCATGTTCATGACGTGATCATCGGTATGGATTGGCTCGCTGACTATAGAGCCATGATTGATTGCTTCGGTGGGAGCCTTATCTTCGCCATTCCGGGACAGGAGATGTTTGTTGTGACGATGCCTCGCCCAGAGGGAGGCTCGACCACTCATCTATACTACATTGAGGAAGAAACCTCGCAGGAAGTGGCAGTTCCTTTAGACTCTATCCCTGTAGTGAGGGACTTTGAGGATGTATTCCAGGAGATACCAGGATTACCACCCAGCAGAGAAATCGAATTTGTTATAGACTTGGCACCGGGGACGAGGCCGATTGCTCGGGCACCTTACCGAATGGCCCCTTCAGAAATGCGGGAATTGAGGGAGCAGATTCAGCAATTACTGGGTCAGGGTTTTATTCGGCGAAGTACATCGCCGTGGGGTGCGCCGGTGTTGTTTGTGAAGAAGCGAGATGGGTCACTCCGATTGTGCGTGGATTATAGGGAGCTGAACAAGGTGACGATACGGAATAAGTATCCGTTGCCTCGAATTGATGACTTATTTGACCAACTGAGAGGGGCGTCTTACTTCTCCAAAGTCGACTTGAGGTCAGGGTATCATCAACTGCGTATCCGAGAAGAGGATGTTCCTAAGACCGCTTTCTTGTCGCGGTATGGATCGTATGAGTTCAGGATGATGCCCTTCGGGCTCACCAATGCACCAGCAGTATTCATGGACCTCATGAATAGGGTTTTCAGGGAGTACCTAGATCAGTTTGTCATCGTGTTCATTGATGACATCTTAATCTACTCGCGTACCGAGGAGGAGCACGCAGAGCATTTACGCATGGTTCTACAGACACTGAGGGATCATCAGCTCTATGCCAAACTCGGGAAGTGTGGATTCTGGCTACGGGAGGTACAGTTCCTTGGTCACGTCGTGTCAGATCAGGGTATTGCAGTGGATCCGGATAAGGTGTCGGCGGTGAGGGAGTGGGGACAGCCCACGACACCGACCGAGGTGCGCAGTTTCCTGGGTTTGGCTGGTTACTACAGGCGATTCATTAAAGGGTTCTCTAAGATTGCAGGACCTTTGACGAATCTGACTCGGAAAGGGGTACCTTTCAAGTGGGATGATAGTTGTCAATTAGCGTTCGACGAGCTAAAGGACAAGTTGACATCTGCACCCGTGCTGGCACTGCCAAAGGGAGGGCTAGAGTATCGGGTTTACACAGACGCATCCTTACGGGGTCTTGGGGGTGTGCTCCAGCAGGAGGAAAGGGCTATAGCTTATGCTTCCAGGAAGCTAAAGCCCCACGAGAGGAATTACCCCACTCACGACCTAGAGTTGGCAGCGGTCGTTTTTGCTTTGAGGATATGGAGGCATTATCTTCTAGGAGAGCAGTTTACTCTATTCACGGATCACAAGTCACTTCAGTATCTCTTCACACAGAAGGATCTGAATATGAGACAAAGGCGGTGGCTAGAATTCATGAAGGACTACCAGTTTGATATCCAGTATCATCCTGGTAAGGCCAATGTAGTAGCAGACGCATTGAGCAGAAGACCGACTGGGGAAATATCGGAGGTATGGAAAGCGAAGTGGAGAGAGCTTCAACATGAGGACGACGTAGCAAAGGCTTGCATGTCGGCTTTGTCCATCACACCCGAGATCATTATGCGGGTTGTGAAGGCTCAGGCAGAGGATCAGAATTGCCGGGATAGGGTGGGCCAGTTGTTAGCTGAGGGAGCGGAAGGTTACTCGATTAGCTCAGAAGGAGGCCTACGTTTTAATGGGAGGTTAATGGTGCCAGAGGATGAGGATTTAAAGCACGCCGTTATGACAGAATCCCATGGTTCGAAATTTGCGGTACATCCCGGTGGGGATAAAATGTACCAAGATATGAGGAGGCAGTATTGGTGGACAGGGATGAAACGGGACATAGCGGAGTTTGTTTCGAAGTGTGCCACGTGTCAGCTTGTGAAAGTTGATCACCAGAGACCATCAGGAATGCTACAGCCGTTAGAAATTCCCGTGTGGAAGTGGGAGAGCATCTCCATGGACTTCATCACAGGGTTGCCGGTATCGCAGAAGGGTCACGACTCCATATGGGTTATTGTGGATCGGTTGACTAAGGTAGCCCACTTTTTGCCGGTACGCACAGACTTTGAGACGATGCGTTATGCACAGCTATTCATAGCAGAGATTGTTAAGCTGCATGGAGTGTCGATAAATATCGTATCCGACAGAGACAAAATCTTTGTTGCCCACTTTTGGCAGAGCTTTCAGGAGGCAATGGGCACGGAGTTGCGCTTGAGTACAGCGTATCACCCACAGACTGACGGACAGACTGAGAGAGTCAACCAGATGCTGGAGGACATGCTCAGAATGTGCATTTTGGACTTCGGGGGAGGATGGGAGAAATATCTTCCTTTGGTAGAGTTTGCATATAACAACTCTTACCAATTCACGATTGGCATGGCACCGTTTGAGGCACTGTACGGGAGACCTTGTCGTTCACCCGCTTGTTGGTTAGAGGTGGGGGACAATAAACTCTTGGGGCCGGATATTGTCCAGGAGACATCTGCCAAGATAGAGCTGATTCGAGGAAGGATTCGAATAGCTCAGGACAGGCAGAAGAGTTATGCTGATGCTTCTCGAAGACATGTGGAGCTAGAAGTTGGGGACCAGGTTTTAGTCCGGGTATCCCCTATGAAAGGGGTGATGAGGTTCGGAAAGAAGGGTAAGTTAGCACCGCGATACGTAGGACCTTTCCCTATTATTGAGAGGGTGGGACCGGTGGCGTACAAGCTGGGATTACCAGAACATCTTCAGCGGATACACGATGTATTCCATGTGGCATCGCTGAAGAAATATCGAAGGAGCGAGAGAGCCTTTTGGCATATTCCACTCGAGGAGATCGACTTACAGCCAGACATCTCGTATGAGGAGAGACCGGTAGCAATTCTGGATCATAGTGAGCGGAAATTACGATCCAAGGTCGTTCCATTGGTTAGAGTACAGTGGGGTCATCACAATGTTGACGAGTCTACCTGGGAGCGAGAGGAGGATATGCGAGAACAATATCCAGAACTTTTCAACACAGGTACGATCTAATTTCGGGGACGAAATTCCTTTATAAGAGGGGGAGTATGTAACACCCCGTATTTTTGGTACATTTAAATTTAATTAATTCGGAGATTTTAAATTACTTAGTGTGTTGTAATTTAATGAATTAATTAGAACAGAATAATATATAAATATTAATCTGGGATTGAATGGTTAATATTTAGGGAAAATTTATTTACTTAGTGAATAGTAATAATGTAATTACGTCGTCTCGAGTATTAGTGACGAGGATGTACTTATCACATTCGGAGGTCGGTATAGACTACATTGGGTGGGGGGATAAGTATTTTTAGAAATTAACTCGGATGCAAATTCTGAGGGTACGGTTGAGTCCGGATGGGCCGAGATAGTCGGAAAAGTGTACCCGGGGGTAGTAAACGGGTCACGGGACGTTTTTAGACATAGCCGGGCCCACTTGGGGGCATTTGGGTCACTTGGGCTTGGCCCATTAGTCAAAAAACGTGAATTGGATTATTAAGTTAATAAAATGAAATAAGGGGGTGGCTGAACTTAATTAGAGAAAACAAATTAAGGGTTAGGAAACCCTAACAGCAGCCAAAGCCAAATTGAGGATCAAAGTGAGCCATCTAAGGTCATCTTCAACCTTGGGATTTAACTCCAATTCAAACTCTACGAACCTTAAGGCAAGTGGATAACTTGCAATAGCATTAAATCTGTTTTCGATTCATATTCATGTGTAGTGATTTTGTAGAAATCCGTTTTTGGGTGTTAATGGAATGAACATGGGATTTTGAAAACATAAATTATGATTTACGAAATTTGGGGTGATAATTCTTGTGAAATCTGATAATGGTGAGTTATTGCATATCTGATAGAATGTATCTGCATATTTGGAAACGAAATTGATGGTGAAATTTGAGGCATAAATGAATCTAGGGTTAATGATGAAACTTTCCCCAGATTTAGAAATTGAAGTTAATGGACGATTTATTGATGTTGTTGAATACTCTGGAGATCCTTAAGGAGTTTCCTAATATGTACAAATGCTAAAAGGGACTTAATTTCAGTATAGAAGGAAATTAGGGTTTGCAGTTTTCGCCCATGGCTGTTCCGTCTTCGCGAAGAAGACGAGTATCTGTTCGATCGATCGATCGACGCCATGAAGTCGATCGATCGACGGTCGGCAGAAACTGACAGTTCGCCCAGTTTGTTTATATAAGGAGGGAATTTATATAAATTTTGTTATGTGTTATATTATTGAGAAAAATAGTAATACATGATTTAAATCTGATTAATTGTGAGGAAATTAATTAGAAGATGGGAGTAGAAATTGGGAGTCACGTCACATTTGGTTGAGCGACATCGGAGTATACTATTTCGTTTAGTAATGGACTAATTAATTTAGAGTCGGGATTTAGACTCGGGTGAGGTTAATTTGGGCTAAGAGATTGAGTCCAATTAAATGGTGAGGGCAACATCAAAAGTAACTGAATTTATTAATGTGCAAATTAATTAATAATTCGAGTTGGGTAATAACCTCATAATAAAAATGGAATAGGCTTGTGTCACGGGTTTGGTACACGGTGTAGCTGGAACATTTTTATGTATGTATGTATATATACGGTGTGTGATAGTATATATATATAGTGTATGCCTTAATATCAGTGGTTAGATATTATTACACTCTAGTGCTATAGGGGGAGGTTACGCGCAGTGGATGAATCCCCTAGCTTGAGGAGTAGGGTGAGTAGATTCCCAGGTCATAGCGTCCGTTACAGGGGGTGAGGGGCATCTCACTTTCCGGGAAGGAATATGACCGCCTCCAATCGTATACTAAACCAAGTTAGTGAGCGATTCTAACTTGGATAACTAGGATATGTGATTATACCTAGTGTACTAGCACTTTAGAGAAATTATATCCGGGGAGTACTTTTACTCGGGTGGATATTAATGTTTTATGTATTCCGGTATGTGTGTGAATGCTGAAATAAATTCTAAGTATATAATAGGGTGATTATTATATACGGGCTAAATAAATACAAGTATGTGTTGTTGCATGTATAACGAGTGGAGTAGTTATATGAATTAAAAAGGGAAATGATTTAATTAAGTTGATGTTACTAATAACTTAAAAATCATAATCACATTATACTCAGGTTCGAGTAGGGAGGAGTATAAGGAGACTTTAATAATTACCTAGTCATGAGATAGATAACTAGGTTAATTAAAGCGTTAGTGGTGCACATTAGAGGAGGGGCAAGGAAGTTCTCAAGAGAGTGCGACACTAACTAAAATATGAAGAGCATGCATATTTATTATTACTGCAAGTTAATCATTTGTTAAATGTTTTCAAATGTTTTGGGTACTAACCCTTGCTATAAAAACTTTTAAAAACCTTTTAGGTGTCCAGCCACAGGGACGCCAGACTTGACTCGATTCCAGGAAATTCGTTGCTGCAGCACATGTGGATGTTGCGGGACCTTTGATAGACGCTTCCTTCTTTCATTCATATGTAGACTCATTATTAGTTATTCGAGCATGTCGCTCACTTTCCATTTAATTGTTTTAGACTTGTTGGGATTTCTATTCTTGTCTTTATGGGATTTATTATTTGGGCCGATGGTTTATTCGGTTAATTATTTTTACTTGTGGAATGATTAGTTCAATTATCTGTGATGGTTTTATTGCTTTAATTTCCGTATGGGTTTTAGTTTAATTAATGAAAGATAAAATTGGCACTAGTCTGGTTTTTCTCACTTAGGTGGTTAGTAATTTAAATAAAACGACAGTGATGCTAAGAATGGACCAAATGAGAAACCTGTTCTAACTTGATTTAGGACTGATCACTCGGGATTAATTAGGCGGGGTGTCACAAAGATTTGGCTTAGAGCAGGGTATGGAAATACCCAGATGTGAAAATTTGGCGGAAATGTTTTTCACTCGTAGGAGCAATGTTGTTGTGGTGAAGATATTGGTCACCACATATGGGTGAGCAGAATGTTTTGCTCATAGAGGAATTTTTACGGATGGTTTTAACCGCGAGTTCCTTTGGTTGATTAGGAAGAGAGTGCAGTTTTGGATTATTCACATAAGGATCGGTCAGAGGCCAACAGTGGATAAAGAGTGACATGGAGAAGTGAACCTTGTACCGAGGTGAGGTAGGTAAAATGAATAATGAGTCCTTTCGAGGAATGATAGGCTCATTAGAGAAGTGTTGCTAACACTTATGGAGTATGTGTGTATCCGTGGACCCCATTGGTGGTCATCCACCCGGGGAATTCGTTGAAATAGGGTTGAAGCTTGCAGTGGAGTTTCCTTTTAACGAAGAAGTTAAGAGGACTAGTAAGATGATTGTAAGAAGCAAGGCTATAGAGTCAGATGATACTGATAACTTTATCATGGCCAGGAAGGCCAATGATGAAAATAGGATGTGGAGCGCGGAGCCACACGGTTAGTACTTTCCCGGTAGGAGTAAAGGACAAGATTAGGGTGCCTAGATGGGGCATAGAGTTAAGAAAATTTTGGTTCAGTTAGGGCAAGTCTAGCAGGTCCAAGAACCATTTGGAGTAGATAAAGGCAAAGTTGTTGTTATGAGTTTAACCTAAGAAGGAAGAGGTATAATTGGCGTGGCTAGATAAAGTCGCGGTGTTCGTTAGCCCTAGACTTGTGTGTATAATTTGAGTTTTGTGGCGGTCTCGATAACATTATATAATGTAGGCCTATGTGTTTTCCGCGATAGCGGAGTTTTATTTTCCTTCATTCGCTATAAAAGCGGGTGTTGATATTTCGAATACATATATATCTGGCTTGTGATACTCGTTTTATATTTGTTATACGAGTATGGTAATATTGTGATTACATTATGTTATTTGTTGTTCGGAGCGATAGAGGCTAATGATGGCAAGACTATCGTGTCCGCGGTTCCAGGGTGGAACAGGTGGTTGTTGCGATATCTCACCTGGATACAGGTTGAGTTCGCCTTTATTGTGTGCATAGATGGAACTTCGGTGAGCAGAGGTTTCATAATCGTGATTTGAGTGCGTGGCGACCTTATAAATGTGATTTTAGGTATGTCGGGTTAATTGTTGAGCTGTGAGTTTAAGCTCATTATTATTTGCGCAATGATTGAGTGTGGTGCGAGCGCTTAGTGGTATGGCTCCTAGATAGAGATGGGAGTTCAGACCACATTTGGTTGAAAGAGGGGATGGGGTTATCCCGATTGCATATTTGAAGTTGACGGACCTCCACGACCGACAAAGTTAAGTAGTAGTGTATTTGAGGGGTTCCTTGTTTGGATTTCGCTTTGCGAGACGCTCCGCGCATGAACCCTAACGATGTCGGGAGTGGAGAGATGTTATAGAATACGAGAATGTTGATTTCGTGAATAAGTCATATAGTGTGGATGAAACACTATAGACTATGGGCCATGTGATGATGGTATGCTTATAGAAATATTGTGCTATGGAAAAGCACCAAAATGTTTCTCTCACCGCAAGTAAATGTGAGGCAAGGTAAAAAAAAAAAAATCGATTTAAGTCTGGTGGTTAGGCCTTTATGAGAAGGCAAATTTGAAGATAGTATGTTTCAGGTGTGATGTTCGAAACAGGTTTGGCCAAGGTGAAGATTTGAGTGGTAGATGTACGTGGGTAGGTTAGTGAGGCAGGATTTAGGACGTCCCGCTGATCTGCCTTAGACCGTTATATCTCGGCGACCGACGATGCGAGGGAGTAGTGTAACGGGATGGTTCCTTGTCGGGATTTCGCTTTGCGAGACGTACCACGCATGAAACCGAGCAAATGTCGGAAGTTGAGGGAGGCCTTGGGCACTAGGGACATACTTAGGATTATACTCGTTTCGCGTAGGTAGGGTAACGCATAGGCCGTAGCATTATTAGGATGCAAGTTCAATAGAGTTGGTAGCACCGATATAGGAAGATGTTGGGAAGTAAACCTCAAGTAGATTGGTTGGTTAAACTTGAGAAGAATGGGAATTTTGCGGGTTGGGAAGACCCATGTATGAGTATTACGCCAAGAAAGTAAGCCCCATTGTTTAGAGAGAGTGTTACATGTCGGACGTTCACAATAGATGTGCAGAGGGGCACGGGTTAAAAAGGTGTATGGGCACCTTAGTAAGTTGGTTTGTATACCGCATGAAATAGAAGGGGGCGTAGTATATAAAGTTAAAGTTTATGCCGCGAGCTAGTCACGAATGGATTGGGAGTGTGTTGGATGGAACGTAATGAGAGGTGTGCGATGATCCAATGGTATAAGGGGAGGTAGCACACCCGAGATAAGTGACGGAACTGTTGGAAGTGGATGATAAGTAAGAGTATCGACTTTTCGAGACGTTATAGCGGTAGTTATAGACTCGTTTCTCTTATTGGCAGTAAGAGAAGAAATCGGAGTAACGCGTCGTTGTTGTGCGTTAGCAGGTAGAAATTTAGATGATCTTGTGGTGAAGCAAGTACATTTGGGTACACCTTGAGGTAGGTGGAATATGGTAAGGGACCATCGTGTTAGCACCTTTTGATTTGGGGGTACTAAGACGTAGTGGAATTTGTAATCCTAGGTTGGTGGTGTAGGTTATATCCGAATTTCGAGGATGAAATTCCATTGTAAGGGGGAAAGTATGTTACAACCCGTACGTTTGGGGATAATTAAATTCCATAAATGGGTGAAAATGGGAAATTTGAGGAATTTTTCGGAATAGTAATTTTTGGAATTTTAAGGATTTGATGATTTTCGATGGGTGATATATTTACTTTTGGTATTAAGTAAATATGTCGGAGTATTTTAATTTATGTCGCGATTGAGTAAAGCGACAAAAAGGTAAGATTTGAAATGGGAAAACCCGCATTGAAAGATATTGGGTTAAATTAGTGGGTTGCGGTCAAGTACCCCGGATGGATATTTCGAGTGTGCGGTTGGTCTCGGAATTGCTGAGATAGTCATAATAAAGTATCCGGGGGTAATGTTTAGGCTCCGGGAACTTTTAAACGAGTAGGGACTCGCAATTGAGTAAACGAGCCATTTTTGGATTTTAAAAGGTATAAACCCTTTTTCTCCCTATATAAGGAGGGAGAGGGGGAGAGAATAGAAAGAAAAGAGAGAAGAGAGAGAGAGGAGGAGAGAAAAGAGGAGGAAAAGGGGAAACTCCGGCCAAACTCCGCGGTATTCGGCTCGAGGTCGTCGGATTTTATCCATGAGGCAAGTGTTTACTTGCTTTATTTACTTTTGAGGATAAACCTCATATAAAAAATTGGTATAAACAAATCAGAAGATTTTCGGGATGGGATTTTATGAATAAAAAAATGGGTTTTCGAACAATAAACGAGTAAACCCCGACTTTTATCCAATTTGAGAAATTTAGGAAATTATTGAAATTAATTGTGGTTTTGGGGTTCTAGGATGTTTAGAACCCGTTTAATATGTGTATATATCGTTGATCGAGGTTGGGGACGTTAGAAACAGAGAAGAAAGCTTGGGAGAAGCTTTAATGGCTGAAACAACTTCTCGGAGAAGAAGCTGTCCGACGTGATCGATCGATCGAAGGTAGAGGATCGATCGATCGACCATCGATCGATCGAGGACCATGGGTCGATCGATCGACCCCTCAGAAATTTTGACAGCTTTTCCCAGGGTTAATTGAATGGGATAAATTCCAATTTTAATTTGATTCAAGGTTATTTGTGTGAGGAAATAAGTAATCTTTTGGGAGTAAATAGTCCTCCAATTGAGGGAATTGATGAGGGCTAAGTGAGGGTTTTAAGTGTGTAACCCTAAAATTATATTTTCGAGGAAAATAAATGAGTTGAGGAATTGGAATGTTGGGGTTACTAAAATAGGGCAGGGACCTCAAATTTATTATATGGACAAGATGTAGTCCTTGGTTTCGTGGAAATGGAATCCACCCTCAAATTTATAGGGTTTTCGGGGAAGAATAATCCCTGGGATATTTCAGTGGGCATTTAGGCCTATATAATTATGCGTGTAGGAAAACATAATTATATTGGTATTGGTTGAGTAAATCCTACGAGATTATTAGGATGGAATTTGGAATATATGTATTCACATAGTATGAATTGGTATAGTTGGAGATATCCAATAAATCCTTAGATGGGAATAAAGTATTTATTATTTATCAAAGTGAAGAAATACTTTGGGTATAGTATCATGAGTATGTGAATGCATGAATATGATTCTTTGAGAGAATCTTTGGGATTATTGGTCATCGCTATGCGTGATTGGCAATTATGGCCATTTATATATATTCGAGGAGGAATATATAGAATATATACTATGTGATTAAATTATTTATAAAATATGATACGGATATATATATATATATATATGTGTGTGATGGTATATATATGTGTGAAGCATACCACCTCTAATGCTATCATTGGGAAGTTGCGCAATGAGGGTGAGCACCCTTGCTCGAGGAGCAGAGTGTGGATATTCCCCAGGTCATAGTCGTCCATGTTGTTATTATGTGATATACATTTTAGGGGTGAGACGTGGTGGGTATGTTTCGTCTCATTGCCTGTTAGGAACTATGGCAGCTTCCCAGACGTTGTGATTTGGTTTTGACCACGAAGTATGTGTCGTTTAGTCCTACCGGTGGTCCCCAGTATGCTACGTGAGTCGGGCACTGGATGATGATAGCATTGAGAGACGGCATCCTCGAGTTATAACTCGGTGGAATGGTTATTATACTGGTGTGTATAGTATATTACTTGTGTATGAAAACAAGGTAATATATATCTCTATGAGAGTAAAGAGATAAAAATGAAAAAGGATAAAACCTCAATCCGGGAGATATATCCGGATGTGCATTATAAAGATGAATATCGAGTAAACCTCATTCCGAGAGATATTATCCGGATGTATATTGTAAGATGTATATGGGAATGATCATAATATGTATATTATTATATAAGTATGTTTATATATCCGCTTTGTACTAAGGGCCTAATGGATCTCGACCATTGACACTGCCAAGTAGTAGTGTATCGGGGGGGTTCCTTGTTTGGATTTCGCTTCACGAGACACCCCACGCACGAACTTAGCACAGTGTTGAGAATGGAGAGAAGTTTAGCCCTTAGTACTTGGGTTGTCTTGGTTCCTAGCAGAAGGGTGAATTAGATTAGTTAGGCGGGGTAGCTTAACTAGGATGTTTTAGACGAGTGCGTTAGGCGTGCACTATTAGAAGAGGGGTGAGGGGTATCCGATGGTAGTGCGATACCAATTTAAATATGAGAAAGCATATTTTTAAAAATAAAGAATTTATGCACTTGCTAAATATTTTCACAACTCGGGCTCTGACCCGTTTCTATATTTTCCTCTCTTGCAATATATATGTATATATTATATAGGTGTCCAGACACAGGGATGCTTGTATGACACTTCCTTCGAGTCAGACGTCTGCGGCAGCAGCTATGGATGCATGCAGGTTTGATCTAGACGCTTCCATTCTTGAGATCTAGATAGGAAGTATTGTAGTTACTTTCCGGCCAAAAGCCCAATTGTATTTATTTATTCTTTTACCGCCTTTCTGTGCGGCATTCGATTTGGTTGTATCATATTTGAACCGAGTGTTCGGTAATTTATTTCATTTCAGTTTCATTTATATAAACTGTGTGGATATTTTAATCGTGTAGCTGTTTAAAAAGATTAGTTAAGTAAAATTTTGACACCAGCCTAATAGGTTATTAGTAATTAAATTGGTTTTCGGCAGTGATGTTGAGAATGATCCATATGCGACTCCTGTTTTAATTTAATATAGGAGTGATCGCTCGGTATTTTATTAGGCGGGTTGTCACAGTCTTGTGATTTTTCTAGGCAAAACATTGGGTTTCTAAGTTGTACCGCCTCTTCTTAGGCGGGGGCCTATTTTAGGTTGCCGATCCCATTCGTAAGTTGTACCCTTGTTTTCAGGTGAGTTTTTGCCTATTATAGAAGAACTCACGTTGTACTAAGTTGTACCATCTATTCTTAGGTGGGTTTGTGGCTATTTTAGGCCGTCCAACCCATTCTTAGGTTGTGTCACCATTATTATGCAAGTTCTTGCTTCTTTTATGTGAAATCGGCTTGTTTTAAGTCGTAGCACCTATTCTTAGGTGGGCTTATTCCTATTCTAGACTAAACAACCCGTTCTTAGGTTGTACCATCATTTTCTAGTGAGTTTGCTTTGTAGAGTTCAGTGATAACAAAACGATACAATTTTCTTGAACTAATGCTATTATTAAAAATGAATCATCTTTATTCGGCTAAGCTATGTAAAAGTAAACTAAGACAACTTAGTAATAGAATTTCGTGAGGTTCAAGGAATTCCATGCCATAGGTATTGATGTTCCATCTTGTTCTTCAAAATGATATGGATTGGTTCCATCGTTTGAAGCAACTCTGTATGATCCCTGCAAATTTGGTGCTAGTTTTTTGCTAGAAGGCTTCTTGGCAACCAAGAGCAACTTCCTGAGTACCAAGTCTCCGAACTGAAATTCTCCGATCTTGACTTTATTGTCATGATGATTGGAGAGATCTGATTGATAGGCTATCAAATGGATAAGATCTTTCTCTCTTTTCGTCCTTTAACTATATCAAGTTCATGGGCAAGCCGATCATCGTTAAGGCCGTCCTAATAGATTTTGGACCCGAGTGCATAAAGGTCGATTTTTATATGAATGACTACTTACATTCCATGAGACATTACATAAGGGGTTTTTCCAATTATCTTTTAGGAGTGTATCTATAAGCCCAGAGGCCGTATGTGAGTTCTTCGATCCACCTTCCTTTGGTGTTCTCTAGTCTGCGTTTGATCCCAACGATTAGTCTTCTTAGTGATCTCTGCTTGTCCATTTCTTTAGGGGAGGACCACTAAGGAATAATGTTTACAAATTTCATATTCTTAGCAAAAATATCTAAATGTGTCATTATTTAACTGGGTCCCATTGTCTAATACTACTGCATTGGGGATGCTGAAGCTAGTGATTATGTTTAATCCATATGAAACGTCTAATATCGACTTCCCTGTTGTGTGTATGTTGTTCTCCTTCCACTCACTTTATGGTTGTGGTGATCAAGAACTTTAGGTCATCTGGAGCTTTATTTTTGCCCCACTAAGCAAAGGGCCGACGACTTGTCAGATGATTAAGGTCACCCGCTGACTGCTTGATAATTGGGGCAAACTCCAGGCACTTGGAGCAATTCTAGACAAACTGCACCGCATCTTTTCGCATAAAAGGCCACTAGTACCCTTGTAAGATCACCCTATAGGACAAAGATCATCCATCGACGTGAGCGCAACGACTACCTTCATGTATTTCTTCGAGGATTACTTTCACTTAGTCTGGGTGAACACACTTGATTAAGGGGCCTATGAATGACCGTTGGTAGATTTTTCCCTATGAGTTGAGACCAAAACTAGCCAAATGGATTTTTATTGCCTCCTTGTTATCTTGGGTGGCTCTCTACATCTTTGAGGTCGGTGATGATAGGATTTATCTATTTTGGAGCTGAATTGATCTTTATGATTACTTCCCGACTTATCAATAATGGTCAATCGATGTATTCAACCTCGATCGTCTTCCTCAAGTCGGTGCCAATTGCTAAAGCCAGTGTAGCTAAGGCATTAACATGATCGTTGTACTCCCCCGAAAATTGTTTGATCGAAAACAAACTAATGGTGGTTGGGATTTTTTGAGTCAATAAAGACGAGAAGAACTAAGAAGCAACAAAATAGACATGACATGATTTTACTATAGAACGAGATTGAGTGCCGTGACAGGACAACTTCTGGTAACCTAAACCACTGACCATAGATTAGACACATGGGAGTCACACGACATTAACAAAGCAAGGATAGGTTGGGGAAATAGGCTACAAAAGCGTCCTCAACAACACCCTTGTCTTTGGATGCACTACTACCCTTTTCTGATAAAGGGTCACTACACCAAAATGGCCAAATTATCACCTTTCAGCCAGTCACCCTTGTCACGATCATTGACCGTGACAACAAACACGCGTTTTGTGTTACGATTATTGATCGTGACAAGACCGTGACAAAGAATTGTCACGGGCTACGACCGTGACAATTCTTAAAATAATTGTCACGATCAAGGATCTTGACACGACCGTGATAATGTCTTCAGTAAAAAAAGCCCTAGGCTTTTTTTTCCCACCGGTTTTTGGTTTTCCCTCTCTCTCTCTCTCTCTCTCTCTAAGGAATATTTTTTTCCTCTCTTTCTCTTTCATTTCTATATGTGTGTGTATGGGTGTAAATATATGTGTATATGTGTGTGGTGGGTGAGGGGGGCAGGGGGTGGGGTGGGCTGTGTGTGTGTGTGTAGGTGTGGTGGGGGTGGGGTGAGGGAGGCAGGGGGTGTGGTGGGGGGAGGGCGTGTGGTGGGAGGAGGGGGCAGGGAGTGGGGTGGTGGGGGTGGGGTGTGTGTGTGTGTGTGTGCAATTGTGTGCGTGGTGGGGGTAGGGGTGGTGTGGTGGTGGTGGTGGTGTGGTGGGGGGTGTGTGGGTGTGTGGTGGAGCAATCTTAACAATTGTATAGCTTTAATTAATAAATTGTATAGCTTTAATTGTAATTTTAATTGAAAGTAAATTAATAATTAGTGCCCATTTCATATCAAAGTAGGATTGCCCCTCATTGTAAATTAGTAAATTAATAATTGTATACTTTAATTGTTAGTTTAATTGATGAAATGAATTAATTGAGTAGATGAATTAGGAGGAGTACGGGATACACATTTATTGTTGACATTGCTGTTGGATTATTTTGTTTAGTAAATGTTGAGTTGGTTAGTTTTAAAAGTGGCACGACCACTGAATTATTGTCCATATGGGGGTGGGATTTTTCAACTTTTTTTGAAAATTACTTTGTATATCGAACAATATATATATATAGTATGATAATTAAATGAAACATACTTGAAATATATAGTGTGACAAAAAAAGTTGTCTCACCCAGAATTGTCACGGCCATTTACTCATATTCGTTTTGGGTGTGTAACAAAAATTAAAATTGGGTTTTTGGAAATTGATATACCTTAATGGGATTTAGGGTGAGATTGATCATGTTTGTGATTCTGGAATGTAGAGGAATGAATCGTATGTTAAAACCAATAAGAGTAAATGGTTAATTGCTGTTAATATGAATGAAATTCGTATTGGAGATTTGAAACCCGGATAATACCCAAATCGGGAAAACGTTGTAATAAATGGTTATTGATGATTAATTAAGGTCTGTGGGATGTTTAGACCCTTTTCTTATGTGGAGAATATGTTATTTGTATTTGGGTGAGGGTTTAGATTGAGAATCAAAGCTTTAGGTTTCGTCCATGGCTGACAGTGGGCTGGAGAGGACGAATACTGGAACGATCGATCGATCGACCCAGGGGGTTCGATCGATCGATGATGCAGAAATCTGGGCAGTTCGGCCAGTTGGTTATATAAAGGGAAATTTATTTGAAAGTTAAGTTTCATACATTAATAAGTGATAAATAATTATGAAACAAATATTCCTAGAAATTATGGGAGAAAGTAATTGGGACTAGGATGAATTTATATGGGGCACTTTTATGGATGGATTTGAGAAATTGTATTCCAAAATAGTGAGATACGGATCAAGTGGGCAAGTCCGGGTATGTTGATAATTATAGGTAAATATAATTGGGGAAATTATGGAGATGAATGTGTGACACCTTGTGGGCGAAAATGTGGGAATGAAATTATGAGATGTAAAAATGGACCGAGTGAGTGAGTCCGGGTATGTTGGTTAAGTGACACCAAAGTATTAAATTAATTATTGAGAGAGTAAATTAATTTGGAGTCGGAACATAGACTCGGGAAGTATTAAGGCATAGGCCAAGTGAGCGAGTCTGGGAATAATGGTTGGGTGACACCAAGTTATTAAATTAATGGATGTGTTAATTTATTTAAATTAGAGTCGGACCACAGACTCGGATTTGTGTTGATTAATTAATGTCTAAATTAATTATATTAGAGTCGGACCACAGACTCGGATTTGTGTTGATTAATTAATGTGTAAATTAATTATATTAGAGTCGGACCACAGACTCGGATTTGTGTTGACTAATTAATGTGTAAATTAATTATATTAGAGTCAGATTACATACTCGATATGTGTTAATTAATTAATGTGTAAATTAATTAAAGGAGGGTCGGACCACAGACTCGGAAAGGTATCAAATTAATAGGCGTGTCAATTAATTTAATTAGAGTCGGACGAAAGACTTGGGAAGGTATTAAATTAATAGGTGTGTCAAATAATTTAATTAGAGTCGGACGATAGACTCGGGGAGGTATTAAGTTAATAGGTGTGTTAAATAATTTAATTAGAGTCGTATGATAGACTCGGGGAGGTATTAAATTAATAGGTGTGTTAATTAATTTAATTAGAGTCGGACGATAGACTCGGGGAGGTATTAAATTAATAGGTATGTTAATTAATTTAATTAGAGTCGGACGACAGACTCGTGGAGGTATTAAATTAATGGGTGTGTTAATTAATTTAATTGGAGTCGGACCATAGACCCGGGGAAAATATTGTATTAATTGAGGTGTGAATTAATTATATTAGAGTCGGACCATAGACTCGGGAAGATGATAAATTTATTAAGTGAGAAAATTAATTATGTTGAGTCGGGCCACAGACTCAGGAAATTACAGGCTAGTGTACGGGATTTTGAGTACACGATAAAGCCGGGGTTTATCTTATATATATACACGGTGTGTGATAGTATATATATATGTGTATATATTGTGTGTGCTATTAAATATCGGTGATTAGATATTTACTTAATTTATATACTCTAGTGCTATCAAGGGAGGTTGCGCGATGTGGGTGAATCCCCTAGCTTGAGGAGTAGGGCGAGTATATCCCCAGGTTATAGCGTCCGGTATATGGGTGAGGGATTTATCTCACTTTCAGGGAAGGAATATGACCGCCTCCACTTCGTTTATGTTTTGGTCCAGGTTGGTGAGCGATTCCAACTGGGGTAACTAGGTTATGTGATCACACCTAGTGAGATGGCACTTTAGAGGAAATCATCCGGCGAGGGTATACTCGAAGGGATGGATATACGTATGTTATATGTGTGGATGTTGTAGTAAAGGTACGTACATAATGGTATTCAATATTATATGCGGGTAATAATACAGTGTGTGATGTATTTACTTTATATAACTTGTGACACGGTTATATGCTACTATTTAAGAATGAATTAATTAAGTTAATTGTGAGATAACTTATAATTCAAGGATCATTATACTCGGGTTAGAGTATGTATGGCAAGGGGAGGTTATACCGGGACTAGTTGGACGGGGTAGTACAATTAGATGGGGGTCAAGGTAATCGTTAAGTGTGCACAATAGTGGAGGGGTGAGAATGTCCACAAGGGAGTGCGACACTAACTTAAATACGAAGCGCATTCATGCATTTTAAATTACTGCAGTTAATTCACTTGCTAAATATTTTAAAATATTTTGGGTTCTAACCCTTGCTATAAAACTATTTTCAAAACCTTTTAGGTGTCCAGCCACAGGGACGCCATGATTGATATTCTATTCCAGGGACAATGGAGCTGCGGCATATGTGGATGCTAGTAGGAATTTGGATTAGACGCATCGCTTATTCATTCCTAGAGTAGGAATCATTCATCAGTTCCAATTTTATTTAGGTCATGTCGCCCAGACTTTCAGTTCAGTTTTCAGATTTGTTTCATTCAGGTGTTGAATATTTGTTTTGGATTATTTCACTTTAGTGCCCGATGGTTTATTCGGCAAGTTGTGTAATTAATTATTCAGTTAAGTTTTATTCAGTTGTGTGAATGGTTTATATGTATTTCCGCATTACTGTTTTGTTTAATTAAAAAGTTAAAATTGGCACCAACTTTTTGGAATACTAGGTGGTTAGTAAGATATTAAAAAAGTTTTCGACAGTGATGCTAAGGATGAACCAACTGGGATTCCTATTTGAATTTGGTATAGGACTGATCACCCGGTATTTTATTAGGCGGGGTGTCACAGATGGTATCTGAGCATCAGGTTCTAGTGTCCTTAGGATTTGTGCGGTTTTTCACGTTTCGGCTTAGCAATCTTTGATATAGAGCCCTATTATAGGATTGTTGTATTCTCATACGTATGCGCATAAACGTTCTTCTGCCAAATTTATATTGAGAGTGAACTCATACAATTCGATTCTCATTCCAGATGCCGCCCAGGAGAGGGAGCAACTAGGGCAGCAGGGGGAGATGAGACTAGGGAGGCTCATCAGAAGCAAGGATTACCGCAGCAACGACCAGAGATTATTTTGGCAGCACAGGTAACTGAACTAGTGGCACAGGCAGTTGAAGCGACGATGGTCGCAATGGAAAGGTACTTTTCACAGAATCAACCACAAGTGTTAGGGGCGCCAGATGTTCAGGTTCGCCCGGGTTCGTCAGGGTGGCAGCAAGTACGAGAGATTTTTCAAGAGTGGCATCCACCAGAGTTGTGAGGGGTTCAGGTGTATCACTAGTGTGTCAAGGAAGAGAGATATCCAGCGTCATCTACGCATGAGATATTGCGATGAGGTGCAGAAGCAAATGCTAGCGACTTTTAGTTTAGTGGGAGCAACGCTACAGTGGTGAGAGTCGATCACCACAGTTGAGGAAAGGGATACTCTAGTTATTGCAAAGTTTTGGGTGCGGTTCGACCTCAAGTACTTTCCTCCAGCAGTTGAGACCGAAATGAGGAGAAAATTTAGAGAGGTGACTCGGGGAGACTGTTTAGTGGTCAATTACGAAGAAGAATTCACTCGGTTAGAAAATTTTGTACCGGATGAGATAAGCAATGAAGAGATAAAGAAAGCCAGGTTTATGGATGGGTTAGTTTGGAGAATCAGACAACATTTAATGGGTAATTCCACATTAGTAGGTTATACTGATGTCGATAATGCAGCACTCCGGTACTGTCAGGAATATCGCTTCCACATGAAAGGAAGCGGGAAGGGAGTGGGAACTAGCCAGTCGGATAAGGCAGGAGGGAACAATACCAGTGGGGTATCCCAACAGCAGACTGGGGGAGATTAGGGGCAGGTTTTTTGGCAGGGAAATCATGCCAAATGATTTAGAACTGGAGGCTATCGACAGGATGGCCAGGAATTCCAACAAGGTCGGCATGGAAGGGACCAGTGGAGGGGTGAATGTATTAGAAGGTGTTTCGTTTATGGGGAAAGCAAGACACATAAAGAGAGATTTTCTTAAGCGAGGCAGAGGTCCTGGATGTACAACCACTATAACAAGTCATGGGCGCATTCGGGCAGGGAGAAGATGCTCCGGAACCCGAGGATCAGACGTTGCAGCTGGAGTATGGAGGTAATTATTTTTACCCTATGGGCATGGGATATATTTTTGAGTGACAAGGAGGATGTCACAATATAAGACTTATTTTTCACTAGAGTTCGCGGGTGAGTCGAATTTAGTGGGTGCGTTGGCTGTAGCATCCATAGTATGTGGATAAACTTTCCGTGGGGTAGCGAAGTGCCTTGGTGTTCTTCAAGGGAGAGTGGAGGTGTACACTGAGTGAAGGTTTGAATTATACGAAGAGTTACTACTTTCGAGAATTATGGGAGTAGGGTTAATAATATTTTCCTAAATATCGGCTGGATAGCGATGGAATTTAACTATTGTGGATAGTGGTGTTAAGTTTTGGTGTTTGCGACACCAGGAGATGATTGGTACTAGGTATCACCTGAGAGGGAGTATAGCCTATATATATGTGTGTATATATGTTGTATTGCGTGGTGCGATAGGCACATAGTGAGGTTTTGTGTTCTCACATTTTATCCCGGTAAGTAGGGATGTTTACTAAAGTGAATCAGGGTGGTTAGAATTATGTTCGAGCAAAGAGAGATAGCTCGGGGTTTATTCTGCGCAAGGACTAATGATGGTAAGGGCGCGACATTTTATGTTGTCCTTGGTAGCATAAGGGTAAGCGTATATACTTTTTTGTTAAGAGACAAGTATTTAAGGGTACGTGCTATGGACCGAGGGTCTAACGGATCTCAACGATCGACAATGCTAGGTAGTAGTGTATCGGGGGGTTCCTTATTTGGATTTCGCTTTGCGAGACATCCCATGCATGAAACTTAGCGCAACGTTGGAAAGTGGGGAGATGTCTGGTCGTTAGTACACGGGTTGGGTACCCCGGGCAGTAGATATATATGTAGATATACATGTGTGATGTGACTACGGGTTCAAAGTTATATTACGGGTTACGACTAGCATAGTCGGGTAACTTTCGTGCGGTAAAGCGCGGGGATTAGGTGTATGGGCACCCGGGTTAATTAAGGAAAATTTTGTGCGGTTAAGCATGGTTATAGGGTGTATGGGATCCCTGGTTAATTTAAATGCATACTTGTGTAACGTATGGTTAGAAACGGATGGGATAGATATAGCGAGCTTAGAGGCACATGACTAGAGAAGAATATGCAAAGCTTGGAACATTACGCTCATCTTAATTTCGAGGACGAAATTCCTTTGTAAGGGGGGAGTATGTAACACCCCGTAATTTTGAGGATTTAATATTTAATTATTTTTGGGAGTGATAAAAATATTTAAATTGGAGAAACTTAAATTCATGAGTTGGAGAATTAATTTGAGTGAGCCGAATTAATTATAATTGGCGACTTTAAGTTTAATTGTTCGAATTAACGTGTGTCGCATTTTGAGGTCGAAATTTGGAATGTCAAAAAGTATTTCGGATGGAAATTCTGAGTGCGTGGTTGCGTCCGGATGGGTCGAGATAGTCAGAAAAGAGTACCCGGGGGTAGTGATTGGGTCTCGGGGTATTTTTGGGTATAGCTGGGCCCACAGGGGGTGAGTTGGGCCATTTTAATTAGGCCCAGATGGCCAAAAAGGGGATTAAGGGTTGTAACCTAATTTGATGAAGCGTTGAACGACAGTAAACACAATTCCAGACCTAGGGATTGAGAGAGGCACAAAGGAAAACAAATCAAGAGCAATTGGAAGTCTTTTGGAGCCAAATTAAAGGGTTAATTTGGGGTGTTCTTCATCATCCAATCTCTACACCAACGGAATCAGACCCTACGAATAATTCTAGGCAAGTGGTTAACTGCTGTGATTTCTAAATTGATGATAATCAATTCATATCATAGTGATGTGTAAATCAAAATTCGTTTTGGGTGTGTAACCAAAATTAAAATTGGGTTTTTGGAAATTGATATACCTTAATGGGATTTAGGGTGAGATTGATCGTGTTTATGATTCTAGAATGTAGAGGAATGAATCGTATGTTAAAACCAGTAAGAGTAAATGGTTAATTACTGTTAATATGAATGAAATTCGTATTGGAGATTTGAAACCCGGATAATACCCAAATCGGGAAAACGTTGGAATAAATGGTTATTGATGATTAATTAAGGTCTGTGGGATGTTTAGACCCTTTTCTTATGTGGAGAATATGCTATTTGTATTTGGGTGAGGGTTTAGATTGAGAATCAAAGATTTAGGTTTCGTCCATGGCTGACAGTGGACTGGAGAGGACGAATACGGGAACGATCGATCGATCTACCCAGGGGGTTCGATCAATCGATGATGCAGAAATCTGGGCAGTTCGGCCAGTTGGTTATATAAAGGGAAATTTATTTGAAAGTTAAGTTTCATACATTAATAAGTGATAAATAATTATGAAACAAATATTCCTAGAAATTATGGGAGAAAGTAATTGGGACTAGGATGAATTTATATGGGTCACTTTTATGGATGGATTTGAGAAATTGTATTCCGAAATAGTGAGATACGGATCAAGTGGGAAAGTCCGGGTATGTTGATAATTATAGGTAAATATAATTGGGGAAATTATGGAGATGAATGTGTGACATCTTGTGGGCGAAAATGTGGGAATGAAATTATGAGATGTAAAAATGGACTGAGTGAGTGAGTCCGGGTATGTTGGTTAAGTGACACCAAAGTATTAAATTAATTATTGAGAGATTAAATTAATTTGGAGTCGGAACATAGACTCGGGAAGTATTAAGGCATAGGCCAAGTGAGCGAGTCCGGGAATAATGGTTGGGTGACACCAAGTTATTAAATTAATGGATGTGTTAATTTATTTAAATTAGAGTCGGACCACAAACTCTAATTTGTGTTGATTAATTAATGTGTAAATGAATTATATTAGAGTCGGACCACAGACTCGGATTTGTGTTGACTAATTAATGTGTAAATTAATTATATTAGAGTCGGATTACAGACTCGGATTTGTGTTAATTAATTAATGTGTAAATTAATTAAAGGAGGGTTGGACCACAGACTCGGAAATATATTAAATTAATAGGTGTGTCAATTAATTTAATTAGAGTCGGACGATAGACTCGGGAAGGTATTAAATTAATAGGTGTGTCAAATAATTTAATTAGAGTCGGACGATAGACTCGGGGAGGTATTAAATTAATATGTGTGTTAAATAATTTAATTAGAGTCGGACGATAGAATCGAGGAGGTATTAAATTAATAGGTGTGTTAATTAATTTAATTAGAGTCGGACGATAGACTCGGGGAGGTATTAAATTAATAGGTGTGTTGATTAATTTCATTAGAGTCGGACGATAGACTCAGGGAGGTATTAAATTAATGGGTGTGTTAAATAATTTAATTAGAGTCGTACATAGACTTGGGGAAAGTATTGTATTAATTGAGGTGTGAATTAATTATATCAGAGTCGAACCATAGACTCGGGAAGATGATAAATTTATTAAGTGAGAAAATTAATTATGTTGAGTCGGGCCACTAACTCAGAAAATTACAGGCTAGTGTACGGGGTTTTGAGTACATGGTATAGCCGGGGTTTATCTTATATATATATACGGTATGTGATAGTATATATATATGTGTATATATTGTGTGTGCTATTAAATATCAGTGATTAGATATTTACTTAATTTATATACTCTAGTGCTATCAAAGGAGGTTGCGTGATGTGGGTGAATCCCCTAGCTTGAGGAGTAGGGCGAGTATATCCCCAGGTCATAGCGTCCGGTATATGGGTGAGAGATTTATCTCACTTTCAGGGAAGGAATATGACCGCCTCCACTTCGTTTATGTTTTGGGCCAGGTTGGTGAGCGATTCCAACTTGGGTAACTAGGTTATGTGAGCACACCTAGTGAGATGGCACTTTAAAGGAAATCATCCGGCGAGGGTATACTCGAAGGGATGGATATATGTATGTTATATGTGTGGATGTTTTAGTAAAGGTACGTATATAATGGTATTCAATATTATATGCGGGTAATAATACAGTGTGTGATGTATTTACTTTATATAACTTGTGACACGGTTATATGCTACTATTTTAGAAGGAATTAATTAAGTTAATTGTGAGATAACTTATAATTCAAGGATCATTATACTCGGGTTGGAGTAGTTTGGCAAGGGGAGGTTATACCAGGACTAGTTGGACGGGGTAGTACAACTAGGTGGGGGTCAAGGTAACTGTTAGGTGTGCGCAATAGTGGAGGGGTGAGAATGTCCACAAGAGAGTGCGACACTAACTTAAATATGAAGCGCATTCATGCATTTTAAATTACTGGAGTTAATTCACTTGCTAAATATTTTCAAACTATTTTGGGTTCTAACCCTTGCTATAAAACTATTTTCAAAACCTTTTAGGTGTCCAGCCACAGGGACGCCAGGATTGATATTCTATTCCAGGGACAATGGAGCTGCGGCATATGTGGATGCTAGCAGGAATTTGGATTAGACGCATCGCTTATTCATTCCTAGAGTAGGCATCATTCATTAGTTCCAGTTTTATTTAGGGCATGTCGCCCTGACTTTCAGTTCAGTTTTCAGATTTGTTTCATTCTGGTGTTGAATATTTATATTGGATTATTTCACTTTGGTGGCCGATGGTTTATTCGGCAAGTTGTGTAATTAATTATTCAGTTGAGTTTTATTCAGTTATGTGAATGGTTTATATGTATTTCCCGCATGAACTGTTTTGTTTAATTAAAAAGTTAAAATTGGCACCAACTTTTTGGAATACTAGGTGGTTAGTAAAATATTAAAAACGTTTTCGACAGTGATGCTAAGGATGAACCAACTGGGATTCCTATTTTAATTTGGTATAGGACTGATCACCTGGTATTTTATTAGGCGGGGTGTCACAGATATGTACTCATTCATGAAGCGTACGTTGGGCGGAGACCGTAAGGGGAAAGGGAAAGGGAAGGAAAAGGCGGTGGAGGAGGAGGTGCGGGAGGACGAGGCGCAGGATAACGAGGATGTGGACCTCGCTGCTTCATACCCGACACGTGCGTACTTCGATGATCCACTTCCCTATTTGGCTCCCTTCAACAGACCGATGTCGACATTTGGTTGGCCGAGCGTGTTCATATTGGACGTATTTGATGGCAAGCAGATAGGGCGGGGGTTGAGGGACCTGAATATCATCCAGGGTGAAATAGTTCATGGACGTGAGCTTCAAGAGATCGAGTCCAAAGTGCTCGTCACGCATGTGATATCCGGAAAGGAAAACTCCCTATTGTGGTTGCGCGAACAATGCGACACGATGTATATTAGTGGGTGTGTCAATTTGTATATCGTGTGGCCTACTCACCTCCTCACATTTACCCCAGACATGTAGTGACATTATTTTTAAGTTGGTAAATTTGAATTATATTTGGATTATATCGTCATGTATATTGTTTCTATTTTGAATATATATTTGCATTATCTTTAGTTTATTTGGATATATGATGTTGCTATAACATGTACAAATATACTGCTGGGCAGTGGCAGTGGCCATACTACCAAGTAGATTTTTTTTAAATTCTTCCCAGAATTGTCACGGTCATTGACCGTGACAATGTTTTTAAAAAGGGTCAAGGCTTTGTCACGGTTATTAACCATGACTAAACTTGTCACGGTCATGGCTCGTGACACGACCGTGACAATTCTAACGAACTTGTCACGGTCAATGACCGTGACACGTCCGTGACAAAAAAAGTTGTCTCGCCCTGAATTGTCACGGTCATTGACCTTGACAAGTTAAACTTGTCAAGGTCAATGACCGTGACAATTAGGTAGATTTGGTGTAGTGGGTGATCGTTTTTCTTCAATTGGGTTGTTCTTATTTAAATCATTGGCCTCAACTTGTTTCTCTATTCGTGGAGACTCCTCCACATTGATGGGAGGAAAGGTTACCTTTTTCTCTTTCATCTTATGTTGACGAGGATGAGGGGGATGTTGATTAGATTGCTGAGTAGGTTTGGTACCTTCATGGTGCCATGTATTCATTGGGAGATGATAAAATATCAATGACCAATATCCTATTAACGTTAAATGAGTAAAATCAAAGTCTAGTTAATCAACAAAACAAAAATATTCCTATCAACTATGGAGCTTCAACAGGGATATGGTTTGTATAGCCTTTAGGGATAGGGCCTTATTGGATGGTCTGGCAACAAAGCAAGTAGTGGAAAAATTATAGGAGATAAAACTGTGGCCTATTTGGGATGGTTGATGCCCCCAACCTCTGCTTTATTGACCATATTTTCTATAGATAAACAAAGTTAACCTTATGTAGTTCTCTCTTCTTATACTTAATTGAAAAGAAACAACACAAAAATATAATAAAAAATCAAAGGAATGTCAATGAAGACATGTAATAAAAATGAGAGGGGAATGTTTTTCTAACCTATCTTCATCCCTGCTATGAACAATTTAGTCTCAGTATAAGGGCTTCCTCCCTCAAGAATGGGAAAGTGATCCCAATTCTTGATATTCGAATTTGGAGATTTAGGACCAGAGATCGTTCAAGTATCCTCGCATTCAAAAAATAGATGTTGCCCAACATCACGATCCATTGGTAGTAGTATCTTAATTTGTCGAGGACCATATTGGTGTCATAAATTTGGTTCAAGCAATGAATGTCATTACTATTTGCCATGCATTGAGGATAACCTTTATTGACAATCGGGAAGTACTCATAAAATGAAAAAGTGGGTTTGGGGGAATATTATCCCTGCTTCTACTATCATTTGAGAAATAAATAACTATTTCTCCTGGATCATACATATTAATCATGCTTTTTGGTAACTCAACGGTAACCCAACTAGGGATGTTCCGTCTCTTGAAATCATCAATAACATAGGAATTGATTTTTAATACCATTATCGAAATGAGATGAAAGAAATTACAAGAATGGCAAAGAATAAGAGAGAAAGTATTAATAACTTAAACAATGGATAAAATGGCTATGGACTGAAGGAATTACCCTGAACTTCCCAAATGAAGCGATTCAGAAAACAACAACTCATTTTTTTTGTGGTGGTGGTGGTGGTGGTAGGGGGGGGGCTGGGAACTTGAGATATTTACGGGTGCAAACCATCATTAACACGACTCCTAAGAGACAATTTTATGATCATTCATGAAACAATCTCTTTGTTAGCAATGTGAAATGAAAAGAGGGGCCTCGGCCAACTCAAGGCTCCGTACCTCAACAACAATAAAGTCTTAGGAGTTAATTGTAGGAAGGTTACCTTATTATCACGTGGGGACCAATAAATGTGACACCCGCACAGCTTTAACTAATATTCATGCTAGTATGAAATAATTCAATGATATATCTTTATAAGTCAGTTGATAAGTTCACCTCAATGAGGGATATCATCCCCTAAGGGGATGTAGAAAATAAAGTAATCTCTCGCCCCTTAGAAAAACATAGTCAATTTGTCGTACCACGATCATCATGTGTCCCTTTGACATGTTTGCCCTTTTCATTCCTAATTGTCACTTTGGCTGATTATTCGCAATTTGTGAGTCTGTGCACTTATTTTTTTGTGTATATATATGTATGTGTATGAGCATGCGTGTATGTATGGATTTGTTGAGATTGACATTATTTTTTTCCCAAGGATCTTACATTAGTCATGTTTTAGAACTAAAAGAACAAGCTTTAAATCTAGAGAATTAGTCCAGGGTTTCATAACCATACTTTTGTGGAACTTGTAGGTGATCTAATATAGGAGACGTTGTTGAAGAAGATGGTGGTCAAACACAAAGTATCTTTGAGTATATGATCCTACCAAGCAAACAAGGCATGTGGACACTCAAACCAAGATGAATCTTGAAGAAACTTGAAAGATATGTCTATGTCCATTCTTGACCTCTTTACGATGAAGTCCTAGTCGTCCCTCTCACTCGCTTTTATATTTCTTGTTCCTTTGATTCACTTATTCATGTTCCTTATATAAGATCATTAGGTAGGACTCAGGGCATTTTAAGAATTTAGAGATAATACAGGTTTGCTTTTATTATAAGCACTATAACGAGGATAGAAGGAAAATAATTGGCATAGAAATGTGGAAATTCCAAATTAACCTTTGTAATTTATTTATGTTTCTATTTTATTATAATTAACTTCCTTAATGAATGAGTACCTAACTTACATGGTTTATCGATCGAATAAATTGAATCTCACTCATGATCCAATCAAAGAAATGACTATGTAAATATACTGATAGTCATATTCTTTGAGATTAAGAATCTATGCACCCTTTGTAAATTATAGAATTTTACAAGTCTAATCTAGTTAGCACCTGTACTTGAATTTCACCCCTGGTCTTGTTCAATATATATGTAATGTACCGATACATTCTTTCTTGAACTCTCAAACAAGTTCCTAAATCATCATAAATATTCTCATAGTCAAGATTAACTACTATTAATGTACGTGCACCTTTATAGATAGGATGTCAATCCCAATCTAGGTTGTGAACTATTCAATCATACTAGAAATGAAATTTCTATCTTTTATGAGTAAGCGCTATATATATATATATATATACAGTACATACCTCCTAGCAATATACCTATTTTTTCAAAATAGAAAAAGAAAAATATTTGTCGACCAAATTTTGTATTCACAATCTTCATAATGAAGAGATCGTTTACAAAAATGATCATAAAAAAATTCAACCTGGAAATGGGTGAAGTGAAAAGTGGGTATATATGAGCATTTTCGTCTGTTCAAATTTTCGCCATCATCTCATTCACTTTCGGGTTGAATTTTTTGATTATTTTTTTGTAGATGATCTCCTTAGTACGTAGATCATATATACCAAGTTTTGTTAAAAAATATATTTTTTTACTATTTAAAATAATGGGTATGTTCATAGGAATGTTAAGTGAGGTATGTTCGAAAGCCTAACTGTGTGTGTGTGTGTATATATATATATGTATATATATATATATATATATATATATATATATATATATATATATATATATATATATATATATATATATATAGAGAGAGAGAGAGAGAGAGAGAGAGAGAGAGAGAGGCTCTCCTATATCACATTCTATATATCACACCTAGTTTTAGGCCATAAGAAACCTTTTTTTTCCATTTTTTTTATTTTTGTATTGAAATTAACCTTTTAATCAACACATATTCAAAAAGTTATGTCAAAATACATTTTCTAGCTATTTTTAAAAAATTAATAAAATTCTACTGGCGCAGACCCCTTATAAATAAGGTACTTTCAGCTGTTTTTTGTTGAATTTTTTAAAAATCGCTAGAAATTGTATTTTGACCTAATTTTTTTGAATATGTGTTAATTGGAAGGTTGACTTCATTGGTAAAATAAAAAAAACGAATAAAAATATTTTTTAGAACCTAGAATTAGCTGTAATGTATGGGTGATGTAGGAAACATGATGTATAGGAGCTTTGCTCTCTCTCTCTCTCTCTCTCTCTCTCTCTGTGTGTGTGTGTGTGTGTTTATATATATATATATAACATTTTCATAAATATTATTAATATTTTAAATGGCTTAGACAATCCTTTATTAATAAATAATAATTGGTATAAACATAGTTTTAAGAATAAACCCTCAATAGTATGTACGTACGTACTTATGTATGTACGTGTGTGTATGTGTATATGTATGTGCTTACATATGTACATATATATAATACAAAGAACCAATAAAAAAGGCAAAAGTAATATCTTGGTGTATTAAAAATGAGTAAAGCTATATGAACTCCCATTTTCTACCCTCATTGTGTACCCTATAATAAGATAAGGCAGTAAGAGGTTGTACTCTATGCCCTAGCGGGACCGCCACAAAAATAAGGTATAGCATTTTAATGCAGAGGGTATGGAAAAGGATACAAAAAGGGGTACACATAATTTTATTGATTAAAAATACGTGTTTGTAAAACAAGATGTATATAAACTAGTTTTAAAAAATCAACTTTTAAACATATGGGAACATTGTATAAGAAATAATATGAGTAAATTTTAGCATTTTTTGTGAGAAGCTTCTTACATGAACAATAGAGGTAATTAACCCAGATCATGTCTTATAAAAACACAATCTACCGTATTCCTTATCTAAAATTGTAAATGTTGGCTAAAGACCATGGTGAACATACGTGAATTTTTTTTCTACCCAATTTATATTTTGCGCGATCATATTTAGCCCGCTCGAAATTTTGGCAATAATACTTTGTACCATTGATTCTAAGAGTTGATCACTATTGTATATTTGTAGGAAGTTTGAAAAAGTAAGAATGTTTATGAATAGTTTTAATTTTAAATAAGGAGTTTGGGTTAGTGGATAAAAAATATATAGAGCAATTCTATTATAATTGAGGATTTTGTTGAATTTTTGGAGACTGAATGACATAGTGATTTCATGTTGATTGATTTTTGAATTTCACTGACGTTGACCTTCAAAATTAATTAATAACAACTTGACACATCAGTATATTTATGATTTTTATATAAAAAATTAAGTACACGTAGAATTTTTGAAAGATAATAAGGGGTTAGTCATGTCATTTTCGGGTCGCGTTGATTACTCTTAAATCTATACAAGCTAATCGTATCAAGCTCGAGTCATTTCGGGTTATTACCATAAACGGGTTATCGTATAAAAAATTATCAGCGTTACATTGCCCCTTGCCCTTTGTTTTATCGAAACTAAAATGAATAAATTATTATTGAATTTGAGCCTTTTAAAACGAGGGTGTAGCCAAACTAAAACAAGGAGGATAACCACTTTTTTTACCCTTAAATCATTTGCTTTCCTCAACCTATAAAAGTAATCATCCTTCAAATGGATTCTTCTTCCCACTTTATTTTTAAATCATAAAGTTTTCGAAAATAACGTAACCACTTGCATAAATACGATGACACTCTTGTTTTAACAATTATAAAATATCAACTAGATAAGCTTATAAAAAACAATTACAATCACATGAATGCTAAATGGTTGGTTGAGTGATTGATCATTTTTTATTAAAGGACTTGCATCCTAAGGTCATGAGTTCGATTCCTTCTGCCAATATAAATTTGAATTCACGGATCGCAGAGACTAAAACCTTGTTCGGGACATAGGGAATAATCTGTAGTGTGTGCAACTGGCTCGGGATGAATTACCCTTCGTACTAAAAAAAACTGCAATCACGCAAAATTATAATAATTCATTCAACATGATTTTTTATGATGTGTGTATTCTTTTCAGTTGCTCCCAAATTCCATCAACACTTCCCATTGACTAGTCTATTAGTTGCAACGAAAATGCCAGGACGATACAATTTCGCGACACAAAAGTGCAACACAATTAACATGTCACATTCTCCAGGGCCGGTCCTAAGATTGGGAGTGCCTTGTGCGAAAATCAATTTAGGACCCTTTTAAAAAAATATTGTACAAATATATTAAATACCTAAAATGGGCCCCTAAAAAATTAAACTTATTTTTTAGGGGCCCATTTTAGTTGGGTGAGATCTTTGGGTAGTTGAATTCTTTGTACAAATTGTTTTTGGATAGTTAAAAAAATGGCCCCCTAAAAAATAAAACTTATTTTAAAAATTGACATTTTTAATACACATAAAATATTTTTGAACCCCTATAATATACATATATAGGTGCATACTCTAAAATGGGCGCTGTGCCATTGCCCATTTGGCACATGGCCAGGACCGGCCATGACATCCTCATTCGCTCGTGCTTGTCCCCCACTAAGAGCGTAGCCTTGTGGAGCCCGAACACGAGCGAATGTGACGGGACAGGTCAATTGTGTCGCACTTTTGTGTCATGATTTTGTGTCGGCATAAAACTCTAGTTGCAACCACGTAAATGACATTTAACCATTTGAGGAATTATTTAAAGGGAACATCATGCTAGGAGCGAGATTTCATGCCTGAATATATTACATATATTCTCCAAGGGCTGGGCGGATTCAGAACTTTTAATTAAGGTGGGCAGAGGTTAATACTAATAAATTTTATGCTGTAATATTTATATTTTGCTATGTTTTCTTTTAAAATTTTTCAAACTTAATAATAGTAATGTATAAAATTTTCCCAACTTAAGGTGGGCAAGTGCCCACCATACCCAAGGCATGGCTCCACCCCTACCCAAGGGCATCCAAATTTCTATTATTTTTAGCTGAGGGTGCACAACATTTGCTCCAAGGCTATTAGCTGTTTGCACTTAACACCAACAATGATTTGACACATTGTTTTGTATGATTCTCATTAGTAGGGGTGGCCGTGGGCCGGCCTGGGCAGGCCCGATTGGGCTCGGGCCGGGCTTGAAAAATTAAGTGCTATCTCAAGCCCGCTCGGGCCCAGATCGGGCCCAGATCGGGCCTTATTATGTAATCCCAAGCCCGTCCAGATTTGAAAGCTCTTTACCCAGGCCCGCCCGATCGGGCCTTATTATGTTAATTAAAAGATTTTTTTAAAAATTAAAATACCTATTTTTTTATTTAAAGACCAAATTTTTAATTAAAAATCTGTTTTAAACTCCATATATTACAAAGTCCATATATAAAGTTTCCCACTCTACATGAAAAGACTTGGTATACATTTTTATATTTATAAAAGTCCTCCCCCCCCCACATATATATATATATTTTTCGGGCCTCGGGCCGGGCCGGGTCTCATCGGGCTTAAGAACTCATGCCCAAGCCCGCTCGAAAAAAAATCGGGCCTATAAAATTTTGCCAAGCCCGCTTTGCGGGCCTATTCACCTTACCCAAGCCCTATTTTTTTATTGGGCGGATTGGGCGGGCTTGGCGGGCCTCGGGCCTATAGCCACCCCTACTCATTAGTGATGTGTCGCTAGTCAAATTATGATAGTTGTTAGAATCCACATATTGATAAATATTTTAATTTTAATTTTTTTACTTGTCCACTCACACGCGCATTAATCCACTTGTACTTTATGCATGCATGAGGTAAGTCTTATATTTGAACATCTTGGGTATATCTCTAAATATAACATCATCTCAGGGGTGAAGTAAAAACAATCCAATATTTAAATTAGGGTTCTGTTTCGGTCGGATCGAAAAATACCCAATCGATTTTTTTTTTGATTTTTTTGAAAATAAAATAATTATTCCGATTACTGATCCGATTTTTTCGGAAAATTTAAAAATATTCCGAATTAGGAAAAATCGAAAAATTGGCAAAAATCGAAAATTCACAAAATATATTGAAAATCCAGAAATTTCGAAAATTCCAAAATTTCAAAAAAATAAATTATGGATTTTTAATTACTCGAAATTCTCAAAAAATAAACAAAGAAAAGGCCTTAACCCAACATGTAAATACATGTGGATTTGACCCATTTTTTCATTTGTGTAGAAGTTATGAGGATAGTCTCCTTTTATAGAGCACATTTTGGAACCCTCTCCCAACCGATGTGGGATTTGGGAAACTTTCAAAAAATCGAAAAAAAATTGGAACAATCGGAAATCGGAAAATAATTCTGAAAAATCGGATCGGCATAATTTCGGAAATCGGGAAATCAAAAATCGACAAACAAAAATATCATTTCAAATTCGAAAAAAATCGGATCGAAATCGAAAAAATCAAAGTTCGAAAAAAAACACAGCCCTAATATAAACACATGATACAACTATGGGGACATAGATACATGCAGTGGCGGAGCTATGCTACATATAGGGTGGGCAAGTGCCCCACCCAAAATTTGATAAAATTAACTTTTACCCTTATATATATATATATATATATATATATATATATGTGTGTGTGTGTGTGTGTGTGTGTGTGTGTGTGTGCAGGGGCGGAGCCACACACACCCGAGAGGGTGCGGGCGCATGCACTGGAATTCTGGGATTTTTTTTTATATATATATACATGTGTGTAATAACTTAAATATTAAGTTTAAAATTGGTAATTTTTGAAACTTAAGTCAATATATATAGAATAGCAGCCGACCCCTAGTTTTTCAACCCAACCAAAGTTTTGTCTTCTCTCTCTATTCAAGAACAAAACAAAAGGTAAGTCCCCTTTCTCTCCTCCATTTACATATTTGTTAGTCTACAACACATTAACGGGGTCAAGATAAAAGATTCCTGAATGTGAACGGCCCTAGTTTACTGAAATTATTACTGAAAATTATTACGGACCCTAGTTCAAGATAAAAATTATTATTGAAAATTTTCTCCTCCATTACATTGATTTTATTACTGAAATTACATTGATTTTAAGTTGACACTATTTTATGATGGTCTAACTAACACAATGATGATAGTTATGTAGAATCCGCATAATGACAAATATATTTTAGTTCCTTTTTTCACTTTACCTCCTCAGATAATGTTGAATTTAGAGATACCCATCCTAAATGTTCATTAATTGAACTTGTCACGAATGTGCATTAATCCGCTCGTACTTTATGCATATACGAGTTAAGTCCAATTAGAACATTTTGGGTTAGGGCCGGTCTTGAGATTTTAGGGACCCAAGGCAAACTCTTGAATTGGGGACCCCACATTTAACAAGATATTTTTTTTTTATTAATTTTATATTGTAGTTTTTTTCTAATCGAAATGATGCCGACTTATTTTTTGGTACGATTAAAAAATATCAATACAAATATATATACACATAAAATATTTTGGGGCCCCTAAAATGCGTCAAAAATCGGGGGCCCGAGGTGGCTGCTTCCCTGGCCTCCCCACGAAACCGGCCCTATCTAAATACAACATTGTCTCAGGGTCAAGGCAAAAAACCCTATAATTAAATTTTAACCACACGATAATGCTATAGCGACACGTTTTGGGGACACAGATACGCGTTTTTCACTGATGTTTTAAGCGGACCTCATCAGTACTCTCACATCGTCCAACGAGTGTAAAGACGTATCGAGTGTCCTGAAAACGTGTCCCAAAAAATAGTGTCGGCAAATAATATTTGTGCATATTCAAATGTGTCTTGGCCATATTAACATTGAACATGAACACGTACGTGATACCTTCAATACATAATTCTCTCTTTCCTCTCTCATGTTTTACAATCTCTCCTCATTGCAATGCACATGGAAAACTGCATTACAATCCCGCCATTGAATTCCCGATATCTCGAAACGGTGACCGCTTCAATGCCACGGTACCATCACTCCTGCTGCTGTTTGTTACTGTTTTTCTTCTCCCATCACTACAAGTCTCCCGTTTCTCATTTGTAGTAACGCTATTTTCCTTGACGCGACAAATTAATACACGCTTTTCCATTTCAAGTTGCCTGCCTAGTGATATTGGTGTGCATTCTTGGGCCTGTTGTATTCTCAATTTCTCAAGCTGCTCCTTAATCACAGCCATTTCTGTTTCCAACTCATTGGCCTTGGCTTCAAATGTGAGAGCTCTCTCTCTCCACTCTTGCAACTAGCAAAAATCCAATGTGAAAAGTTAACTACAATGAGTAATTATGTAAAAAAACTAATGGTGTGCTACCTATATTTCTGTAATCCCATTTCAATCCTGTTGTCATAGCCTTAAAGAAAACTTTTGTCTATGTGACATTTTTTAACAATGAAAGACAACTCAAACAATGTGACTCAAGTGACATTTATTTCTATGTTCCATGGCCGTTTTTTAGAGAAATTGGTCCTCTTTAGTACATATTTATTTAAAAATAAATAAATAAGAGCTGTGGGTTGTGTTAGTCCTTGTCATATACCGTGTGGCACATCATATGCAAAACATGTACAAAATGTGTAGGTAAAATTCGTGCAACAATTATTGAGTTTTGCCCATATTGATTCACAATGGCATGAAATATACAATGGATTATGCATTTTTACAAGCTACATGCCGTATTGGAGATGCTTCAACAATCCCAATATGCAAAATATTCCGTTTTGCCATATACATGCGCTCGACATGAATAATTCAGACAACATACTAAAAGGTAGTTGTAGCAAAGGGAAAACGCGAGTAGCGACAAATCTAGTAATCACTAATTAATTTATGCAAGAGATTATTATGCACTATGATACAAAATAATATCAAATGCCAAAAAGTCCCTCAAACATTTTTTAATACACATTTAGTCTAAGCCTTTTATTTTGTTCCAAAAAGTCCCTTAAACACCCATTTAACTAATATTCTCTTATTTTTAAAGGTTCACACTAGTGGCATTCCTGCCCCACCTTCCCACCCACAACCCACCCCTTCCTTGCCGGATCCTTTTTTTGAATGTTTTTATGTGGTGAGTGAGGGACGTTATGGAACAAAATAAAAAGGCTTGGACTAAACGTGTATTGAAAAATGTTCGAGGGACTATTTGATATATGCCCCCAAAATAGGGTCAAAGTTCCTAATAACCACTAGGGAGTCTAGTGGCTGGGGCTCTCACTCTCATGTAGGAGGTTGAGGGTTTGCTTTTCCCTCCCTTTAAAAAAAACGGATTTGGTTCCTATTGAGGATGACGATGATGATGCCAAGAAGTTTTACTGAAAAGAAATATAAATTATAAATGTTTGAGACTATGGAAATAATATTATTCTCCATTCACAAAACCAACAAGAAATCTAGGATAGCAGAAACTGCAGCCGTACGAGACAGTGCATTTGAAAAGAGAGATGAAATGTTCTAAGATTTATGCTTTGGTGCTTTGGGGCTATCAGGTTTCCATAGTATTTGCTGACATTTCATGCCTGCTAATAATTCTATTATCATCTTTCTAACTGGAAATTTCTATAGAAAAAATTAACGCTATGTTTGGGTAAAAGATAGTATAGAGGAAAACAGGAGGTAAAGGACAAATCAATGTTAACTAAAACGCGTATAGTATGGCGCGTGGGACAAATATGAGAATGCGGTGTACCATAGCCTCTAAAATGTGGTCCGATACGAGTAGGCTTAAGATCATTTGGTTCAAACGACTTGTAATATTCTTATGATCCACAAGTTCTTTACTTTGAGATTTTCGTATATGAGAATTATTTATGTAAACACGTCGAATATGTGTATATCTTACTTATTTTCATATATGAGAATTACGCGGTAGCGCATTATAAATTCACTATATTTACAAAAAATCATAACAACAAGATTGAGGTAAGAAATAAGACGGAATGCAAGTGTACCATATTTCGGAATGTGCAAAGTGATATGTAATTCGTTAGGGTGTCTGAGTTCCCCGGGTAACAATCGAACAAATTACAAAGAAGGGTAAAACAAATAACGACATATGTTTCCATTTCCTTCATGTTTTTGATTATGTTTTCAAAATCACACACTATTTATCAAAAATAAGCAACCAAAAAAAAGACTTACAGAAGACTGTAGGTATTGGTTTTCATAATCAGAATCGAGCGCTCGATCTTCCCAAAAATCCTTAGAAGCTTGTAGTTCTTCCATCTCGGCCCTCACCTGGCCCACCATATCCTGCATTTGGGACCATTGCTCTGTCTCAGCTCTCACTTGTTCTACAATTTTTCGTACGAAAGCCTTACAAACTCCTGAACATTTATTCTCCTCCTGTGGGAAAAAAAATCTGTTTGAAATGGATATATAGTCATACATGTTACGAAAACCAAACAAAATCATGCACATCTTCAAATAAGCAAGAGGGTTGTGTAACTAATCTTTTATGTAAAAAATACACATTTTTTGGAAATGTGTTCTCTACTATGAAGCACGGACTTGACACGTAATATGTGCTTTGACATGACAAGCGACACATATTTTTTCCAAAAATTAGGATACGACACGCTAGGATACGACCAGCGTGTCCAACGTGGAATAAAAAGGGACTCGCATGTCTCAGTCTGTCAGTGCGTGTCGCATGTCCGATTCGAGTCAAAGTTGACTCGTGGCTTCTGGGAGAGTGTCCCTGCTTCATAGCTTCTCCAAGAGTATATGAAACATCTATCTGGAGGGTTTTATCATTAAATTACCAGTCTTTACATATGTTTGTATAATATACTAGATATTTTTTTAAACAAGAAATTAAGCGGCTCTCTAGGTGTAATAAAATTTGTTGAAAACGGATTGTTTTATGCTGCACAATGCAGACAACAGAAACATGCAAAATTACGGATTGTTTTAGACTTTAGTACTTTTTTCATCAGTGAGTGTAGATAATTCGTCACTAAACATTCAGCGTCAAAAAAGGTACCATAGTGAAAAATAAACTTATGGAGGTACCGAAATCTGAATACGACCATTGCGAGGTACCATATTAAAAATAAACATTTTGAAATATAGGGGAGCAATGCCCTTTTAGAGACGCAGCTCCAATGCATACATGTAAAGATGTAAATTAAATAATTACATTGGGAATTTTTAAAATATAATATGCAATGATTAATGAAAAATAGAGAAGTTTGGGAATGTACCCGATACGGTTGATGAATAGAGAAATAAGAAGAATCTGGAAATTCGATTCGTTTCGAAGTTGAAGCAGAACTACCAACTGAACTATTTGCTGGAGTAGATAGTACTGATCCAAATTCATCCTCCATTCTATCTAACATGTCCTTTGAAAATCCATCCATCTTCCTTCTCACCATTTCCAACTGCACATTCTTTTTTGAAATCAATTTGGTCCTTAGATACATACACATATTGAGCAAGGGAACAAGAAATATTATTGCCAACAAATTCAAGATGGGGAAAAAAATGTTTCGCTTTGTGTTTAAAAAATGTAGTTAAGTCTTCCCTGGTTGATCCAGCGGTAAGGGACGAGCCTAAAGGTTCCATAGGTACCGGGTTCGATTCCCCCAAAGGACATCAGTCACATTTAAGTGGGATCGTGCGTTAACGGTGGCTCTGGCACGATGTTTCCCCTTGTTTAGCTCGCACGGGGGAGTCCAAAGGGCTCGTTCGTGTGGAGATTCAGGGTTATAAAAAAAAATGTAGTTAAACAAGGAAGAATAGATGCGTATTTTACACTACACTCGAAAATGATCTATTGCGACAATTAATGAGGTTTTTTGACACTTTGATAGGCTTTTAGTAGAAAACTGTAGTAGAAGCGGTCGCAAACTTTCCATTATTAGGAATACCTAGAAAGATAAGAGACTCCACTTGAGTTCGAAAATTTTCCAATTCCGTTTCCAAGGGGCATGTATTTGAGGTTCCCAAACACACCCTTAAAGTTGCATAATTATAGCATGTCACTTATTCACAATTACAAATGGATAAAAACTCAATTTCAAATATATGAAAAAACATTTCACCATTCTACTTTTTTTTTTTTTTTAAGTAACCCTGAACCTCCCCGTGCAAGCTAAACAAGGGGGTCGTTGTGCAAGAGCCACCCTCACACACGTCCCGCTTCAAATCAGGTGTCCAGGGGGAATTGAACCCTGGACCATGTGCCTAATCACACAATCCAAAGCTCGCCCTTACCGCTGGAGCAACCAGGGTGGACCCATTCTACTTTTCACGTCGGTTAAAAAAATTTCACCCTGAACCAAATGGACCTTGGAGATTCATTCAGACAAAAACAAACATCAGTAAGCATTCAAGAGCAAGCAAAAGGAACATAAGAGATATGTTGTTCTTACATCAGGGATGGATTTATTGCTGCTTTTGCAGCCCAAAACCGAGCTCTCTTTATCAATATGGCAACTCGCGTTGATCGACAAGGTTGATTCGGACGCGCATTTCTCATCCGATAACCCTCCTAGCTTCTCTAACCGTCGTTGTAAAAGGGAAGCCTTTCTATCAAAATTACTACACTTTGGCACCTCAAAACCTCCTCTAATACCAGAGCTCCTCATTAAATCCTCTAGTTTCTCTGCTAAATCTTCAATCTCTTCCTCCAATACAACACTCACATTTTTTCCTTGATAAATTTTCTCCCTCCCCTACATATAACGTACGAATCAATAATCAAATTAAATTGAACATCTTAAAATAATGGCCAGTTCAAGAAACAAGCAAAGCTCTTTAATGTACTTTGTTATCAAGAAATGAAAAACCATGCTTGAGGTGAGCCTTATCATCTATCATGAAACAAATGACAACAAAAATATGAGAAACCCCACTTTTGTCTTCTTTTAATCTCATCATATTTTTTTTTATTTTTCTGTTTTACAAAAAACAGAAACTTTATAGAGACACTCAATATAAATTTCACTTTCTTTTTCTAGAGAAAAAAATGCAGATGACCAAGAAATTATTCTAAAATCCTCCATTTGGTTTTCGAGAAAACAGAGGAAAACAGAAAGCAAATCAAAGAAAGATTTTGAGTTGTCTTTGTTATATATATATATATATATATATACAACAAACTTCATTGATATAATAAAAAAAATAACTCCATATTATGGGTAAATATATAATTTTGAAGGAAATTTGTAAAAAATGTTCTTCTGAACAGGAAGATCATCTCAGCCAAACTTCATAGAAAAAAAATTCAATTGATTACAGGTTGACAAGATGATCATAAATTGCAATGGATAAGAATGCACATTTATATTTGGTTTTCATTTAAAAGAGATATCTTCATGATAATTCTCAACAAATTTCATCAAGATATTCACTCATAAAACCGAAAAAAGTATATTATTTTTAAAATGTTAAATTGGCTATATTACAAAGTCTCACTATATATACAAATAAATGAACTACACAATAATCAAACCTAACCATTCAAAATAGTACATGGTATTAGCCTTGAATGTTTTCCACATAATGGGACCTAATAATTAAACCTATTTTCTTTTCCCAGTTTTTCAGCAACCAAACAACCCCAAACGCATTCAAAATACACGCACAAAAAATATATATAAATAAATGATTTAGTGGGTGGTGAGATGATGATTAAAATTTACAAGTTTCAACAAAATTTCATCAAAAAATTCAATTATTTATTGGGTTACAATGCACATCATAATTGCATTTCATTTCCGTGATAATCTACACCAAAATTCATAAAAAATTCATACACACGCACACACACGAGCTCCCACACACACGTAGATATAATAATGCTCTTGTGCATATTGTTTCGCATTTTAAGAGTACAAACTGAACATGTATCACCTGGCGGTGACCTTAAAAATTATCGTCTAAACTATTAAAATGCGGGACAGTATGTATATATATATATAATAATGCTCTTGTGGGGATTATTCCGCATTGACATGTGTCACCTAACGGTGCGCCTAGAAATTGTCGCCTAAATTATAGGCACACTCTCTCTCTTTTCTGCGCTCACCGCCAGATGACACATGTCTGGTCTGCACTCTTAAAATACAGACTAGTCCGTACAAGAGCAGGACTGTATATATATATATATATATATATATATAGTACTCCTGTGCAAACTGTCGGGACAATTTAACAATATATATATATATATAGTACTCCTGTGCAAACTGTCGGGACAATTTAACAGTGCAGACCGGACATGTGTAACCTGGTGTTGACCCCAAAAAAAGATATAGCGCGCCTATAATTTAGCCGATAATAATTTCCGCGCTCACCGCCACCGCCACATGTCCGGTCCGAACAGTTCGCACAATATCATTATTATATATATATATATATATATATATATATATATATATATATATATATATAGAGAGAGAGAGAGAGAGAGAGAGAGAGAGAGAGACTAACAGAAACAAGAGTTTGCACAGCTGATCTCAAAGTCCTCTCCATCTGGACCCTATTCCTATCCAACTTCTTCAAAGCCAACTCTCTCTCCATCCTCAAAAAGTTACACTCAGCTCTCAAAACCTCAGCTTGAAACCTCCACTTCTCCTCTTCATACCCACTCCCACTCCCCCTCTCCCTCTCCTCCTCCACTCTCTCTCTCCTCTCACCACTACTCAACAACACAATGGGCACACCCACACTCTTACTAAACTCAAACTCCCTTTCTTGACCAAACAACACCTCTAGCTTCCCTCTATAGTCTTTTTCACACATGGGTTCTCTTGTGGTGAGTTTTTTAACTTGTTTAACATGTTTCTTGCGAGATGGTTTGGGTAAGTTGAGGATTCTTGGGGTGGGTGGGGGTGGGGGTGTTGGGTGCCATTTTGGTTTTCTTGTTGCTGTTGTTGATGACATTTTTTTTGTATTTTTTTTTGTGTGTGGATGTTTGTTTGAGATGGATGGGATTTGAAATTTAACGGTAGAGAGAATATATGGATAGGAGAAGACCGTGAGATAGGCGTGCAATCTCGTGTAAAGTGAATATATAACCTTGATTTGAAATGGGGACACTTTTTTGTTTTCTCTTTTTTTCGTAAATTGTGAGGAAGAATAGCATGGATATTGTCTCCTAGTGAGAAATAAATGAAGGGTATTTTTATTTTGGTTTCAAGTTTGGTTATTTGATACAAGGGTCCTCATGAAATGTTCTCTAATGCAAATATTAAGATTTTAAAAATAATAGAGATAGACTTTCGACATACATTTAATAGAGTACAGATACTCATATGGAGTTATAATGCTTACTATTTTGACGCTCAAAACATATATCCTAAGGGTAAATGTTATTTTTTTCTTTAATATAAAAATAAGGATCCTCATAATGTGTGATCTGAAGTAATGAAACACATAAAAAAAGAATATAATTTTGACATAGAATTAATAAGACAAATATATTCATGTTATACTTGCCTGTCGAAATTAGTCAACTAACGATAATTTAATGTTTTTATAAGAAAAATTGATTTGACTAGATAATTAACTATTTTTGATTGTTTTGATGACAAAGTTTAAAACAAAATAAAATATTGGATAAAATCTAATTATGAAAACTAAATGAATGATAAATTTAACATGTCTTAGGGGGGTTGTAAATTTAGGATCTATTGTAATATGTATTTTGAAAATAGGACAACAAACATTTTATTTATAGTTTTAGTCCCTATTTTTGAATAAAGTCGTTGGGGCGTACCCATATTCATAAAACGTCAACCAATCACAGCATGTCACGTGTTCGTTTAATTTGAAAATAGGGACTAAAAATGAAAACGAAATGTTTGTTGTCCTATATCCATAATCAATATTATTTTAAGTCCTAAAAGTACATAATCTAATAAATATATATACAGAGAGGTTTCTGTGCACACTAAGTTTTCACATTATTTTTTTAAAATAGTAAAAAAAATATTTTTGAGCTGATTTTTTTGTGTGATAAACATTTCAAGGGACCAATATAAAAAAAATTATCTAAAAAAATCTTTTTTGGCTATTTTTAAAAAATCGGTCAAACTTTCGCTGCTTTTAAGTACTTTAAAAGCTATGAAAGTTTGACCGATTTTTTAAAAATAGCAAAAAAAGTTTTTTGAACTAATTTTTTTATATGGATCCGTTGAAATGTTTAAATACCACATAAAAAAAATCATCTCAATATTTTTTTAATATTCTAAAAAAGTGTGTGTGCATCAGCACATGTGCAAACTTAGTGTGCACAAGACCCTGCCTATCTCTCTCTATATATAGGAAAATGATAACATGTGTCCTTAGGGCACATGTTTTGATCTCAAAATAGTAAGTATTATAGCTCCACATGATCATCTGTTTCCTATTAAATGTATGTCGAAACTTTGTCCCTACTATTTTTAGGATCTTAATGTGTATCCTTAGGGTACATTTTACATGTACTTCAATATACCTTTTAGCAATATACTTATGAACATACCAATTTCTAAAAAATAATAAAAAAATATTTTTCAACCAAATTTGGTATACATGATCTACATAATGAGGAAATCATGTACAAAATAAATCATCACAAAATTCAACTTGGGAGTAGGTGAAATGAAAAGTGGGTACATATGTGAATGTTCGACCGTTCAAATTTTTTCTGCTATATCACCCATTTTCAAGTTGAATTTTTGGATGATTTTTTTTATAAATGATCTCCTTACTATGTAGATCATCTATACCAAATTTGATTGAAAAAAATACATTTTCATTACTTTTTAAAAACATGTATGTTCGTAGGTATGTTAAGTACCTAATATATCAATGAACATACCTATTTTCTTTTCAAAAAGAGTAAAAAATCAAGTTTTTTAACCAAACTCGATATATATGATTTACATAGTAAGAATATCATCTATAAAAAAAATCATCAAAAAATTCAACCTGGATGTGGGTGAGATGATGGTAAAAATTTGAATCGTCGAAAATGCTCATATATACCCACTTTTCATTTTACCCATTTTCGATTTGAATTTTTTGATGATTATTTTTGTAGATCTCCTCATTATGGAGACCGTGTATGCAAAATTTGGTCGAAAGATATATTTTTTTTTACCATTTTAAAAAAATAGATATGTTCATAGGTATGTTGCTAGAAGATATGTCGGAGAGTCTAACTCTTTCTCTCCTTTTCTCTCTCTCTCTCTCTCTCTCTATATATATATATATATATATATATATATATATTAGTTTAGCATATTTTAAAACTTAATTTTTAGTCCCTGGTAGTGACATTATCACATACATTGTTATATTAATTGTGTATCCAATTAATGTCATTATTCGTGTAATAATGTGACAATAGGAATGAGAAAAATTTAAGGGTTAATTATATTTTGACCACTTAAATTTTCACTTCACCACTCCTACTTTTAATTTTTTCACTAAACCTCCCGAGGTTTTTAAAAAATGATCAATTTATCTGAAACCCTAACGATGTTTTTAGAAAAAAAATTATGAATTATTTATTTGTAATCTTGTTATTGTTGAAAACATGAAATATTAAATATAAAAAATTATAAAGTTTATAAAATTATGAACGTGTACGTTTCTTATATATTCAATCACAATAATTAAGATTTTGAAGCAAAGAAAAAAATTTATAAGTCGTTTGGAAGTATGGGCCAGACGACTGTAGTTTCATAGTGGTGATAATATCAAACGACATATGGTTTGTAGCGAGAACTATTGGCTCGATGGTTGGAACCCTACACAACAACATCAGTTACCACAGCTAGTACAACAAGCTTAAGAGCCAACATAGCCTCATAAGTGGTATTTTTGCTAAAATCATCATACAAAATATCATTATGCTATTTTTCCTAATGCTTTAAAGATGGTCTAAAGTGTGCAATTATAATATTATGTTAGACTAACTTGATAAGTCCATTTTAATAGCCCATGTTGTCTCATATAGTAGTTTTTTACAATTTATTAAATGAGTGGGTATCATGTGTTTAAAAAATTAATTTACTAAGAATATTAATCACCATCTCCTTTTCTCTCTCTCCCCCTCTGTTGATACAAAAAATCATCTAGCTGCATGGACCAATCAAAATTGAACAAATGTTTCCTTACGTGACAAAAGTCCTAGTAAGCAAAAGTTTACTCGGCGGCATGCAGACTAACATGAAGAAGGCCGACCATCAATCTAAATGAAAAGCCACCACGCTGAAAATACAATTAAAGGTTCATTTGCACGTGGGCTAGTGTATCAACCATCATATTCATTAGGTACGAGTGTAAATGCTTGAATATATAAAGGAATTCCAACCCTTGATCTCCGGATCCCTATAAATATAACATATTCCTTTCACCAAAGGCAGGATAAAAAACGGATTCTAGGGACTTCTTATTGACAAGGATACCTAGCTTTCATTAATCTTTAAGATCAATAATATACAGTGGACGTAGGCTTTCTTCTATAACTGAACCACATTAAAACCTTGTGTTTCCTTTTCTTATTATCTCATTGCAATTCAATATTTTATATGTGATTATGAAATTGGATTAAGTCCTATTTTTTACATCAACAGATTGGCGCTGTCTGTGGGAACGTGTGTACAATTATCGTTCTCTATCTCGAACATCTTTATTCAAGAAAGATGAATGATCTAGAGCCCAGTGCTCGTAATGAAGGCAATCCAATCATTCCATTTGGTCCAGCTTCCGACCTAACTAGACTCTTTGTTAGTATTGCTCGAGGTCAAGAAGCCATGCAGGAAACGGTGAGGCAATTGGCCCAATCATTATAAGCTAGATTTCTAGCCCTTTCTAGATAATAAGTAGTTCATTCGCCGAGGAGAAAAATGGCTCCCCCACCTCCCAGACGTAGTCGGCATAGTTATTCAAGATCCTTGCAGGATAGGACTTACCATCCTCGAGCTAGTTTGTTAATTAGAGCCACATAATTCTATAATGGTTAATCTTGGTCTCCTAAAAGATGAAACACTCTAGAAAGATTAAGCAGAGCATCGCCTTTATACCGTTTGGGACCTCGAGCAAACAAGAACCTCCATAGAGCATTGTCCAGAAACACTTCACATCCACCCGACCATCATGAAGCCCCAGTTCAGTCAAAATCAAGCGTCTGATAATCTCTACATGCCGAGCAGACTTCTCAGGAAGAGAGCTCATCATAAATGCATAGACGAACAACTTCACACAGGTCTGATGTAGGTAATCCTTTATGGAAATGATCAATTCAGAGGTTGAAAGATCAGTTGGGAGAAATGGAGAAAGCGAGGAATCCTTTGCAGAGGAGTTTCATTAAAGGATCCCCTTTTATTCAGGCGATTGTGGATTTTCCAACTCCATCTAAATTTAAAGCTCATATGGGCACCCCAAATATGATGGGAAAATCTATCCAATTTTTTATATCGAGAAATATCAAGCGGCTGCTAACATTTATTCAGTCCTTGACGAGATGAGGTGTAGAACATTCTCAAGTACCATCGCGGGTAGTTCAACCCAAATATGGTACAACAATTTGCCCGAGGATAAATTACCAACTTCAACCAGCTTGTCGAGCTATTTATTAGCAATTTCTGTTTTGGGGCCAAGCCTGTGAAGATAATAGCTCATCTCTTGAGTATAAGGCAGCGAGTTGGGGAAACCACTAGGGAATATATCACTCGTTTTAATAACGAGAAATTGAAAGTAGTTGACTATGAGGAGAAGACAAACATTACCGCTCTCATGAGTGGCTTGCTTATAGAAAATTTTTATTATGCTTAGCAAAAGATCCTCCTAGAACTATGACTGAGCTCATGGCTAAGACAGGAAAAATAATGAATGTCAAGGAAGCGATGGCTACAAAGCAAAGCCCAGCCACCAAGCCTGATAAGAAGGATCAAAAGGAGCAGATGGAGCAGAAGCCAAAGAAGGATGAGAAACTAAAAAAGAATGGAACATATACTCCATTGAATGTTAGCATTCACCATGTTTTAGAGAAAATCAAACACAATAAGTATTTGCTATGACCAAAAATATTGAGGGCACCTCCCAACAGGAGGGAAAAATCAAAGTATTGTGAATTCCATAAAGATCATGGTCATATAATAGACAATTTTTTCACTTTAAAGAATGAAATAGAAATCCTTATTCGTCGAGGAAAACTGAATAAACTTATTGATCGGTGAGAAACTGGAGAAGCTAGGGGAAGGTCAAATTCTCTATGCAAGCCTAAAGATGACAGATAGAGAAACCACGAAGACGAGTATGAAGCTGATCCTGACCTGCCAAAGAGGCCCTGTAGACACCCCATTATGTTACCCCCTAACTTTTCTTAGGTCCCCATTACCTCCCTTCATCACCATAAACCCATGTCATGTCCCGAGTACTGACCTGGAGGCCATCGGGCACTCCCTGACTCAGTTTGACCCAAAACTCAAACTCTTCGTCTCGATCGAGACTGAATGAATCTTCAAAGGTCACTGAATACCCTTTCCAATGGTCCACCCCGTGCGCGATTCCGACTTACCATGCGGACGAACGATCTGTTTGCGTCCGAAACCTGATCTAGAGGCCACCGGGCTCTCCTGGGCTCTATTTGACCTAAGTCAACTCGTCAGCTCAACCGAGGCTGAATGAATCTTCAAAGGGTACTAAATACCCTTTCTAACGATCTGCCCCGTGCGTGATTCTGACTTTTCATGCGGACGAATGATCCATTTGACTCCGAGAGGTCACCGAATGCTTCTCGAGCTCGGCTGACCAAAGTCAACTCCCCAAATTGGATCAAACTCTTTGGAATGTCGAAGTACATCTCCTAACCTTTACAACGGTCCGCCCCGTGCACGATTCAGACTTACCATGCGGATGAACGATCCGTTTGCGTTTGAGCAATTCCCCGTCCAATGGACCGACAAATGCTTCCAAGCCATATTTGACCCAAAGTAAACTCCTGAACTCGGGAGCTGTCCAAAAGACTTTCAAAGGACTCTGAATTACCTTTCCAACGGTATACCTCGTGCACGATTCTGACCGATGATTTGCCCTAGACGATTGATTTTCTGAAAAAGCCTGAAGCGCACTCCCAAATGGCAGGTTCCAAACCCTGCCTATCGGCACCATCCGATAGGCAGGAACAGGTCTATGCCGATTCGGCACTCACCTAGGCCTATAAAAGGAGGCCTTCACCTCATTTGCAAGGGGAGCCCATATCTGATAGAAATCTCTCTGAACGAATCCCAGAAACCTCTCTCGAAGGAAGTGTAATTTTAACATCCAAATCCCCTTTTTACTTCCACTTTTCATCATCCTTTTCATCAAACTTGGTGAATTAGCCACTCTCCATCATCATCCAAGTGCAAGGGCTGCTCTCCAACATTTAAAATCAAGCTCAAGATCTTCAAGAAGGTCCAACTTTCTCAAACTCTCTCTTAAATTCTCAATAACTTGTCTTCTTATTTAGCACTTTTATTATCTCATCTCACACATCCTAATATACTTTTTATTTAGTATTATTGCACATCTCTTACTTTCATATAAATAAAAACCCAAAAAATAAGAAAAAAAGGGTTTGCTCATAAATTCCCAGTAGGGATTCTCACACTTTTTCCACACTTTTCTCACAATCTAAAACCCTTTTTCCACACACACACACACACACACACACACACACACACACACACTCACAAATAAGATATTCCCCATTTGGATTTATGGGATAAACCCCACCCCTCATTTTGTATGCGAACTACGTGGACTTTGATGCCTTTATAGGCTACGTAGGCGTCTCGGGGTAAAACCCGAGACTCGAGTCCTTTTTCCCACTTTTTCTCTCATCTTTCTATCTACTCTAATCTTCTTATATTCTATATACTTGCCCTTAGTGACGTATTACCCCACATGCATTATTGTTCCATTATAACGGTCAACCTAGGGGTAATCGCGTAAATCTTATTTTCCTAATATTATTCTTATATCTTCCTACGGATAACTCGCTTTATCTTTTCCATGATACAAGTCGAGGATTCCTACCTCCATTCTATATATACACATGAACACATATCACGGGGGGAAACAAAAGGAAAATAGCAAATATTCATGAGAGATCGAAAGGGCGGAATGGGTGCCTAACACCTTCCCATTTCGTAACTAAGCCTCCGAACCCTTCTCGAATCATCTTGGTTTCGCACGCACCAATATGTCTTTGGATGCCATCCTTCGAGATGGCTTCCCCTTTTTCTTTTATCTGTTTTGAGTAAAATAGACTGGAGAATGTGAATCTCTCTACATTTCCACATCTCAAACGACGCCGGCCGAAGCGCTCCCGAGAGGGACGCGCGGGACCCGAAGGATCCTTTCCTCCACGCTACCCCCCCGCGCGGCGAGGATCGGGGAAGTCCACTGTGGCGACTCTGTTGGGGAATATGTGTTTGTGGGCTTGACTCTATTTACATGAATGCTATATTTGCTTATGTTTCCCCCCATATCTGCGTGTTCCCCTTTCTCGTATGTATCCCATGCTTATGCTTATGTCCACACACTTATAGAAAATTCTCCATGTACACTTCACACCATGTGCACCTAGGATCACATGTATATCCCCATGTTGCACGCATCACCCATCCATACTTGGTGTACCTTTTGGGGTACTCGTACTTTACTCCCTGTTTGGCATAATCAAGAAAGGAATTCTCATCATAAGATACAGATAAGAGAATCATGCATGATTCACACGACATCACCAAAGAGCATTGATATTGACCAAATTTTACCCAGTAACTGGAGGGTCACTTCGTAACGGGCGCTGGTCCGGCAGGTCGCAGTTAGGCTAAGCGATATGACTCTCACCTTCCATTGTCCAAGTACCTTTGACGTATATCGAACGGTTCTCCCGCATCGTAACGCTTGACCGAAGTCATAACGGGAGGTATATCGCAGGGAATTCGTTCATGTACATCGAGTATATCGAATTTCCTCTCACACGTACTGTCCCCACGAGGTATATGGTGAGGCAATTCATGTACACTCAGGTATATCAAATGGCTTGTCCACACGTACCGATTGCCCTCAAGAGCAAGACGTATATCGTGAAAGTCACGCCAAAGGGGGGAACCCCTGCCGATTCACCCAACCAACTGCATACCCGCATATAGGTGTCAGACCTAGGACACGCACTTTAGATTGTCGATTTCAACCCGAAACTCTGCCGAAATTCTGGGTCGGTCTGCAGCCCAATTTTTGCGCATTTTTAAAATGTGACCCTGTTCGCGAGCCTGGTTACAAGTCCAAACCATAGCTTTGCATATATTAAGACCCCCACTTCTCCAGGCTCGGGTCCTGTCCGGCATTGCATTTAGGAGAATTAAATATAAGTGAAAATATAATAATCATAATAATCATGCTGAGTTCCGTCTCCAAAAATATTTCTCCCTTCTTTATCAAAAATCCAAAAACATTTCTTCCCTCTTTATCAAAAATCCAAAAACTTTTCTCCCTTCTTTATCGAAAATCCAAAAATAATTCTTCCTTTTGTTAAAAAAATATCATCCTACACCTTCTCAGGTCGATAGCAAGCTCTTGGCCTGGCTCCCTATTGGCTTCGGTCTTTAGTCAAATCACCCCGGAGTTTCATCCGTTCTTATACTACTTCTTCCGAGTCCGAAATCCATCCATCTTCCATGGAGAATACAGATCAAGCACCAGTTATAATGTAATGACCCAACTTTTATGTGCTCATATGTATATAGTTTATTTTTACACTCGTGTGTTACTTACTATCCTATAAATGTTGTATTATTAGATATGTGGTGTTATTGGCTATCAATATAACAAACCCCATTTTTAAATATGAAGAATCAATCGTAAATAGGATCAAATCGAAGTCTTATGACATATCTTAAGGTATATAATAAGTTTTGGGGTAGAAAATATAATTTTATGAAACTTTAGGGACTAAAATAAAAATAGAAAAAGGACCTTTTTGTAAATAAAATATTTTCAAGGAACTCTAAGAAATATTGAAAATATATAGTGTGAAATTACCAAAATACCCTTCATGTGTGAAATGACCCTTATACCCCTATCACCTTTCCACCACGTGTTGGTCACCTCCAACTTACACATGTCGTCTTCAGAGAGAGAGTTAAAACACGTGTCATCATTTGGTGATATTAACACTGCAAGACCACTCCGGAACGCGACACCTCGGCGTTGAATCACCCTTGCAAAAGTCATTGGACACATGTCAACACCGTAATACTTTTGGAAACCTATAAATAGGGCCTTAGGGTTCATTTGAAACTCACACCAATTCCTTGAGAATTATAGTAAGAAAGAGTGATAGAAAGCTTGGAAAATATCTTAAAAAGGAGTTCTATAATTTCGAAGAAAGAATTCATTTCATAGGTATGATTTTATTTAAATGTTATAATTCATTTTTGTAGTTTTAATTTCGTATTTTATAGCTTTGAGAAGCCAAGAAATACGTGTGATAATTGATTAACTTCGCAAATTTCAACTAACCCTTATTTAATTAGATTCTACTTTTAAATCAAATAAATTCAGTCCTTAAACATGCATCTAAATCAACCCATCAAATATAAAGCATGCGACACAAAGTTAAGAAAAAATCCCCGAAGGGCAAAACCTTTTATTTCTAGAAGTTTAAAGAATTTACAAGACCATTGACTTACATACAACCTGATAATCGCTCACAAGTGTAACGCACGGTGTCTTCGGTAAACCTTCAAAGCAACGGCTAGAAACAGTGTGACACAGAAATACCCGCAGGTATCGGTTCCTATGTCGGCGGCTGGAATTTTCCCTTTCCAGGAGGGCAGCAATGAAGAGGAAGGAGCGGTCCACTTCACAAGGGTTGAACAACAGTAATGGTGTTCTTGGGTTACCAAACTTTGATTCACATAGATATGGAAGATGTGTGAATCTAAAAACCTAGAATCATAGGACTCAATAGGTGAAGACTTTAGGGTTGATATGCTCTGAAAATCATGGGAAAGTCTTAAGAAAACCAACTCCTCGATCGTGGTATAAATAAGAATTCCTTTGCCCTAAAAATCTGCAACACGATCTGGTTGTGGTTATCCTCGTCGGATCGGTCCGGTCTTTTAGTCGGATCGGTCCGGTGAAGTCGGATCGGTTCTTTTTCTGAAGCCGGATCCATCCGGTTGTCATCGGATCGGTTTGGCCTTTTGCCTTCATCGGTTCGTTATGGATCCGGGGTTTACTGGTCTCAACTCAGTAGGCGGATCGGTCCGGTGAACCGGATCGGTTCTTTTATCTGAGCCGGATCGGTCCGGTCCGGTCCCTGATTCCTTTTCTTCTTTTGATATTCGGATTCCGTTGATGAGCGAATGTTTCTTGAATTTTCTCAACGGTGTAACGGCGTACGACATATAAAATACTAATGAACAAATTGTCCTTACAAATATCCCCCTATGTCTATGCCTGAACAAACATAAAAAATCCGAATTATCAAGTATGAACAATGCCTATACAAATCTACCCTTCCATGAACCCAAAACTGAAAGAGGTACATATGACTAAGGCTGCATCGTTTGTTCTTCAATTCTTCAGGAATCTTCACGCTTTTCTCATCAGGGTGTGCAATTCAGTCATCAGAGAAGTACCTACACACATGAGACAAAGCAAAATACCAAGTGACATATCGAGTTTGAAATGAGATAAATCTAGATACCAATTTATGAACAAACCTCAAAATTTCAAATCTCCCCCATAATAAGATAATTCTTTCTCTCCCCCATAATAAGATAATTCTTTCTCCCCCTTTTTTATGATGTCCCCAAATAGACAGATGAGAGAAATAAATCAAGCAATCAAGAACCGGGGTGACACAAGGCATAAATCACACCAAGAATGAACATAAAACAACCAAGTCGGTGATGGCGTAAATGAATGGGTGTGATCAAAATTCGATAGGAAAATCAATGCATACAAACATGACATATGTGCACGATGAATATTGGATATTCCTAACGAATGAACTCAAAATACTTCCTTTGGTGTAAAAGAGTGGAAAAATAAGATATTGACTATATCAAATCTACAAATCAAAGCTCAAAGTGATTTCTACACCAATAACGTCCAAAATGTTTTTCATGCTTTTTCAGGACTTTCAAGGAAGTGCAAACCCGTTTTTCAATCTCCAACCAAACTCCCTCAGATTTATATTATAATAGAGGTATACTAAATTCTCAAACTTTGGAGAATTGATGGTGAAACCTACAATGGCCCATATTTGGCATGAATTGCTTTTTATTGCCTTATCAATTTTTTCGGGCTCTTTTATCTTCTTAGGACCTCGGATATTACAATACCTCCATTTTTTAGGTCCTTTTTAACGGTGGCTTTTGCGCAAAGGATAAGAATCAACTTTCGCAGCCCCTCCCCGTTATGAAAATATACACACAGTCTCACCAAAACGGTTTTTACATGCAATCCAATCTTGTCAAGTTTTATCGCATTTTATACATTGTATAGACAGAATTGAGATGGAAACACTCAAGCCAACATGAGATTGACAAGTGCAACAATCAAATATAGCCGTGCATGTGTGCAATAAAGTATATAGGAGTCAAGCATGAAGGAAATATCACTAATTACATCTCAAGGACTCCAATCAATGTTAAGCACATGGATGAAATGATGTAGCCTCTCAAATCTCTATCAAACAGTCACATGGATATATGGAATGAAGTTGTGACTTGGCTATCTTAAATGCTCATCCATAAAAGGCAAATCTCTTTTTGAATTTTTCAAAAAAATTTATCAAAATAAAATCTTTTTGTGTTTTTCTAAAAATTTTCAAAACAACATTATATACAAAAATGATACATACTAGCAATAGGCAAATAATGACATCATGAAAATCACCCTATGCTAGTAAACAAGTCAAACCTCAATCATTAGGCGCGGAGGGGTTTTCCAAAGGTGGTGACAAATTATGAAAAACCTCCATCAATTCTTGTGAAGTTTTGACTAAAAACTTAACTTGCTCACCTAAATGTGCAAACTCTCTCATGTAGTCTCCGGGAGCATGTAAAGTATCATGAGTGGGTGCATGTGTGCCAGAAACACGTCTAGAAGCAAAACGTGACACATACCCCAACTTAAAGCAAAATTCCCTAAGGTGTCCTCTCCTCTTGCAATGTGAGCAAACATAAATAGGCCTAGGAACACCTCTCTCAAAAACTCTAGTACGCACTTTCCTAATAGGAATGGGACGCCTAGGTGGGTTAGGGTGAGACACATGTGAAACTGTCACTAAAGTGGGAACCGGCTCGGGTGCTAATTGGGAAGAAGAGGCACCGTCATGACTTATTCCTAACTTCTCACCTTTACCCTTAAGAACCACCTTTTCAACCTTCTTAGGTGCATTCTCAAACTTGACTTTGACCACCCTGGCACGTTCGAGATCACTCTCGAGTTGGGATACACGTGTCGTCAGACTAGACAACGTGTCGGTCAAATCACACTTTTCTTTTCTCAAAATCTCCTTCTCTTTCTCCAATTCTAAAACCCGACGACCTAAATCCCTATTATACTTCTTTGTTTTCAAGGTCTCGGTGTACAAATCTCTAAAAGCTTTTTGGAGCTCACTTTCATCTCCACTTTCACTCTCATTTTCTCCCTCACTTGAATCGCTCAAAACATCACTATCACATTCGTGTGCACTATTGTGGGACAAGGTGGTTGTGCTCACACGACTAGAAAAAGCTACACACTTCTCACCACTAGTCTCATCACCCTCACCTTCACTACTATCACTGAGTGTGGTGGGCATAGCAGTCTCTTTTCCCTTTCTCCTTATCCTAGTAGGACACTCTCTAGCTATGTGCCCTTTCCCTTCACACTCAAAGCACCTGATCTCATCCTCCTTTTCACTATCTTTGGCCTCCTCTTTCTTTTTATTTTTCTCAAAGAAATTCTTTTTATTGGAAGAATTATTTTTGTTCATGTTGAGAAATTTTTTAAAATTTTTCGCAAGCAAGGCCATATCATTAAAATCAAAATCTCCCTCAGAATCGGACTCACAAACTTTTTCTTTCTTTTTCTTAAAATGAGTCTTTAAAGAAATCCCATTATCCTTAGCCTTAATGGTTTTGGGAAACATGTCAATCTCATAGGTTTGAAGATCTCCTACAAGTTCTTCCAACTTAAGTGATTTCAAATTTCCCAAAGAGTTCAAAACAGTGACTTTAGGAATAAAGCGTTTTGGGAGAGATCTCAAAATCTTTTTAACGACACGCGTGTTATCAATTACTTCACCCAAATTAAAACATGTGTTAACAATGTCCGACAATCGTGCATAAAAATCATCAAAGCATTCGGACTCAGACATGGTGATAGTCTCAAATTGGGTGGCCAAGTTTTGTAATTTTGACTCTTTAACCGCGTTCGTACCTTCATGTGTCAATTTCAAAACATCCCAAGCTTCTTTAGACGTGGTGCACGTCATAATTCGACGAAACTCATCAGGAGAGATAGCTCCAGAAATAGCACTCAGACCACGGGAATTAAAATTGGACAATTTATAATCATCTTCAGTCCAGGCTGACACGGGTTTTAAAGTGGTGATGTTATTAACAGTGACCGTGGGAGGAGTCCAACCATTTTCACAAAGCAACCAAACACGCTCGTCAATAGATTTTAAAATCGATTTCATACGAGCTTTCAAGTAGGCATAATTAGACCCGTCAAAAATAGGCATCTGATTATATAAGCGCTCCCTAGGAAAAATTACGATTTTTCACACAACTGATTTTAAAAAAAAAAAATCAATATCACACGATTTTGCGGAAAATAAGATCACGCGATAAATTAGCGTAACCCGCTCTGATACCAATTTGAGAAGCCAAGAAATACGTGTGATAATTGATTAACTTCGCAAATTTCAACTAACCCTTATTTAATTAGATTCTACTTTTAAATCAAATAAATTCAGTCCTTAAACATGCATCTAAATCAACCCATCAAATATAAAGCATGCGACACAAAGTTAAGGAAAAATACCCGAAGGGCAAAACCTTTTATTTTTAGAACTTTAAAGAATTTACAAGACCATTGACTTACATACAACCTGATAATCGCCCACAAGTGTAACGCACGGTGTCTTCGGTAAACCTTCAAAGCAACGGCTAGAAACAGTGTGACACAGAAATACCCGCAGGTGTCGGTTCCTATGTCGGCGACTGGAATTTTCCCTTTCCAGGAGGGCAGCAATGAAGAGGAAGGAGCGGTCCACTTCACAAGGGTTGAACAACAGTAATGGTGCTCTTGGGTTACCAAACTTTGATTCACATAGATATGGAAGATGTGTGAATCTAAAAACCTAGAATCATAGGACTCAATAGGTGAAGACTTTAGGGTTGATATGCTCTGAAAATCGTGGGAAAGTCTTAAGAAAACCAACTCCTCGATCGTGGTATAAATAAGAATTCCTTTGCCCTAAAAATCTGCAACACGATCTGGTTGTGGTTATCCTCGTCGGATCGGTCCGGTCTTTTAGTCGGATCGGTCCGGTGAAGTCGGATCGGTTCTTTTTCTGAAGCCGGATCCATTCGATTGTCATCGAATCGGTTTGGCCTTTTGCCTTCATCGGTTCGTTATGGATCCGGGGTTTACTGGTCTCAACTCAGCAGGCGGATCGGTCCGGTCCCTTTAGCCGGATCGGTCCGGTGAATCGGATCGGTTATTTTATCTGAGCCGGATCGGTCCGGTCTGTTCCCTGATTCCTTTTCTTCTTTTGATATTCAGATTCCGTTGATGAGCGAATGTTTCTTGAATTTTCTCAACGGTGTAACGGCGTACGACATATAAAATACTAATGAACAAATTGTCCTTACAAGCTTTACTTAGTAGTTATGCTGGTAAAATACACTAAAGACTTACTAATCAAAACTTAAAATTTGGAAACAATCTAAATTGATTTTATTTTCAAAATATGTCAACTTGTTTGAAAATATATACATACTCTTTTTAAAATGATTTAGAATACATAATTAAACCTTTATTGTAATTATTAGATTAACGTGTGATCCAAGACTCAATATCTATATTTTTGAGCCTCTATTTTAGGTGAGTACTCTGACATTCCTTGTGTATTTTGATTATATGATATTATGCAAACTATATATATTTTATGAGCTAGCTGCTTTTATTCTCAAAATTCATGTGATACCGATGTTTGATTCATTTGTGATATGTTTATATTTGTCCATATAAACATACCGATTAAAATGATTATTGAAAAGGATATTGAATATTGAAAATCTGATTCGGCCTAAGGGACCTCTTTACTGACTGACCTTCCCAGCTGGGTTATCGCTGGTGTGCCCTAAATAAGGCGTTGTGACGAACATGTTCGATTGACCCTCAACTACCGGGGTATAATACGGTAGAAGGATAAGGTATTAGAGTGTACTTGGCCATCAAAATGATATGATTGAAAGAAAAAGATATCACATTTGATTTGTTGCATTCTTCTTATTCTGAGCTATCCAATTGTGCTATACGTACTATCATTTCAAAATATATATCTATTTAATGCAAGTTCCTATCCATATATGTATATGCCTTCTCTTTTGACTTGAATAGGTATCTATTTTCTGAAAACCTTGAAATGCCGGGAGATTAAATCTTATTCAACTTTTAGCCGATGTTGTATAAATAACGATTTTTCAGGAAAAAATTAGACTGGAGGATGGAGTGTAGAAGGACTATGTTGAAGATCTAGCTTAAGGAGCTCTTTTGTTATACTTTTAAATATAACGTTTGTTTTTAGGAGATAGAGCATGGTGGGCTCCTTAGTAATAAGTTTTTAATTTTGGCATAAGTTGTAATTCGTTCATACTTTAATATATACGAATTTCGCTTTTAGAAAGCTCTGATGACGTAATTCCATTTTTTTCAATAGTTTACGATTCATGACCATGTGAATGTATTTCCGTTGCATTTATTTGAAGAAATATTTTAAGTCCATAACATTGAATGCCTTGGTGGCATGTCAAGACACTCATTCCCTACCACTATTGGGTTGGGGTCGTGACAGAGGTGGTATCAGAGCATAGGTTATGAACCCGTAGACTACTGAACATAGGTTTCGAACGTTATAGATTTCGTGTTTCCATCCTTAGGAGATAGTATTAAATATGTGATTTATGTAATAACCCTCCCTATGTGTTATATTATTTATGACTGGTATTTTAGTTTTCAATCTTGATATAGTATAGTAGATCTTACATTTTGCCATGACTGTAGTGTAATACCCCGTATTTTTATGCTTTATTAATTTGGGGATTTATTAAATTTAATGTGAGTTAATTATTTAATATAAATCCGGAAATTAATTATTTTATAATTATTAACGTGATGTGAGTTAGTAATTATGGGAAACTTGTTGTTGAATATTACTAATGAGTAAAGTAATATAATATTGGTTCTATGAAATGTCACGAGTGAATAAAATGACAATTTTAGAAATTTAAGTCGGGACGCGCTTGTGTCGCGTCGGGAATAAATGTTGATTAATAAAAGTGAAATATTTTTAAGTTGCCCGTATGGTCGTTTTGAGTGCCAACGCGTTCGAAAGGGTCGAGATAGTCATAAAAGTGTACTCGGGGGTTTAGTTTGGGTCTCGGGGCGTTTTTAGGCCTATTTAACACCTCGGGAGGGCATTTTGGACATTTTGCATTTTTGGGTAATTAAACCCACGAAAATTATTAGGCTATATCAGCCATTTAGAAGAGTCCTTTAGGGTTATCAGACTCAAAACCTTAGAACGGCCATAGGAGAGGGAAGGAGAAAGCTTTCCAAGGCCAAAAAGTCATCCGATTGCACCACCACCACCACCAACGCGTAGATCGCGCGACGGGGAACGCAACCACACCAAAATCGTCAGCAAACCAGAATTATAAAATTTCCAGGTAAGTATTTATCTTGCTTATTTTCGTTAATGCATCGTTCATGTTAGTCTAGGGTGATTAGGACGAGTTTGGTAGAAGAAAATCCATGTTGGAGATAGGAAAATCGAATGTAGAATTGATTTGAATGTAAATCTGGTAACCCCTTCATATGTAGAGGCTTAACCAGGAAATTATGATGAATTAGGAGTAGAAATTTTCTGGAAAAAGACTGATTAGAACCATGTTAAAGAAATTCTAGGGTTCTTGAGATTTTTATGAAGTTTTGGCCTATTAATCCATGGTTATTGATGAAAAATTGCTTGCTTTACGTAGAAGATGAATAATATGGGTATATACTGATTATAGTACGAATTTTAGGGAGTTTGGGTGTGTAAAATCTGGATTTGATTGAGGTTGGATTGTGAAACCCGTAACTGCTAATCTGCAGAATTCGCATACCTGTTTGATCGATCGATCGAACCAGGAGTGTCGATCGATCGACGCATCGATCGATCGAGCTCCTGCCATTGATCGATCGACCCCTTATGGCAGACTAATATTTCCCCTTTTTAAATTTAGTTGAATTCGATTTAATTAGAAATAACCCTTGGACACCCTTATTAAAATGTTTTGGGAGATAAAGAAGACCAGTATGACTTATAAATAATTATGGGACCTTTAATGTAAAACGAGAGTTGTATTTTTGGGATATTTACATATAAGGGATGATGAAATTATGTATTAAGGGGAGAGACGCATAAGATAGTTATGTTGGAAATTCGATTACCTACTGAATTCTACACTTGAGAGGATATAGTCCATGAGTGTTACGTAATAAGTTGGAATGATCCCTCAAATTAAAGTAAGAAATGAATGGTCATACGTGAGAACTAAATAATGAGAAATAAGGACAAATGTCGTAATTATGGGATTAGAAATGTACCTAATTTGATATGGTAATAGTAGTTTAGTTATATGACTGTGTTTATGCATATACTACCTATGTGTGAAAATCGTGCCCACGCTACTTGCTATCCTTGAGGTTACCGCGCTGGGATGATCTTATCTCGATGTGCCTTTATGGGGGATATTGACTCGTACCCTAGAAGATAGAAATCCTTGGTACAGGCTATCGAATCGATAGTTCAGACGGTCCTAAGAGACGTGGGGGCATGTGCTATCCTCTTAGAGACTTGGAATCTATGCTTCGCCTCAATATTGTTTGTGTATGTGTTAATACAGTTCGAGAGTGATTCCGAACTTGTATTTCCCTTAGTACGAGTGATACGTGGATTGGATAGCAGAGTATGCACGCACCATAATTTTTATGTGGGGTGCTGTTAAAATATATATATTATACGAGTATTTGATATATATATGAATTCCTGAAATTTGGAACTACCTACGGTGCTATGGTAGGTAAGAAATGAATAATGACTTCAAATTGGAAATACTTGTTTTGAAAAGTATAATGGAACACTGGAAACTTTATTAATAAATAAAGTTAAAATGAGAGCTTTGTTACTGAATGAAATTTTCCTCTTAAACAATTATATTGTTCAGTTTTAAATCTTACGAGTAACCTAAGATAAGTTAAACCATTGGGAAGTTTAGTGCGATATAAGATAAGTTAAACCGTTGGGAAGATTAGTGCGATAGGTGTGCACATTAAAAAGAGATGTGAGAATTTCTCAAGAGAGTGTCGCACTAAGATGTTATTGCATTGACCTGTAAACATTTTAAATACTTGCTAAACAAATTTTAAATCATTTACACTATCGGGCTCTGACCCATTTCTATTTTCCTTTCTCTCTTGTATCTATATGTATATATTACAGGTTCCCAGCCACATGGGCGTATTACGTAGGATCCTTTGGAAGGAACGCGCTGCAGTTTAGGTGGGAGTTGCAGGCCTCTTGCTTAGAAAACTTCATTTATTTGATTCCACTCCTAGCTTATTTATTCAGTTGGGCATGTGTCGCCCGTTCCCATTATCCGTTTGTTTTATTGGACATTGTGATTCATTTATTTCTAGTATTGTCACTTTGGGATTTATTCCTGTCTGGATGTTTTACTTTAAATTTTAAATGTTAGGACTTAGTTGTTGGATGTTAAATTTATTTGGATTATATATTCCATGATAATTGTGGTGTGATTCTTTAATATTGAACTGTTGTACATATTTAAATCTTGGTTTATAAAATAAAATTTGGAAAGTAATGTCTAAAAATGGTTTTGACACTTAGCTTAATTATTTAGGGTGTTTAAATTGGAAAAGTTATTTTTCGACAGTGATGCTAAGAATAAACCAACTGTTCACCTTGATTTTAATTTAATAAAGGAGTGATCGCCCGGTATTTAATTAAGCGGGGTGTCACATGTAGAAAATAACCAAGAGAAGATCATCTATGGGAACTAGTGATTCGAGTATTGAAGGACTGGAAGGTGCATATAAGGCGATCGAAAGTCTATCAAAGATTGTGGAGCATCAGGTAAATAATGCAGTACCAAGGAATCCTGAACTAAGTAAATGTACTATTGAACGGTTCAAGAAGTTGATTCTTCCATCTTTTAAAGGTACTCCTAACCCCACTGAAGCAGAAAGTTGGGTGATGTAAATAGAAAAGATACTCGATGTTCTTAAGTGCACTGATGAACAAAGAGTATCATTTGGAACATTTATGTTAGAAGGTGAAGCCGAACATTGGTGGAGAATGACTAAGAGAATATACGAGGAAAGAAATAATCCCATAGGTTGGAATGATTTCCTAGTGATATTCTTTGAGAAATACTTTCCTGAAACGGTACAAGACCAGAAAGCAACCGACTTCATGAGTTTAGTTCAAGGAAATATGACGGTTAGTCAATACGAGGCGAAGTTTACCGAGTTATCCCATTTTGCACCTCATATTGTGATAACCGATACTTTAAAGGCCAAGAAGTTTGAACGTGGGTTGAGGTTGAGTATTCGCAGTTAAATATCCATCCTGAAGTTAACATCATACACTGACGTGGTGACTAGAGCAACGATAGCTGAGAAGGACAGTGAAGAATATAATCAGATTAGAGAAGGGAAGAGGAAGTTTGGGGAACAAAGAGGAAGGAACCCCAATAATAAACCCTTTAGGACTATACCCAATACAGGGCGACCTTTTGTGAACAAGCCCTTTAATGTTGATAGATGCCAACGATGTGGTAATATTCATAGAGGGCAACCATGTTACATGGAAACAGGAAATTTCTTTGGGTGTGGCCAAAAGGGACATAAAATGAGAGATTGACCTAACAAAGGGAAGGCGTCAACAAAGACTTTTAATGACAATAAAGATCATGGAAAACAAGGTAGAATTTCTAATCTTTCTGATACAAAGGCTTCTAATGCAGTAGTGTCAGGTATACTTTCTATATGTGCGCAACCTTTTTAAGTTTTAATAGATCCTGGTTCTACCCATTTATTTGTGTCTTTACATTTTGTCAATCGCTTTCCTAATATTCCCGAACCCTTGAATCATAACATACACGTTTCTACTCCTTCTGGTGATTTATTGACGGGTACGTTAGTATATAAATCTTGCCCTATAGATGTCAGTAGTCATAAACTATTTATCGATTTGATAGTTTTAGACATAAGAGATTTTGAAGTCATTTTGGGGATGGATTGGTTAGCATCATATCATGCTAATGTAGATTTTTTTGAGAAGAGAGTTACTTTCCAAATTCCTAACCAACCAAAATTCAGTTTTGAAGGAACTGGCGTCCTATCTCCCATGTGTATTGTCTCTGCAATGCAAGCCTATAGTTTTCTTAAGAAAGGATGTCAAGGATTTCTTGCAAGTGCTATTGATTTGCAAATGAAGGGTCCTAGTTTAGAAGAGATCCCTGTATCTAAACATTTTCCAGATGTTTTTTCGAATGATTTACCCAGTCTACCTCCTAGTAGAGAAATAGAGTTTACGATTGACCTTCTTCCTGGAGCTATACCAATCTCAAAATCACCTTATCGCATGGCACCTTTAGAATTAAGGGAATTAAAAGTTTAATTACAAGATCTATTAGACAAGGGTTTTATTAGACCAAGTATATCCCCTTGGGGTGCTCCAGTGTTATTTGTTAAAAAGAAGGATAGGACAATGAGGTTATGTATAGATTATCATGAGCTAAACAAGGTAACCATTAAGAATAAATACCCCTTACCTCGTATAGATGATTTGTTTGATCAACTACAAGGTGCGCAAGTATTTTCTAAGATTGACCTTAGGTCAGGATATCACCAATTGAAGATTAAGGAAGATGATATTTCGAAATCAGCTTTTCGTACTAGATATGGTCACTATGAATTTCTTGTGATGCCATTTGGACTTACTAATGCACCATCCATTTTTATGGATATGATGAATAAAGTGTTTAGGAAATATTTGGATTAACGTGTGGTTGTTTTCATTGATGACATCCTTATTTATTTCAAGAGTATTGAAGAACACGAGAAGCATTTAGAGATAGTATTATAAATCCTTAGGAAGGAGAAATTATATGCAAAATTAAAGAAGTGTGAGTTTTAGTTGCCTAGCATTTCTTTTCTAGGACATGTCATTTCCAAAGAGGGACTGTCGGTTGACCCTCAAAAGATCGAGGCTATTCTAGATTGGCCTAGACCAACTAATGTAACAGAGATTCGTAGTTTCCTTGGATTAGCAGGTTATTATCGAAGATTTATTGAATGGTTTTCTAGCATTGCCAAAACTCTATCCAGGTTAACACAAAAAAGGTAAAATATGAATGGTCTGAGGAAGTTGAGAATAGTTTTCAAGAACTTAAGAATCGATTAGTAATTGCCCCAATTTTGACTATTCCTTCAGGGACAGGAGGATTGGTGATTTACAGTGATGCTTCAAAAAATGGTTTGGGATGTGTGCTAATGCAAAATGGGAAAGTAGTAGCTTATGCGTCGAGACAATTAAAACCACATGAGTAGAATTATCCAACCCATGACTTAGAATTAGCTGCTATAATTTTTGCTCTTGAGATTTGGAGACACTATTTATATGGTGAGACTTGTGAGATTTATACCGATCATAAGAGTTCAAAATATATATTTACTCAGAAAGAATTGAACATGAGACAGAGGAGGTGGTTAGAATTGATGAAGGATTATGATTTAAATATTCATTATCACCCAGGGAAAGCAAATGTAGTAGATGATGCTTTAAGTAGGAAGTCTACAACAAATTTAACATGTCTCATTACAAATCAAGAACCTTTGTTAGCGGATTTGAGAAGTATGGAAATAGATGTACGTATTCATAGCAAAGGAGGAATAATCTCAACCTTACAAGTACAACCCACGTTGATGGAAAGGATCAAAATTGCACAAGTAAATGACCACAACTGCAGAAGATCAGAGAAGAGGTTATTGAAGGGAGGAGATTTGAATTTGCGATACGGGATGATATATTGAGGTTTAGAAATAGAGTGTGTGTTCCACGTGATGACCAACTAAAGAGGCAAATTTTGGAGGAAACTCATTGCTCGAGATTTAAGTTTCATCCTGGAAATACCAAGATGTACAAAGATCTTCGAGAAGTGTTTTGGTGGAACAATATGAAAAGGGAGATGGAAGAATTTTTATCTCACTGTTTGGTTTGTCAACAAGTAAAAGCTGAACATCAGAAACCATCAGGATTATTACAACCTCTACCTATCCCTGAATGGAAATGGGAACATATTACCATGGATTTTGTGACAGGTTTACCAAGGAGTTCAAATGGTAATGATTCTATTTGGGTAATTATTGATAGGTTAACTAAATCTGCTCATTTTCTTTCCATTAAGATTACCCATTCATTAGAAAAGTTAGCCAAGTTGTATGTACGGGAAATTATTAGGCTTCATGGAACCCCAATTTCAATTGTTTCTGATCGTGACCCTAGATCTGTTTCTCGCTTTTGGAAAAGCTTACAAGCAGCCATGGGAATAAAATTGAATTTTAGCACCGCCTTTCATCCTCAAACAGATGGACAATCTGAGAGAACCATTCAAACCTTAGAGGATATGCTTAGGGCCTGTGTACTTAATTTGAAGGGGAATTGGGATGATCATTTACCATTAGTGGAGTTTGCCTATAATAATAGTTATCAAACAAGTATTCAAATGGCTCCATATGAAGCACTATATGGTAAAAGGTGTCATTCTCCCGCATGTTGGGTAGAAGTTGGAGAAAGAAAATTGTTGGGACCAGAATTGATTCAGATCACAACAGAGAAAGTGAAATTGATACAAGAGCGATTTCGAATCGCTCAAAGCCGTCAAAAGAGTTATTTTGACCCAACTTTTATGTGCTCATATGTATATAGTTTGTTTTTACACTCATGTGTTACTTACTATCCTATAAATGTTGTATCATTAGATATGTGGTGTTATTGGCTATCAATATAACAAACCCCATTTTTAAATATGAAGAATCAATCGTAAATAAGATCAAATCGAAGTCTTATGACATATCTTAAGGTATATAATAAGTTTTGGGGTAGAAAATATAATTTTATAAAACTTTAGGGACTAAAATAAAAATAGAAAAAGGGCCATTTTGTAAATAAAATATTTTCAAGGACCTCTAAGAAATATTGAAAACATATACTGTGAAATTACCAAAATACCCTTCATGTGTGAAATGACCCTTATACCCCTATCACCTTTCCACCACGTGCTGGTCACCTCCAGCTTACACATGTCGTCTTCAGAGAAAGAGTTAAAACACGTGTCATCATTTGGTGATATTAACACTGCAAGACCACTCCGGAATGCGACACCTCGACGTTGAATCACCCTTGATAAAAGGCTAGTCATTAGACACATGTCAACACCGTAATACTTTTGGAAACCTATAAATAGGGCCTTAAGGTTCATTTGAAACTCACCCCAATTCCTTGAGAATTATAGTAAGAAAGAGTGATAGAAAGCTTGGAAAATATCTTAAGAAGGAGTTCTATAATTTCGAAGAAAGAATTCATTTCGTAGGTATGATTTTATTTAAATGTTATAATTCATTTTTATAGTTTTAATTTCGTATTTTATAGCTTTACTTAGTAGTTATGCTGGTAAAATACACTAAAGACTTTACTAATCAAAACTTAAAATTTGGAAACAATCTAAATTGATTTTATTTTCAAAATGTCAACTTGTTTGAAAATATATACATACTCTTTTTAAAATGATTTTTGTAAGCAATTGCTCGTATTATGGAATCTCATTTAAGTAATTCCAAAGTCAGTCCCGGTGAAATTCTGTCTAGTTGAGATGGTATTTAAGTGGTGCCCCTGTGACCCTCCATCTCTATTGGGAATAAATCCGGAAATGTTCTGTCTAGATGAGATGTTATTTAAGTGGTGCCCCTGTGACCCTCCGTCTCTACTAGGAACCGACTGATTAGGAAGAACTATGAATTGAATTCTTTAAATACGATGAATGAATATTAAAAATTGAGAAAATGGTTTTAGTAACCTTTTTCAGCAAGATATTTTAGGATTAAAACACAATATTTAGAATTGGGCTTTATTTAGAATACATAATTAAACCTTTATTGTATTTATTAGATTAACGTGTGATCCAAGACTCAATATCTATATTTTCGAGCCTCTATTTTAGGTGAGTACTCTGACATTCCTTGTGTATTTTGATTATATGATATTATGCAAACTATATATATTTTATGAGCTAGCTGCTTTTATTCTCAAAATTCATGTGATACCGATGTTTGATTCATTTGTGATATGTTTATATTTGTCCATATAAACATACCGATTAAAATGATTATTGAAAAGGATAATATTGAAAATATGATTCGGCCTAAGGGACCTCTTTACTGACTGACCTTTCCAGCTGGGTTATCGCTGGTGTGCCCTAAATAAGGCGTTGTGACGAACATGTTCGATTGACCCTCAACTACCGGGGTATAATACGGTATTAGAGTGTACTTGGCCATCAAAATGATATGATTGAAAGAAAAAGATATCACATTTGATTTGTTGCATTCTTCTTATTCTGAGCTATCCAATTGTGCTATACGTACTATCATTTCAAAATATATATCTATTTACTGCAAGTTCCTATCCATATATGTATATGCCTTCTCTTTTGACTTGAATAGGTATCTATTTTCTGAAAACCTTGAAATGTCGGGAGATTAAATCTTATTCATCTTTTAGCTGATGTTGTATAAATAACGATTTTTCAGGAAAAAATTAGACTGGAGGATGGAGTGTAGAAGGACTATGTTGAAGATCTAGCTTAAGGAGCTCTTTTGTTATACTTTTAAATATAACGTTTGTTTTTAGGAGATAGAGAATGTTTGGCTCTTTAGTAATAAGATTTTAATTTTGGCATAAGTTGTAATTCGTTCATACTTTAATATATACAAATTTCGCTTTTATAAAGCTCTGATGACGTAATTCCATTTTTTTCAATAGTTTACGATTCATGACCATGTGAATGTATTTCTGTTGCATTTATTTGAAGAAATATTTTAAGTCCATAACATTGAATGCCTTGGTGGCATGTCAAGACACTCATCCCCTACCACTATTGGGTTGGGGTCGTGACAGAGGTGGTATTAGAGCATAGGTTATGAACCCGTAGACTAATGAACATAGGTTTCGAACGTTATAGATTTCATGTTTCCATCCTTAGGAGATAGTATTAAATATGTGATTTATGTAATAACCCTCCCTATGTGTTATATTATTTATAACTGGTATTTTAGTTTTCAATCTTGATATAGTATAGTAGATCTTACATTTTGCCATGACTGTAGTGTAATACCCCGTATTTTTATGCTTTATTAATTTGGGGATTTATTAAATTTAATGTGAGTTAATTATTTAATATAAATTCGAAAATTAATTATTTTATAATTATTAACGTGATGTGAGTTAGTAATTATGGGAAACTTGTTGTTGAATATTACTAATGAGTAAAGTAATATAATATTGGTTCTATGAAATGTCACGAGTGAATAAAATGACAATTTTGGAAATTTAAGTTAGGACGCGCCTGTGTCGCGTCGGGAATAAATGTTGATTAATAAAAGTGAAATATTTTTAAGTTATCCATATGGTCATTTTGAGTGCGCCAACGCGTCCGGAAGGGTCGAGATAGTCAGAAAAGTGTACTCGGGGGTTTAGTTTGGGTCTCGGGACGTTTTTATATTTATTTAACACCTCGGGAGGGCATTTTGGACATTTTGCATTTTTGGATAATTAAACCCACGAAAATTATTAGGCTATATCAGCCATTTAGAAGAGTCCTTTAGAGTTATCAGACTCAAAACCTTAGAACGGACATAGGAGAGGGAAGGAGAAATCTTTCCAAGCAATCCAAGGCCAAAAAGTCACCACCACCAACGCGTAGATCGCGCGACGGGGAACGCAACCACACCAAAATCGTCAGCAAACTAGAATTCCGAAATTTCCAGGCACGTATTTATCTTGCTTATTTTCGTTAATGCATCGTTCATGTTAGTCTAGGGTGATTAGGACGAGTTTGGTAGAAGAAAATCCATGTTAGAGATAGGAAAATCGAATGTAGAATTGATTTGAATGTAAATCTGGTAACCCCTTCATATGTAGAGGCTTAACCACGAAATTATGATGAATTAGGAGTAGAAATTTTCTGGAAAAAGACTGATTAGAACCATGTTAAAGAAATTTCCCTCACAGATGGTCATCGATTGCCAGAAGTTCAGCACACTGTTCTTGGAAGCACGAAAATGGGCCCGAGATTCAGACAAGTGGGTGGTACCAACCATTGAAGTCAACCTAGATGATGTTATCCAGACTATGGCAGAATTATTCGGGAAAACCAACAGCATTTGCAGTATCACCAGGTTACTTGACACTTTGAAGCTACAAGGACGTTTGGTCCCTTCAATCACATATATCCCCATAAAATGGGAGAACTTGTATGAAGAAGCCGTTGAAGTTGTGGAATGCACCGGCTTTACATGGAAAGATAAAGTTGCTACCACCGAATGGGGGGAAGAATTCGAAGACTCGAGTGAAGAACAAGATTCGAGAAGAGCTGGCCTAGTAGTCGATATATATGGGATGATATCATTTGAATAACTCCTCGGAGAAATAAACAGGGTGGCAGAACCACCTAAGATTGACGAGGAAACGAGATTCATGTTCTTTCCTTCTTCAGTAAATCACATGACCAGATCAGGGAGACATTACCCGACTCCAAGCTCACTACCAGCAAATGACCAAGGGAAGGGCGTTGAAAACCTTCCTATGTCAGAGATGACCATCGAGGAGAGCAAGATCCTCGATCAACTGAAGAAAACCCAAGCTAACATCACTCTATGGGGGCTTTTCATGTCTTCCCAGCTGCAGAGAAATGCTTTAATCAAATTACTCACTGGACCCACAGTTCCTCCCTCTACCTCACCAGAAGAAGCGATAAATCTGGTTGGATCCTTGACCTCTACCCGAATGCTACCATTTTTTGAATAAGAAATCCCCTGAATTGGGCCGAATCACAATCATGCACTCAACATCTCCGTAAAAGTTATGGGAAAGGCCGTGCTACTCTCTCTTATCGATAATGAATCCGCCTTGAATGTTTGCCCATTGAGAACCTTCAAGTGTTTAGGCCTGAAAGAAAGTGACGTCGCTCCAACCTTCGCCGTTGTGCGTGCCTACGATAATACCCATCGTGAGGTGATGGGATCCATAAAACTTGTAATAGGGGATGGCCCTATAAACCCTGTCATTGAATTCCAAGTCATAGACATCCCAGCTTGTTTCAACCTGTTGCTCGGATGCCCCTGGCTCCACAATATCAAGGGTGTGTCTCTCTCACTCCATCAGAAATTGAAGTTTTTCGTCGACGGGTGAGTCATCACCATTTTGGACGATGACGAAAATGTCGAGGGGGCAAGCACCAGCAGTCCAATTCTTGAGATACAACACGAGTCAAATGACATGCTCCTATCAGGATTCCGAGTCGAGCCACTCCTACTCCCGGCAGGGGACGGTTTCAAAGAAAGGGTTTGTCCAGAATATGACCCTCACGACAATGTCAATGTGATTAAAATGTTCATAAACATGCACTTCATGTTCGAACTGGGGTTAGGGAAAAGACAACAAGGGATAATCGAACCCATCAAACTGAAGAAAGCTTTCCCTCCTTGTGGCTTAGGGTATCAACCATCAGAACACGAGCTCAGAATGATCCGCCAGTCTCGACCAAAGAAAAGATCAGACTGCATTCGAACTATCTCAGGAGATTCCTTAAATGGATGATTCATCAAAGAAGGCGAGGACATCCCCTTTTACGGTTTTCCAGAACCATGGTATGACCACACAGATAAGAAGATAAAGCCTGGAATGGAGATCTTATTCCAAGACAGTTACCCATGGGGCGAAAGTTTCCCACACCAAGTACAACCACTCATCAAAGATGCCGAAGAGACTGAGGAAGGAGATTCTGAAGATTCCTTCAACTTACAGACACCGGGGCTGGCACTCTGCATGGTTCATTCAGGCACTACATCAATGGACTCATCCCGTCTGATTAAAGCTGCTGATACACCTCTCCTCAACTGGTATGCTATGCCCGTTCTACCTCATGAAATCTCCCCTGACCCCAATGTTTACCCTATTTCTTCTTCTGTTGTCTATCCTTGCTCAAATGTAATCGAGACCTCTTTTGATGGGGTTCTCAATGCTATTTTTCCTATCAATGAAATAAATGAAGATTTTGAGTATCTTGCGGTGCCTTACATTAACTGCTCGTATTCTAATCAAACTTTTGATGATGATGATTTTGCAAATGAACAATTCTTAACTGATCTAAATAAGGTTAATAATAAACAACATAATCGCGTTCAAGTTAATGAAGAAGAGACTGTTGTTATTAATCTCGATTCTAGTAGCTAACTGCGTGAGATTAGGATAAGGTCCACCCCTGACGAGCATGAGCGTGCACAACTCAAAGAATTGCTGAAGGTATTTGTAGATGTCTTCGCATGGTCCCATGATGATATGCCCAGCATTAATCCTGAAATAGCTCAGCACGAGATCCCCACTCTCCCAGATTACAAGCCAGTTAAAAATAAAATTGAGAAAACTCCGCACCGAATGGTCGCTCTAGGTCAAAGAAGAGGTGGTCAAAGAGTTAAATGTGGGTTTCATTCGGGTGATCGAATATCCCACATGGCTAGCCAACATAGTACCTGTGCCGAAATCAGGAGGGAAGGTTCGAATGTGTGTAGACTACCAAGATTTAACTAAAGCTTCTACAAAGGATGACTATCCACTACCCAATATCGACATGATCGTGGACAACACAACCAGTCATGCTCTCAAGTCTTTTGTTGACGGATTTGCCGGATACAACCAAATCAAGATGCACCCCGACCACCAAGAAAAAACCGCATTCATCACCCCATGGGGAACCTTTTGCTACACCGTCATGCCATTTGGTCTCAAGAACGCTGGGGCTACCTACCAAAGGGCTGCCACAACCATTCTGTACGATCTAATTCACAAAGAGGTCGAGGTTTATGTGAATGATATGATTATCAAGTCCAAAACTAGAGAAGGCCATGTTCCCGCTCTTCGGAAGTTCTTTGAACGACTGCGACGTTATCATATGCGACTTAATCCACAGAAGTGTGTCTTCGACGTTATAAAGGGAAACCTCTTAGGATTTATGGCCAGCGAAAAGGGGATAGAAGCAGATCCTGCAAAGCTGAAGTCCATACTTGAGATGCCACCGCCCCGAACAGAGAAATAAGTCCTAGGTTTTCTTGGGAAATTACAATATATCATCCGGTTCATCAGCCATCTAACCTCCATTTGCGAATCGATCTTCAAGCTCCTCCGAAAGGATTCAACCAAGGTTTGGAATGAGGCCTTCCAAGAAGCTTTTGATCGAATCAAATAATACCTACCCAACCTCCAGTGCTCATGCCACCACAGTCTGGTCTCCCTTTACTCCTATACCTAACCATAACCGACACTGCAGTCGGGGCTTTGTTAGCCCAATACCTTGAGGACTCCGGCAAAGAAAGATCCATCTATTACACCAGTCGCAAATTGGCCGGGTAAGAGGTCAACTACACTGCTTTAGAAAAGGCATGTGTCGCACTTATCTGGGTCACCCAAAAGTTGTGACACTACATGATGGCCTTCTCCATCAAACTTGTATCCCGAATGGATCCCATCAAATACCTACTTGAGAAACCCGCCTTATCTAGTAGAATGTACCGATGGTTGATGCTCCTAACCGAGTTCGATATCGTGTACGTCATACAGAAAGCTATTAAAGGAAGAGCCATCTCTGACTACCTCGCCGATTATCCCATAGACGAAGCGAATGTTCGGATTTCTGAATTCCCAGATGAAAATATCCTCTGCACCACTCAAGATCGCCTTCGATGGAAAATGTTCTTTGACAGCGCTGCCAACAAAAAGGGATATGGCATTGGGATACTTCTGATCGGCCCAGATGACTCCCACACTCCCATCGCCATAAAATTGGATTTCCCTTGCACCAACAACATGAAGGAATACGAGGCATGCACAGTGGGCCTCAAAGTTGCTCTCAAGAAAGGTATTCAATACCTTGATGTCTACGGGGATTCTGCCCTTATCATCGATAAAGTGCTCAGAAAGTGGAAAGTCAAGGACGAAAAACTCCAACCCTTCCATGCCCACTTAGAAGAGTTAGCCTCCAAATTATGAGATATTACTTCCATTACCTACCCCGAGCAAAGAATAACCTAGCCGATGCTTTTGACACCTTGGCCTCCATGGTCGACATGCCCGAAGGAATAACAATGACCCCTTCCTAGTTCAAAAGTAAGACAAACCGACCCATTGCTACCATATTGAGATTATCTCCACCGAAGTTCCCGAACTAGACGATTATTGGTACTATGATATCTGGTGCCTCCTCAAATATGGTAGGTATCCTGAGGGTTCCAAAAAGAAAGACTGAACATCCCTCCAAAGACTGGCCGCCCAGTACATCATCTGTCATAAAGCTCTGCTCAAGAGAAACTTCGATGGAACTCATCTACATTGCATCGCAGGGGCTAAGATTGAGAAAATAATGCAGAAAATCCACAGCGGGGAATGCGGACCCCACATGAATGGTCATATGCTCGCCAAGAAGATCGTCTGACAGGGCTACTACTGGACCACCATGATCCAGGATTGCACCGCCTATGTTCGGAGGTGCCTCAAATGCCAATAATTCTCCAATCTTACGAGAATTATACAACATGACCTCTCCCTGGACGTTCTCCACCTGGGTATCGACATCATAGGGAAGGTTACACCAAAGGCTTCAAACGGACATGAGTTCATCCTGGTTGCCATATATTATTTCACCAAATGGGTCGAGCCTGAGTCATACGCAGTATTGAATGCCAAGAAAGTGGCCAAATTCCTCATGAAAAATATTATCTACCGATATGGGGTCCCGCACGAGCTGGTATCAGATATCGGGTTGCATTTCAAAGCAGAGGTCACAGAAGTAGTCAACGAGTATGGGATCCAGAGACACAAATCCTCTCCCTACCGACCTCAGACCCATGGTGCAGTAGAAGTCGCCAACAAAAACCTCAAAGCCATCATCAACAAGATGATCGAAAGTTGTAGGGATTGGGCCGACCGGATCCCATACGCCCTCTGGGGCTATCGAACCTCAATCCAAACCTCTACTGGGGCTACCCCTTACTCCCTGGTCTACGACATGGAAGCAGTCCTACCTGTGGAGCTGGAAATACCCTCGCTACGCGTCATGCTCGAAAGCAAGGTTAATGAAGAAGACTGGTGCCAAAGCCGTCTTGATGAGCTAGCCCTCCTAGATGAAAGAAGATTAAAATACCTTTACCACATACAGGGGTACCATCACCGAATAGCACGATCATTCAATAAAAAAGTCAAGGATCGCGGTGTTCGGGAGGGGGATTTAGACCTCAAGGAAATAATAGAACCCATCTGGGACCCCAGAGGGAAATTCAATCTCAATTGGAGCGGACCCTACATTGTGAAGAAAATCTTATCCGACGGTGCCGCCATGCTCACTGACCTGGATGGGGAGGAGATGGATCGTCCAGTCAACCTGGACCGTCTCAAGAAATTCTACCCCTAGTCTGAAATCTCGGTGCGCTACGACTCTTCTCATCCCCTTGCTATTCTACAAAAAAAACACTTCATTTCCCTCTACCCAGAACTACGTGGGCCTGATCCTCTACAAAAACTATTTTAAAACATTTTTAAAATACCCTAGAGGTACGTAGGCAACTCATGCACCTCACATAAGTACGACCCCTTTCTTTTTCACGAAATACTATTCTTTTCTTACCTCCGAGAACGACAATTCATTCTAAAATTATTTGAACAAAAGGATTATGTATGCCTTAACGATCAGTATAGATAATTCAAAATACAAAATTCATCGAAAGGCACAGTTGGATGATCAGAAACTTATTTATTTCATTAATAAGAAATTACAGTATGGATTACATAAGAAAAAGGAATAGATAACTCCCTTCCCCACTACCATAAAAAGTCAAATAAAATCCCCACACCTATCACACAAATAAACTCCCCAGAAGTCCTACCCACAGCTACCAGAGGAGCCTGCACCCTCATCATCTATGTCCTGAGGACCCCAAGTTTTCGCTGCTTAAATAGAGTGCCGTAAACATTCCGTGGATCGATGAGCCTTAACCATCTTCGAAATGATCACAACACCGCCTTCTATGGAGTCAGATAAAACAAACCATCTTTGTCCAGTCTCCACTACCAAATTCTTGCTTACTACTTTCCTCCACAAGCACTTCATATAATCTTTGGGGACATGGCACACCTTCCCGACAGACTGAGAGGGACGGGTCGACGGACGCCGATTTTCCCATAGAGACCCAAGCAACAGACGCAGGCGCTCAGTCAAATCTTCTATCGGAAAGAAGTTTGAGGTCCGAGGGGCCACGACCTGTGCCCAGCCGAATTAGCATAAAAGCCGCCAAGGGAAATAAAAAGAGGTCTGTCTGAGACCAACTAGCCGCACATATGAATACTCTCCTAGCTCCAGAACAGGCTGCAACTGTCCCCACAAAGGCACTGACCAATACAGACCACAAGCCCCATGCTCCACAAGCCAATTCTCCCAGTTCTCAACATACAAGCTAATGCGAATGAAGTAGCGTGAAAAGAAGTTGGGTATAGTCGACAAGGGATATTCTGGAGGAGTCGACAAGAGGAATCTTTCAGACAACCACATGAACAGCATCACGGGGCTACCCTTCAAAAAGTCAGAACGACCTTCTCTCCAGGCATCTAGGCCATTCAGAGTATCCGCCAATATCACCGCCGCAGGATTGTGATGGTATGACATCCATGAAGTAATGGCTACAAGTTGTGGGTCCACATGCAATTCCCCAGTCACCAGCAATAATTTGGAAACCAGACCCAGAACAACGGCTCCAGCATAGCCAGCATCACCTACTTCTCATAAATGCATGGACTGCAGCACCGCCGGGAGGGAGATCATTCCTCTAGCAACCAATGATTTAGCCACCGAAGGCGAAATATGAAGATGCCCGGCCAATAAATCCCTAGGAGAACGGGAAAATTTGGGCAAAGCCGCAGCAACACTGGGATTTACACCCAGTATGGCAGAAAATTCCTCGTAGGTAGGACAAACTTCTTCCAACCCAAAGTGAAATACATGGTCTTCGGGGTACCAGACTTGTACCGCCGCCATCAGCATATTCCACTCAATAGGCCGATTGCGCCACAGGGAGACTCGACGCATGTTGAAAGCATCGTAGTCGACATTATAAGAGCACATAACTTCCAAGGCTTCGAGTAGTTGGTAAACTCGGTGCTACCAGGGAGAGCTATCTTGCAAGGCTAAGAGATGGTGGGCCAGTAGGTAAGAATGCAAAGGTGTGATGAAAACACTCCACCCTTACCCCTTTTTATACTTGAAGATCCTCACAAGAGACACAATCCCTGTAGAAATCGGAGGGAACCCTACCCCATAAGGTACCAAAGGCTGAAAAGGGTACCATTCAAAGCTTTGAATTGATGGGACTGGACTAAACTGTCGATAGGCAGGTCAGGGTGCTTGCCGATCGACAACCCTCCCATTTTTAGAAGTTTCCTTTTTTTCCTCTTTTGTCAAATCAGAAAACTCAATAAAAATAAATTGACATTCTCAACAGAAGTTCAAAATCCCTTTAATTCTCCCTTTTTAATAAAAAACTTTACTTCAAAAAAATTCCAAAAATATTTCCTTTTTACGGTCTCAGCAACAAAGTAAAAAGCGCATATGCATACATTCATCATTAAATAAAAGATAGTAAAAAAAAATGCATTGCATTGCATATATCTATTTTCTGTGTTACATCATCTTTGCAGGAAATAAAAAGAAAAAAACAAAAACAACGGGACTCAGCCCGAACCCACATTCTTTCTCTCTTTCTCTCTCAAGAGCTTCCACCCCTGCGGCGTGCTCTCTTCCCCCTACGGCGAGATGATGCGCCACCACTACCCAAGACCGAGTCCTATCCGGACAAGGCAGACAGCACCAAGGAAGAAGGGATAGGAACCGCGTCCCAAATGTGGGCACTCGCCGAAGATATCCAGTCTCTGATGTCCCTTAGCCAAGTGGTCGACACCCGGACTTGCTGCAAGAAAAAAGAAAAATTAGTATCAAAGCAGAAATGACTAAAACAGAAAAGAAAGAAAGAGAAGAACAAAAAGGTATACCGCAGGTCGGAGGACCTCCTCTTTCAAACCCAACTCCTCCGGATCCATCGCATGAGGATGGTGCAACATAGGCACCATCCCTCCATCAGCCCGCCGAATGTATAATAAAGGAGTGTACAACCTCACAAAAGGGACCTCCGAGGTCTCCGCCGCCGCAGATGCCGACGGACCACCACCGCTGTGGGAAGATCCCATCGCCCGAATCGAACCCTCCGGAGGGAAGGGCAGCGCATCATATATGCTGGGCGCCATCAACCAGCTCAATACAAAATCCATATAGTCATACTGCGTAGTCGTATCGGTGTATAGCAAGTAGGACTCGCTGATCATTGCCGCGATCCTCTCATCGTCCAACATCAGTCGCTCCCGCCTCATAGACGTAAGTGGCTGCGCGGGTGGCACCACCACCTCCTCTTCAGTAATATGACGAACCACCCTCTCCCCAAGGTACCAGGAATGGCCAAACTCATGCGCCAGTAAATGCCTCATCTGCGCGTTCATCTCGATCGCCCCCGCATCCTGAATGGCTGTCCCCCACGGGTAAAAGGTCACCTGAAAATCTCCGAGCAAGCATAAATCAATACAAGATCAGAAGGAGAAAAAACCAAGATTAAAATGGAAAGAGTCTTACCCTACCACTGGTCAGGTCATTCAAGACCTGACGCACCGCCTCCAGGGAAAGAGATCCCTTCGACTGTCGATTAGCCTTACGCCATCGATAAAATCGATAGAAGTCCCCAACAGTGTCATCCTTCAAAGCAATCAGCGGGGTATTGCACCCAATCACCTCATAGAACCACGTCTGAATTCACAAGCAAAAAGAGACGCATAAGGAAAATGCGAGTGCATGAAAGGAAAATGCGAATGCATGAGAAGAAATGCACAAACTGAAGAATACCTCAAGAAGGTACGTGGCCCTAGTAAAGGTCTGCCGGCAGCACTGGCTGAATGCATCCAGAGAAAAGTAAAGGGTCGCCAAGGTCAGACTCCCCCAATCATAGAAGGGGATGTTCAAAAACATCCTCAAGTATGGCAGAAATCATAAATGGACAACGTCGCCGCTCAACGCCACCATGAAACCTCCAAAACTAGCAAAATAAATAATTGGGCCATCTGCCTCAATTACAGCCCGTCCTCCACATCGATCTCCCTACCCAACAGAACATCCTTCAGCAGGGACAACCGGATAGAATCCCCAGAGACTATCCTCCCTACATCACCAAGTGCTGCACGCACTGCCTCCAGTCTCACCCGTAAAGAGCAATTTACCTCTATCTGCTCTCCATCATAATCTAGCCCCAGCAGCTGCTGCACGTCTATGGGAGTCACAGTCATCTCCCCGAAGCCGAAATGAAAGGTGTGGGTTGTGTCCCACCACCTCTCTCCCAAAGCGCACAGGACCGCTGTCGAATGAGGCATCTCATCCAGCGCCAATGCCAACCGCCCAAAACCCGCTGATGATACCACCCAGTGCACCACAAGTGGGAGATGCTCCCAGACATCCTTGAGCCCCGTTGTCCCGCGGGCACATATGTTCTTCAAAGAAATATCAGACTGGAAAAAAGAAAAGTCTCATCAAAGGTCAAGAAAGAAAAAGTCACCAGAAAGAGAAGAAAGCCAAAGGTCGGGTTACTTACATAACCACCGGGACCCACTCTCGAAGAGCGATGACACGATGGCTCCCGTAACAAGGTCCGCTCATTCGCAACAGGCTCGAACGCATCAAAGGAGTTCTCACTCCCCAAAGCAAGAGGCGCCCTAGCCCTCAACTCCATATTTGCCCAGTCATCAACAGTCAACCACTCCCGACGGACTGCAGTGCTCACAAAGGCGGCCATTTCTTGAAGATCAGAAAGTTAGAACAATTTGTAGAAGAATCGCAGAGAGAGAGAGAAAGCAAAAGAAGCTGTGAAAAATGAGGGGATTCGCCCCCTTTATATAGGATGCCAAACGCCATGCCGATCAGAATCCCCCCTACCATACCGATCAGCACTGTCCTTTTGCCTTCCCGAGGTAGCCCAAAAGTCCGTGCCACTGTCGAATGGAACCCCTCATACCATGCCGACCGGCACCCCCCCTAAATTTTGTACAGAAATTCCCAGAAAATACCAGAAAGCCTCGAAAAATCCCCGAAAAATCCCAGGAAGGATTTAAAGCCCTTTTACCAAGAAAATTTTGCATTCCCTTGAGCGGAACCACTCTTCCCCAGCGGAATCCTCTTAAACCAAGTGAAAACTCCTCCCGACAAAGCTCCGGAGGATCCCTAAGGATCACCTGATCACTTCCCCAGCGAAATTCTCTTACAACACCCAAAATAGGTTATTCCCCCTGTGAGGTCTCCTAAAAGATTCCCCAGCTATCAGCTCCCCAGCTCAGATCAAAATCACAAAGCTATTTCTCTAGCAGAATGAGATTCCAATCTTTATCCACTCTTGGGTCAGAATTGGCCCCGGTCTTGGATCGTCACCTGAGTTAGGTCAGAATTGACCTCGATCCTCGGTCGTCACCACTCTTGGGTCAGAATTGGCCCCGGTCTTGGATCGTCACCTGAGTTAGGTCACAATTGACCTTGATACTCGATCATCACCACTCTTGGATCAGAATTGGCCCTGGTCTTGGATCGTCACCTGAGTTAGGTCAGAATTGACCTTGGTACTCGGTCATCACCACTCTTGGGTCAGAATTGGCCCCGGTCTTGGATCGTCACCTGAGTTAGGTCAAAATTGACCTCGGTACTCAATCCTCACCACTCTTGGATCAGAATTGGCCCCGATCTTGGATCATCACCTGAGATAGGTCAGAATTGACCTCGGTCTTCAATCATCACCACTCTTGGGTCAGAATTGGCCCCGGTTTTGGATCATCACCTGAGTTAGGTCTCGATCCTCGGTCGTCACCACTCTTGGGTCAGAATTGGCCCCGATCTTGGATCGTCACTTGAGTTAGGTCAGAATTGACCTCTGTTCTCGATCGTCACCACTCTTTAGGTCAGAATTAACCTCGGTTATTAGACCTTTACCCTAAGCCTGTAGATTTGGCTTTGACCCGCAGAATTGGTCAACCTCCCCAGCACCACTTCAGGTCCTCAGAATCGACCTAAAACTCCAATCATCATTCATCCCCAGCACACTCCTTAGGTCCGCAGAATCGGCCTCGACCCAACGAATTGATCATACTCCCTCAAAAGCATCATGTGGTGTCTATTCGACGGTCGCATTTGTTCCAAACTCACCAGTCGAGGGGCTCTGTAGACACCCCATTCTATTACCCCTAACTTTCCTTAGGTCCCTAGTACCTCCCTTCATCATCATAAACCCAGGTCATGTCCCGAGTACTGACTTGGAGGCCATTGGGCACTCCCTGGCTCAGTTTGACCTAAAAGTCAAACTCTTCATCTTAACTAAGAATGAATGAATCTTTAAAGGTCACTGAATACCCTTTCCAACGGTCTGCCCCGTGTGCGATTCCGACTTACCATGTGGACGAACGATCCGTTTACGTCCGAAACCTGACCCAGAGGCCACCGGGCGCTCTCGGGCTCTATTTGACCTAAGCCAACTCTTCAGCTCAACCGAGGCTATATTAATCTTTAAAGGGAACTGAATACCCTTTCTAATGGTCTGCCTCGTGCGCGATTCCGACTTTCCATGCAGACGAATGATCCGTTTGACTTTGAGAGGTCACCGAATGCTTCCAGGGCCCGGTTGACCAAAGTCAACTCCCCAAATCGGGTCAAACTCTTTAGAATGTCGAATTACATCTCCTAACCTTTCCAATGGTCCACCCCGTGCATGATTCGGACTTACCATGCTGACCAATGATCCGTTTGTGTCTGAGCAATTCCCCGTCCAATGGACCGACAAATGCTTTTGAGCCATATTTGACCCAAAATCAACTCCGTGCCAATGAGATTGGCTCCTTCGGCGGGATGGATTCACGCCTTTGGATAATAGACTCTCGTGTCTTCCCAAAGTACTGGGTCCATATATTTTTCTTCCACGTCTTGTGTTGCTCCCTCAACTGCTCCAAGACGGAATCGCGTAGCTTTGGATCCAGGTTGAATTGTTCCTGTCCAACAAATACAATGTTAGTTGCAAATAAATATAAATATAAATATAAAATGAAATTGAAATCGAAATCAAAATTGAAATATTAATATGAATATAAATATAAATATAAAATGAAATTAAAATCAAAATTGAAGGACTTTCAAAGGTATCTGAATTACCTTTCCAAAGGCATGCCCCGTGCACGATTCTGACCGACCGTTTGATCCTGACCGACCGTTTTCTCCAAAAAAGCCTGAAGCGCACTGCCAAATGGCAGGTTCCAGAGCCTACCTATCGGCACTCACCTGATCCTATAAAAGGAGGCCTTCACCTCATTTTCAAGGGTAGCCCAGATCTGATAAAAATCTCTCTGAACGAATCCCAGAAACCTCTCTCGAAGGCAGCATGATTTCAACATTCAAATCCCCTTTTTACGTCCACTTTTCATCATCCTTTTCATCAAACTTGGTGAATTAGCCACTCTCCATCATCATCCAAGTGCAAGGGCTGCTCTCTAACATTCAAGATCAAGCTCAAGATCTTCAAGAAGGTCAAACTTTCTCAAAATCTCTCTTAAATTCTCAATAACTTGTCTTCTTATTTAGCACTTTTATTATCTCATCTCACACATCCTAATATACTTTTTATTTAGTATTATTTCACATCTCTTACTTTCATATAAATAAAAACCCAAAAAACAAGAAAAATAGGGTTTGCTCATAAATTCCAAGTAGGGATTCTCACACTTTTTCCACACTTTTCTCACAATCTAAAACCCTTTTTCTACACACACACACTCATAAATAAGATATTCCCCATTTGGATTTATGGGATAAACCCCACCCCTCATTTTGTATGCGAACTACGTGGACTTTGATGCCTTTATAGCCTACGTAGGCATCTCGGGGTAAAACCCGAGACTCGAGTCCTTTTTCCCACTTTTTCTCTCATCTTTCTATCTACTCTAATCTTCTTATATTCTATATACTTACCCTTAGTGAATTATTACCCCACATGCGCTATCATTCCATTATAACGGTCAACATAGGGGTAATCGCGTAAATCTTATTTTCCTAATATTATTCTTATATCTTCCTATGGATGACTGACTTTATCTTTTCCATGATACAAGTCGAGGATTCCTACCTCCATTCTATATATACACATGCACACATATCATGGGGGGAAACAAAAGGAAAATAGCAAATATTCATGAGAGACCGAAAGGGCGGAATGGGTGCCTAACACGTTCCCATTTCGTAACTAAGCCTCCGAACCCTTCTCGAATCATCTTGGTTTCGCACTGACCAGTATGTCTTTGGATGCCATCCTTCGGGGTGGATTCCCCTTTTTCTTTTGTCTGTTTTGAGTAAAATAGACTGGCGACTCTGAATCTCTCTACATTTCCACATCTCAAACGACGCCGGTCGAAGCGCTCCTGAGAGGGACGCGCGGTACCCGAAGGATACTTTCCTCCACACTACCCGCCCGCGCGACGAGGATCGGGGATGGCCACATGCCCATACAGCCAGAACGCGAGGTAGTTATGATCAGTTTTGGTTCATTTAACTGTCATGTAATTACATGTGATGATGCAGGAGGAGGAGATCCTATTTTCGAGAGGAAAGATTACCTTAATGAAGCACAAGCTTACTCTTATAAACAAATGATCATTTTGAATGAAGATGATCGGACCAAGAAGGTTAACACGGACAAACTGGTGATTGTATTTTCTAAAACCTAACTTTATGGAGTGCTTTATCCCCATGACGACCCATTAGTTGTCAAATTCAGAATCCAGGATATAATCATTGCTCGGGTTTTTATTGATAATGGGAGCTCGACCGATATTATATTTTACCCATGCTTTTAAAGTTTGGACTTGAAGCTTAGCCAACTGGAGCCTTATCATAAGCCATTAATAGGTTTTTCAGGGAAAAAAGTTTACCCATTAGGAACTCTCAAGCTGGAAGTGTTGTGCGACACTTGGCTAGTAAGCCATACGGAGAAAATTCATTTTTTCATGATGGATAAAAATGTTCAATCTGCCTATAACGTGATCCTCAGCCCGATAATGCATGAAGTTTCAAACTCATTTTGGTCTAGGTGTTGTGAAAGGCGACCAAAAGGTGGCCAGAGAATGTTACTACTCTTCAGTCTAGCAAGAAGATTCGGTTGATTTAAAGAAGAAAATCACCACTTATCAATTGGATACCACTAAGCCCAACGAAGAGTCTGAAGTTGAAACTTTAGATCCACGAGATGAGACAGAGTTAGTCAAGGGGCAGATTGTGGAAATAGTTAAAAGCATCATTATGGACGATGATAAGCTAGAGGACTACACAGATCGGCTCAACATTAGATCCAATCCTTAAACAATAATTGATTATGTTCCTCAAGCAGTGAAAGAATGTATTTTCTTGGAGTCAGGAGGAAAAGCTTGGGATTGACCCCAACTTCCTTTGCCATGAGCTCACCGTCAACGAAGATGGTAAGACGATCAAGCAAAGGTGGAGAGTTTTTAATTCAGAGAAAAATCAAGCTATTCAAGAAGAAGTTGAAAAGCTTCAGAAATCTCAATTCATTGAGGATGTTAAATATCCATATTGGTTGGCCAATGTTATGATGGTAAAAAAGAAAAATGATAAGTGGAGGATGTGTGTGGATTTTATCGATTTGAATAAAGCATGTCCAAAAGACCATTTTCGCTTGCCTAGATTAATCAACTGGTGGATGCTACTTTAGGACATGAAATTTTAAGTTTCATGGATGCCTATTATGGGAATAATCAGATAAAAATGAAAATAGAAGACAAGGAAAGCACAACTTTTATCACCAATTGAGGAACTTATTGCTACAACGTAATGCCGTTTGGGCTCAAAGGACGTTGGGGCGACATACCAGAGGTTGGTGAAAAAAGTATTTGAAGAGTAGATAGGCAGGAATATGGAGGTTTATGTGGATGACATGTTAACAAAAAGCAAGAAAGATTTAGACCATAATAGCGATCTCAACCAGACGTTTGACCAACCAGAAAATTATAAAATGAAGCTAAATTCGACCAAGTGTGTGTTCAGAGTGCAGGAAGGAATGTTCCTGGGCTTCGTAATCATTCAAAGGGGAATTGAAGCTAATCCAGTAAAAATCAAATCGTTGATAGAAATGCAGTCGCCAACTTACAAAAAATATGTTCAAAGGCTTACAGACATAGTATCATATTTAAATAGATTTATTTCTCGAGCAACGAATAGATGCTTACCGTTCTTCAAGGTATTGCAAAAAACTTTTGAGTGGAATGCAAAATGTAAAGAAGAGTTCCTAGAGTTGAAGAAGTACCTGGGATCACCACCGTTGCTATCTTGACCAGTTTTGGGTGAGAAATTGTACTTATACTTTGCTGTTTTTGAGTCAACTTCGTTAGACAAGATAATGGAATACAAAAACTAGTTTACTGCACCAGCAAAACATTTAGATGAGCTAAAGTTAGGTATCTATGCCTGGAAAATTTGGCCTTAGCACTAATTGAAGCTTTTAGATGCATGAAGCCATATTTCCAAGCGCACACAATCATTGTATATATTGATCTACCTATTCGGTAGTTGCTCTAAAAGCCTGAGAGATCTGGAAGATTGATGTACTGGGCAGTGGAACTGGGAGAGTATGATATTATTTATGAGCCAAAGTCATCTTTGAAAGGCCAAGCTTTGGAAAATTTTATAGCAGACCTATCCAGAGGTTCCCGACCAACAACACTTGCCTTCGAGAAAACTTCTAAGGAAAAGATCTCAGCTAAAAAACAAGCTGAAGTTATAGTCGATCAACCTGAGTCATCTAAAACTCATGAAATGGCTCAAAAGTATGCAGAGGAGAGTAAAAAAATATTTCATGATAGAGATCTGTCTGAAGAAAGCTTTAGCAATGACATCCCTTTGTGGAATTTGTACGTGGATGGATCTTTATGTGCGATTGGCAGTGGATCAGCCTTGACTAGATCTAGCATATTCATTAGGTACCGAGCAAGTAATTGTGCACAATGATTCACAGTTAGTGGTCAATCAAGTGCTTCATTTATATGGGGTCAAAGGAGAATTGATGATCAAGTAACTTGCCAAAGCCATGGAAGTTATTGCCAAGTTTCCCTTCATACAAATAAACATAATTCCAAGAATAACTAATGCACGAGCAAATGCCCTTGCTCGACTTGCTTTAGCGACCAAAATTGAACTCTGAAGAACCATTCCTATTGAAATTCTAGATAGCATGAGCATTGATGAGGACTTCACGGTTAACTTTGTAACCATAGATTTGGATCCTTATTGGATGGACTCGATTAAAGCCTATATTGAAGATGGAATCCTACCACCAGATCCTAAAGAAGCCAAAAAGATCTGGTATAAAGCAGCAAGATATGTGTTGAATAAATGAGTTTTGTATAAAAAGGGATTAACTATCTCCTTACTACACTGTGTTCATCCATTAGAGGTGGAAGATTTGATTAGATAAGTGCACGAAGGATCATGTGGAGCTCATTCAACTAGTCAATAACTACTCCAAAGAATCAATATTCAAGGCTTCTACTGGCCGACTATGAGAGCAGATTGTACAACCTTTGCAAGGAAATGTGATAAATATCAAAAGTTATATATTATTCTTAAAGCACTAAATGATGCTCTATCCCCAATAACTTCTCCTTGGACATTTGCTATTGAAAATACCTACCTAAGTTGTTTAATACTAGTTAAAACAGTCTAGTAGGCTTCGAACTGTTTCTGGAAGAAACTCTTTTAGAAAATAAACCAAGAAGAACACAAGATGTGTTTTAAAATAGTAGGATAAATTATTTAAGATTTTAGTGAATAAGTTTTGAAAAACAAAATAAATTTTAGTTATAGCAGCAGTAGAACAGAAGGGATGAGAGAATAATGAACATGCACAAGAGAAAAGGATTTAACGTGGTAAAACCCCACCCAATTGGGGAAACATCCACGACTCCCTCTACGGAGTAAAACAAAATCCACTAAAAAGAATTTTAGGTTGCAAACTATTAACAAAGTAAGCACATAACCATACTTATACTAAGTCAAGAATCTATACTAGCTCTGACGCGATTTAATATTTGTCTCAAAAGTGCGTATTAATCTAGGCTCAAGTGCAAGCCTTGTCGCTCAAGTAATAACCCGGTAAGTCGGGATCGTCTCCACAGGGATCAAAATTGCCAAACAATAACAAGGAAAATTACCAAACCGTGAAATGATTTCTTGAAAGAAATAAAAAGATGATTGGTTTTTGAGAAAATTTCTAAAACTTTACTTATGAAAAACAAATGGAAATTAACAGCAAAATTTGGGTTTAACAATTTAGAGAAAATTAGGGTAGGGTACAATCCCTCAATCCTTAACAAATTATCCTTTAGAATATTAAAATTATAAATCAAAATTCTTGATTAAATCCAGTCCTTATCATCACTAAGCATTACATATATGAGATTCAAGACCGCATCATATGAAATCAAAGATCAATATAAGGCGGTGAACGACAAATTATACATACAAAGCATTCTTAAACATCCCAAGTACCTAGGGCAAGAGAGATTAAAAGATATGACAATGCATATATGATTTTCATTCACGATTCAACCAACATTTTCATTTATTTTCTAATTTTCCATACGAATAATTTGTATTAGGATTGAGTTCATGTACCCCAACCCTTGAGAAATTAGCTACTCATGATTTGGTTGAAAAAAAAATTCACATATGAAACTATGAAATTGCAGAACATTGTAAGAAATTTGCAGAAATTAAACAAAAGAGAATAGAATGATATTACTTGAATTCAGCACAAAAACGGAATTGAGATTCAGAATACAACTAGGGTTCATGCAAATCTTGAAGGAAATGGAAATTTGATCTAAAAATCTGATCTAAAAACTCTCTCTAAAATTTCTAACCCTAGCCTCTCTCTAGCCTCTCTCTCTAGCTTCTCTCTCTAGCTTCTCTCCTTTTGGAATGACATAGGGATTGGTCTTTTATAGATCTCAAAAAGGACTTTTCCCATGCCTCTCCACGTTTTGACCTTTTAATATACCTAAATGAGACTCTTCCCATGCCTCTCCATGTTTTACAACTAATAAAAACAAATTAAACAAGAAATTTCAAGAGTTGTCTCTTCAGTTCTGAAAATGACTCTTCATTTTCTGAAAATGACTCTTCATTATCTCGCAACTTCAAAACCTCGTAACTTCTTCACTGTAGCTCGGATTGAGGCACCGTTTTTTCTAGTATTCTTGTAATTTAGAGCTCTTCAACTTTCTAGTTGGCCCCACCTCCGGACTAAGGCTGAAAAATTACGAAAATGCCCTTCAACTCTCCATTTCTTGGTTTCTTTCACTGTTTTGCGTTCTCCTTCGCACTAACTTGCGTGAAATACCTGTAAAACACATGGGAAATACACAAAACACGAAATACTTGCCAAAATGGGTTAGTAGCATAAATAAGAGACAAATCCAAGCTACTTACACTGCACGGGATCATAAAAATACTGAAATTAAGGGGATAAATGTGAAGAATATGTGCCTAAACACACCTCCTAACTTAGAACTTTGCGCGTCCCGAACAATGTAAATGAAATTAGCCAAAATTCTACTCTTGAAAATTCCTTTATTAAAATAAAATTCCACTTTCGCAGGCACGCGATTGCATTTAGCGTATGCAACAAGCCTTTAAACCCCTAGGTTACCCTAGTAGGACGAGTTTTGTCTCGTGAGGGTTTGCAGTGAATTTACCCACAAAATTCTTTATTGACTCAAATAAAAATCAAAATACTTAAAAATTGTATAATTTACACTTTTCGAAAAATAATCACCATAAATTCATATTCAAATGTCTCAAATCATAGTGTGTGTGTGCAAAGCCAAAAATTAAACCTCAAACTTCCACCGATTGAGCATTACGTTACTTTCTGAAAATTCGTTTTGATTCAAATTCTTACGGATGCACTCACAAACGAATCACTCGGATTGTGGCTATTTTCTCTCAGTATGCATGATATAAAGAGTAAATATAATGGACACAAATTCATGCATACAAAATTGAAAAGAAGGAAATTTATGGTGAAAAGATCTCATCATCGGATTACGGTTATTAGGAAATGGGAACATCACCTCTAATTCACACCATTTTAATCTCTCATATTATCTTTTCATGTCTTAGCTCTCCACGCAGTAATTAATTTCGCCATTTGGACTCGGTTAGGACTTTTCGGGTTAAAAAGTGTAAAGGGTAAAATGGAATTGGTTGGAATGTTCGGAATTGTAAAATGTCTTTATGATGTCCATTAGTGCTTTTTCGGGCGTTTGCTCTCTTTTTTTTTCATTTTTTTTTCTATTTTCATTTTTTTTTCTTGCTATTTTTGTTGAGCATATCTATTTTTTTTTCTTGCCCCTTTTTATTGCACAATTTGGACTTACTTGATGAATTTTCTCAATTTTCACAATTCCGGGATATTTGGGTTTTTCGGGTTGTCAAACGAAAGGGAAACATTTTATTAGGCTCAAAGTGGGTTGCAAAGGGATAATTTTTCACATCTTTTTATGGCTAATATTTTTGGGTAACAAACGAGGGCCTACTTCATTGTCCAAATTGCTAATCACATTACCATATGCATCTCGAGATTAATTAAGTTTAGAGATATATTTAGCACGAATTTCGAGACAACATTTTACACATTTCCATAACCGATCAAAACAAAGGATTGAGATCATCAACGACTTATTAAAACGCTGAAAAGAACTTTGAGTTAATCATAAACTCGGATTGATTTAAAAACTCAAAAAGAAAATTGAAAGGCTCGAAATCTCACCGGGTTTGATCAATCTCCACATTTATTCGTTAAGTCGTCAATTTTCTTTCAATTTCCATCTTCGGTCAATTTTGGCTTAGTGCATTTTGATTGTTAACAATTTGAGACTTTAAATAGAATAAAGGTGATATTTTTGAAAAATTTAAATTCCAATTTTTATTTATTTTGAAGAAAAATATTTTTGGTTTTTTCAAATTTTTTCAATTTTTTTTTTTCAAAACACACTTGGAAAGAACATGTGATCGAATCAATGAATCGGGAAGAATATCCCACACCCCCTAACTTAAATGTTGCGTTGTCCTCAATGCGAATCAAGAACACAACATAAAGAGAGGAAAAGAAAGATATTACCCAAATGGAGCGATCCCTGATGAGTGCGAGTCCATTGAATCTACAAAACATGTTAGAAAAAAAACATACCAAAAAAATAAAAATACTTGAACTAATTACTCTAAATGCAACAAGATACTATATAACACTTATACATGACTCAAAAATTCAACAAAAATCACCCCATACGCGTCGGGGGTGCGACGACCTCACCTCTCTTTGTTCATTCAATCCCCATAAATGGGGTCTGACAGCCAGATTGTGTCGGCTTCTTTAACCATGGCTTCCAAATAAGGCTTGAGACGATGCCCATTGACTTTAAAAGTGGTTCCCCCTTTTTCATCCATTAGCTCAACGGCTCCATGGGGAAACACTTCTTTCACAATGTAAGGACCAGACCATCGAGACCGCAATTTACCGGGAAACAAGTGCAACCTCGAGTTGTAGAGGAGTACTTTCTGTCCCAAATGAAACTCTTTCTTACGAATGATTCCGTCATGAGCGCGTTTCATTCGGTCCTTGGAAATTTTGGCACTTTCATACGCATCGTTGCGCATTTCTTCCAACTCATTCAACTGAAGTTTACGTGTTTCACCGGCTTTATCCATTTTGAAGTTCACCCTTTTGATAGCCCAATACGCTTTGTGTTCGATTTCAACCGGAAGATGACAAGGTTTGCCATACACAAATCGAAATGGGGACATCCCAAGGGGATTCTTGTATGCGGTTCTATAAGCCCAAAGAGCATCAGTCAACCTAAGAGACCAGTCTTTCCTATTAGGATCAACTGTCTTCTCCAAGATATTCTTGATCTCCCTATTAGCAAGCTCGGCTTGGCCATTCGATTGGGGGTGATAGGGGGTGCTAACCTTGTGGACAATTCCATACTTTCGCATTAGTTTATCCATCGGCCTATTGCAAAAATGAGTTCCATTATCACTAATTATGGCCTTAGGCATACCAAAGCGAGAAAGTATATTTTCTTGAATAAATTTGATCACCACCTTGCTGTCATTCGTCCTTGTAGCTATAGCCTCTACCCATTTTGAGACATAATCTACAGCGACGAGAATGTATAGAAAACCGAAAGAAGGGGGAAAGGGCCCCATGAAGTCAATTCCCCAACAATCAAACAACTCCAAGACTAAAATAGGGGATAATGGCATCATATCACGGCGAGTAATAACTCCCATTCTTTGGCATCTATCGCAAGTCTTACAAAAAGCATTCACATCCCGGAAGATTGTGGGCCAATAAAGACCACTTTGAAGGATTTTCGCAGCAGTTTTATTTTTAGAAAAATGACTGCCACATGCTTCCGAATGACAGAATCGAATCACCCCTTGGATTTCCTCATCGGGTACACATCTCCGGATAATTTGGTCAGCACAATACTTAAACAAGTATGGATCATCATAAAAGAACATGCGTGACCAAGTAATGAACCTCCTTCTCTCTTGCGGATTCCAACTAGAGGGAACAACTCCGGTGACAAGGTAATTGACAATATCCGCAAACCAAGGGAGAGAAGAGGTAGCAAATAGATTCTCATCTGGAAAATACTCGTCTATGGGAATGGGATCAATAGGTACGTCGGACGAGAGTCGTGACAAATGGTCAGCAACGACGTTTTCTACTCCTTTCTTATCTTGAATCGAGAGATTAAACTCTTGTAGGAGTAGGATCCACCTGATTAAACGAGGTTTGGCATCTTTCTTGCTCAAGAGATATTTCAATGCCGAATGATCAGTGAAACAAAGGATAGGCGACCCAACAACGTAAGAGCGAAATTTGTCGAGAGCAAAAACGACAGCTAGCAACTCTTTCTCTGTAGTAGAGTAATTAAGCTGAGGTCCAGATAATGTTCGTCTAGCATAGTAAATAACATGAGCTTTCTTGTCTTTCCTCTGTCCAAGAACAGCCCCAATCGCGAAATCACTTGCATCACACATAAGCTCAAAGGGAAGCGACCAATCCGGAGCTTGCATGATAGGTGCAGAAATAAGCATGCTTTTGAGTTTATAAAATGCTTCTTGACATGCTTTACTCCACTCAAATGGAGTGTCCTTCATGAGAAGATTACTCAAAGGTCTAGCGATGGCGCTAAAGTCTTTGATAAACCTCCTATAAAATCCAGCATGGCCTAGAAAGGACCTCACATCTTTAAGTGATTTTGGCGGGGATAGCTCAGCTATTACTTCAATTTTTGCTCGATCAACTTCAATTCCCCTAGATGAGACTATGTGGCCCAAGACTACACCCTCGGTAACCATGAAATGGCATTTTTCCCAATTGAGGACTAAGTCTTTTTCCACACATCGGAATAGAACTCTCTCAAGATTAGCTAAACAATGGTCAAAAGATGAGCCGAAAACGCTGAAATCGTCCATGAACACCTCAAGACCTTTTTCAATCATGTCGCTAAAGAGACTTAACATGCACCTCTGAAAAGTAGCCGGCGCATTACATAACCCAAATGGCATACGTTTATAGGCAAACGTACCAAAAGGACATGTAAAAGTCGTCTTTTCTTGATCAAGAACATCCACCTCAATCTGATTATAACCGGAATACCCATCTAGAAAACAATAATAAGGATGGCTCGCTACTCGTTCAATAACTTGATCGATAAATGGTAAGGGAAAATGATCCTTTCGAGTTCCGGCATTGAGCTTTCGATAGTCAATGCAAACACGCCACCCGGTGGTGGTGCGTTGAGGTATTAATTCTCCCTTAGCATTTTCAACCACTGTCATCCCTGATTTCTTTGGAACGACCTGAATTGGGCTCACCCATTTACTATCCGAAATGGGATATATAATTCAAGCATCTAGCAATTTGATTATTTCCTCTCTTACAATATCTTTCATTGTTGGATTTAACCGCCTTTGCATCTCACGAGATGGCTTTACTTCTTCCTCGAGATGGATTTTATGGGTACAAATCAAAGGACTTATACCCTTCAAATCTGCTATGGTCCATCCAAAAGCACTTCTATGCTTTCTCAACACATCTAACAACATACCTTCTTGCCCTTTTTCTAGATGGGAAGACACAACAACAGGAAATGTATCATTCTCACCTAAAAAGGCATATTTGACATGAGAAGGTAGTTTCTTCAACTCAAGACTAGGAAATCTATGTTCAGAGGGGACCAAGGGTGTCTCCCTCGGAGGCAATTCTTCATACCTAGAAATCCAGTCAACCGCTCTTAAACTCTCAAAACTCTCTTCCTCTTGTAACCACATTTTTAACTCTTCCACCTCTCTCCCAAACTCAGTATAATCACTCATTTGAGCATCACTTTGCCCTAAGCACACTTTCAGAGCATCTCCTCCTATGATTTTTTCAATATTTTCATCCACCACTTCTTCAATAAGATCCATTTCAATAATCTCATCCTCATTACCCATTTGGTTAGCGACATTGAAAATATTTTTCTCGAGAGTCATGTTTCCAAAAGTGAGTTGCATTTGGCCATTCCGTGTATTGATCAAAGCATTAGCGGTAGCTAAGAACGGTCGACCCAATATAATTGGAACATGATTTCTCGTATGGGGAACAGGCTCGGTGTCCCAAATAACAAAATCAACGGGGAAGTAGAACGTATCCACTTGAACAATTACGTCTTCTACAATCCCACGAGGCACTTTGACTGTCCTATCCGCTAACTGTAGAGTGATTTGGGTAGGTTTTAAATCACCTAAATCAAGCTTCTTATAGATGGAGTGTGGGAGGATGTTTACACTCGCACCTAAATCAAGCAACGCTCTTTCCACTCTCATTTCTCCAATGATACATGAAATGGTAGGTGAACCTGGATCTTTGAATTTTGGTGGAAGATCATTGAGAAGAACTGAGCTCACATTTTGTGCCAAGAAAACATTTTTCTTCACCTTAAGACGTCTCTTGACAGTCAAAAGATCTTTAATAACCTTCGCATATGCTGGAATTTGTTGAATAGCATCAAGGAACGGCAAGTTCAATTTTACTTGCTTCAACACATCCATCACCTCGATACGCGAAGCACCTTTCTGGTGTGACTCTAAGCGTTGAGGAAATGGAGCAGCAGTAGGTGACTTGACTTCAATATCAGGCTCAACCTCCGCATCTTTCAATTCCTTTTCTAAGGAAGGTTCTTCAGACTCGAAAATTTCAGATTCCTTCACAATCTCGGGTTCCACTCCATCATCATTCACCTTTGGCAATTTAGGTGCTAGATAAATTACGCGGCCACTACGAAGAGTAGTAACAGCTTGACATTGTTCTTTCAAATCTGATGATGTGGAGCAAACCGTGGTTTGACCTTGAAGAGGTGGTCTTTGGCCTTGGGCTGGAAGTTTACCCTTCTCTTGAGTATTCACCACAGACTGCAACCTAGAGATGTTAGTATGCATTTCAGCGAACATTCGCTCAAATTTGGCATCTCTTTCTTTTTGGGCTTGGATGAATTGATTGAAATTATCCTCATGAGATCTCCTAGGTGGAGGTACATAAGGACCAGGAGGTGGTACTTGCATAGGGTTTGCCACTTGCTGAAATTGAGGGGGTTGTGGTAGAGTCATCTGTGGGTTAGGAACCATCCCACCTTGGGGTTGTCCATAATTAAACCCGGGATTCCTCCACGATTGATTATATGCATTCCCTTGCTGAGCATTATAATTCCCTCGAAAACCTCCTATTGCATCAACCTGTTCAGTGTACATGGCCTTGTATGCAGGTATGGTAGGACATCCTTCGGTAGAATGGCCTGCATTACAAATGGCACATACCTTCTCCATCCCGGTTTTTACGGGTCCAGACACATCTCTCAATCGCATATCTAGCATTTCTCTAAAGTTCTTTTCCATTTGATCAAGTTTTAGATCCAACAAAGTGTCCTTGTCCACGTGATAAATACCGGACGCAGCAGGCAAGTTGGACACTTGTCGATTTCTATTTTGACTATTTGGATCAGAAGTATCCCATGCTTGGGTAGTTTCCGCCACATATTTCAAATGAGCCTCAGCATCGCTCGTACTTAACTCCCAAAAAGGTCTCTCACACATGGTTTGAACAAGTTGTTTAGACGCTACAGTAAGGCCTTGATGGAAAAATGAAATCAGATGATGAGTTTCAAAACCATGATGGGGGCACGCATTAACTAACTCCTGGTATCTCTCCCAACACTTATCAAAAGCCTCATTCTCATTTTGACGAAAAGCTTGAATTTGGGCTTTAACAGAATTGGTTTTATGTTGTGAAAAAAATTTAGAGATAAACTTGTTTTGCATATCTCTCCATGATAAAACAGAATTTGGGGGCAGGGTCCATAACCAAGTTTTCGCTTTATCCTTTAAGGAAAAAGGAAAGAGCTTTAACCGGATTACTTCTTGTGGACAAGTTTGGTCTCTAAATGTTTCACACGTATCTTCAAACTCTCTAATATGGAGATATGGTTTTTCCGAATCCATCCCATGAAATGTAGGAAGAATTTGGATCATTCCATTCCGAAAGTGGAACTGACCGGCATTATACGGGAATAAAATGCAACCAGGGTTAGCAGTTCTCTCCGGAAATAAAAGATCTTTCATGGGTTGATATGGTACATCATCCTCTCCATCACCAACACCGACACTACCATGATCCGACATATTGCTACCGAAAGGTTCAGAATTCTCACTCAAGGTTTGACTCAACGAACGACTTGTGATGGAATTATTAGGGGAAGGAGGTGGAACCCAAAACGACAAAGACTCAGAATTTTCAGATCCGGCTTCGGCAATAGGATTTTCGTGAATTTGGGTGGGAGATGAATTCTGCATATAAGATCACAAGAGAAAAAATGAAAAATATATATATATATATTTTTTATGAAATCACTTGTAGATAACAATAACTTTCTTGGAAATTTAACAATTTTCGATCCCCGGCAACGGCGCCAAAAACTTGACGCGACTTAATATTTGTCTCAAAAGTGCGTATTAATCTAGGCTCAAGTGCAAGCCTTGTCGCTCAAGTAATAACCCGGTAAGTCGGGATCGTCTCCACAGGGATCAAAATTGCCAAACAATAACAAGGAAAATTACCAAACCGTGAAATGATTTCTTGAAAGAAATAAAAAGATGATTGGTTTTTGAGAAAATTTCTAAAACTTTACTTATGAAAAACAAATGGAAATTAACAGCAAAATTTGGGTTTAACAATTTAGAGAAAATTAGGGTAGGGTACAATCCCTCAATCCTTAACAAATTATCCTTTAGAATATTAAAATTATAAATCAAAATTCTTGATTAAATCCAGTCCTTATCATCACTAAGCATTACATATATGAGATTCAAGACCGCATCATATGAAATCAAAGATCAATATAAGGCGGCGAACGACAAATTATACATACAAAGCATTCTTAAACATCCCAAGTACCTAGGGCAAGAGAGATTAAAAGATATGACAATGCATATATGATTTTCATTCACGATTCAACCAACATTTTCATTTATTTTCTAATTTTCCATACGAATAATTTGTATTAGGATTGAGTTCATGTACCCCAACCCTTGAGAAATTAGCTACTCATGATTTGGTTGAAAAACAAATTCACATATGAAACTATGAAATTGCAGAACATTGTAAGAAATTTGCAGAAATTAAACAAAAGAGAATAGAATGATATTACTTGAATTCAGCACAAAAACGGAATTGAGATTCAGAATACAACTAGGGTTCATGCAAATCTTGAAGAAAATGGAAATTTGATCTAAAAATCTGATCTAAAAACTCTCTCTAAAATTTCTAACCCTAGCCTCTCTCTAGCCTCTCTCTCTAGCTTCTCTCTCTAGCTTCTCTCCTTTTGGAATGACATAGGGATTGGTCTTTTATAGATCTCAAAAAGGACTTTTCCCATGCCTCTCCACGTTTTGACCTTTTAATATACCTAAATGAGACTCTTCCCATGCCTCTCCATGTTTTACAACTAATAAAAACAAATTAAACAAGAAATTTCAAGAGTTGTCTCTTCAGTTCTGAAAATGACTCTTCATTTCTGAAAATGACTCTTCATTATCTCGCAACTTCAAAACCTCGTAACTTCTTCACTGTAGCTCGGATTGAGGCACCGTTTTTTCTAGTATTCTTGTAATTTAGAGCTCTTCAACTTTCTAGTTGGCCCCACCTCCGGACTAAGGCTGAAAAATTACGAAAATGCCCTTCAACTCTCCATTTCTTGGTTTCTTTCACTGTTTTGCGTTCTCCTTCGCACTAACTTGCGTGAAATACCTGTAAAACACATGGGAAATACACAAAACACGAAATACTTGCCAAAATGGGTTAGTAGCACAAATAAGAGACAAATCCAAGCTACTTACACTGCACGGGATCATAAAAATACTGAAATTAAGGGGATAAATGTGAAGAATATGTGCCTAAACAAGCTCCATTAGGCAAATCTGACTTCTCCGAAGATTCTGAATTTGTCCTTGTTGTTCTGTAGTTTTGCACTTCTTCTCCTTTTAGCTTTACGACAACTCTAAAGTCAATATCTCTTAACCAAACACACTGTTTAAGTGTATGTGTGTGAAAGTGTAGTTATGTGATGTACCTAACACATACATGACTCACACACGCTTAATACAAACCAATACCTAAAAATTACAGAGGTTTCTAAGTATGAAATGCAATATTTTCACACTACTGAAATTAGGTTTGATTCTTGAAATCTTATATTCTCAGATCGATTTTTCTTTGAGATTATTAAAAGAAAATTTCTTTGAAATTATTTATTCACAAGTTTTTCAAAATGAAAAACTCAGATCTGAAAAGTTTAAACCCTATTTCAGTTTTGTAAAAAATAATGACGGATTATATTTGAAAAAAATGATTTAATTTTTAAATCCAACACAAGAGGTTGGTTTCTATCAAAAGAAAACAAATCTAAAACATAACACAGTGACTATATCACTTTAAATCAGATCTACAAGTTTCAACAAAAGAAACGAGTTCTGATTTGTGTGATTGTGTTAAGAAGAGAGATATCAACTAAAGAGGGGCTGATTATAAATTCCAAAAAACTCTTAAACTCACACACTATTTTCTGGAAAGATTTTAGCAGAGTATGATTTGGATTTTGGAATTTCTCTCGAATTTTCTCTTTTTTTTTTTCTCAGACCCTTAAGGTTCCAAAAGATAGTAAACAAATGGACCAAGGTTTCTATTTATAATAGCAATGGAAGGGTCTGGAAGCAGGTGGAAAATGAAGGGTTGTGATTTAGTCGAACTAATGGATGTAAATCTTACGGCCTAAGTTGCACCAATTAAAAGTCTAATCCTATTGGTAGCTTTTGAAACGACCTGGATTGAGTTAGAGTACATGCGTACCATTGAATACAAGTAACGGACGACTGTGATAAGGTTTCAAGTCTGTGAGTGTAACAAAACATAAATCCAGTCGATGGTTAGACACCACGTGTATGGCTTATATTGATTCTCAGACGCGTGTTTTAGAATTTTACAAAATCCCAGTTTGTACCACATTATTCTCTAGCGCTTTCGCATCCAATTATATTTTTAGAAGGTTTTGAATATAACAAATCAACCCCAAATATTTTAAAAGCCCTAATTTTAATTCTTTAATGGGTTTTAAATGTTGTAAAAATTCCTAAAAATTATTTAAAAATGTAAAAAATCATTTTTACCAATATTAACACGCACTTCTCATAAATGTCATGAAATATGCACTATGAAGTCCTAGAGTGTGTAGTGTGTTTATATTTTACCTTTAGGACCATTGGAGGATCATTGAAGTTGATGTATTCTCAGAGGTTCTTTGGTAAAACTAGGCATGACTCAAATTTTGTTTTTATTTCCAAACTAGATGAGCGCCTATATAGTGTAGACTCAAGTGAGTCAAAGATATAGGGTGCTTCAATCTCCACCTTTGGAAATATGAGACAAAATCTCCTTTGAGTTATCTAGGACTCGTAGGAATAAAAATAAATAAATAAATAAGAAAACCTTATTCCTATACAAAGTTCCATCTACCCCATATCCTAGAAAGAAAAAAGTTCATAACTAAACTAAATACATACCAATACCCTAAAAATATTCTGCAGAGGTACTGATTCCTAAAAATAAGATAGCTAAGATCAAGCATTTTAGTTGAAGTGTACAAAAAATGTCCAAGATGGATTTAATTTCTCCCCCATTTTGTCTCAAATGGACAAAGGGTGAAATGATCACAAATAAGCAGAGATAAGAAATGAAATATGTATCTATTAAGGCATAAATCATCAGGGGTCAAAACATAGATCTCCTATATAAAATAGACATGGGAGGCGTCTTCTGTCATTTTTCAAACGACCATGTCCTATACCCTCAAAGATCAATTATAAGCATGAGTACGACCGAAGGATATATTATAAAATGATAGATAATTATTCAAGAACTAGCATGCCAATAGATTTTCTTAGAGATTCAAACCTTAAATTATTCAGAGGATTTATGAACAAATATGCTAATTGAAGTTTTATCGGAAAATAGTTTATTTCCAATTCCTTAGTTTCTACTAATTCACGTATAAAGTGATATCGTATTTTGATGTGGTTTGTATGCGAGTGCTGAACAAGATTTTTGAAAATATTAATCGCACTTTGATTGTCGTAATAGAGATGTAACTTATCTTCTATTATGCCATAATCGTTTAATATTTGCTTTATCCACAGTAATTGAGCAACGCAGCTCCCTGCGGCAATATATTCAGATTCTGCGGTGGAAAGAGATGTACAATTTTGTTTCTTACTAGACCATCCAACCAAATTATTTCCTATATAATGACGAGCACCTGACGTGCTTTTGCTATCTTCGGAATAACCAACCCAATCTGTGTCTGTATAGCCTATAATAGTACTAGATGTGTCCTTTGTATACCATATTCCTAAGTCTAAAGTACCTTTAACATATTTAATAATATGTTTGATATTAAAGGTGACTTTCCTTAGGATTTCTTTGATAGCGTGAATAAACACTAATTGCGTACATAATGTCTGGACACGAGGTTGTAAGGTATAACAAGCTACCTATCATGCTTATGTAAAGGGTAGGGTCTATGGGTGTCTCATGTTCATCTTTAGAGAGTTTAATAGACGTACTCATGGGTGTCCTAGCATCTTTGGCATTTTCTAAATCGAATTTCTTTACTAACTCTAAAGCGTATTTTGATTGCGATATAAATAATCCATAAGGCTTTTGTCTGATTTGAAGTCCTAAAAAGTGTTGAAGTTCTCCCATTAAGGACATATGGAACTCCCCATGAATAATATCTAAAAATATTTGAACTTCAGATGGGGAGGTAGAGCCAAACATTATATCATCTATATAAACTTGGGCGATTAGAACATGTTTGTCAAATTTTTTAACAAATAGCTCTTGATCGTTCCCACTACGTCGAAACCCTTTATCAAGGAGAAAGGTTGACAGTCATTCATACCAAGCCCTAAAGGCTTGTTTCAGACCATATAAATATTCTTTTAGAAGATAGATGTGGTTTAAATAATGTGGATCAATGAACCCTTTAGGTTCTTCTACATTTGTCTCCTCAGCTATTATACCATTAAGGAAGGCAAACTTTACATCCATTTGGTAAATAACAAATTTTAAGTGACAAGCTGCTGCTAAGAGAAGACTAATGGATTCAATACGAGTTACGAGTGCAAATGTTTCTTTGAATTCTATTCCTTCGATTTGAGAATATCCCTGGGCCACAAGTCTGGCCTTATTTCTAACTAGCATCCCTCTTTCATCAGTTTTATTTTTAAAGATCCAGTTAGTGACAATAACCTATTTATTTTGTGGCCTAGTAATAAGATACCATACGTCATGTGTTTTAAATTGAATGAGTTCTTCTTGCATAGCATCTACCCAAAAAGAATCATTTAAAGCTTTATTCACATTCTTTGGTTTTACAAAAGAATTAAAGCATGAGAAGTGAGATGTATTACGTAACTGTGATCTTGTTCTAACTGGCTCTTTAGGGTTACTGAACACATTATCTAAGGGATGATCCTTAGAAACCCAGTTGGGCACTTCAGAGTTCTCTGTTGGTAAGGAATCCGCTATTTCAGGAGAGTTAAGGTTAAAACTATTTTTCGACTCATCTATTATAGAAGGTTCTAAATTCTTATTCTCAACATTGGTGTCACTGATTATCACATTGATAGACCCCATCATAGCTTTAGTACGAAGATTATAGATACGGTAATCTCTACTATTTGGGGAATATCCTAAAAAGTGTCCTTATCACCTCGGGTTTCAAATTTAGACAGATGTTCTCTGTGTTTGCATACATAGCAAATACTACCAAAGGTTCTAAAGTATTTTAGGTTTGGATTTTTCCCATACCAAAATTCGTAAGGATTTTGTTTGGTATTCTTCCTAAGGTAGAATCTATTTATAATATGACAAGTAGTCCTAACAACTTCAACCCATAAATACTTGGGGAGGTTCTTGGCATGAATCATTACCCTAGCCATTTCCTGAATGGTACGATTCTTACGCTCAACTATCCCATTTTATTGAGGTGTCTTAGGGGCACTAAATTCGTGTTGGTATCCATTACCCTCATAGTACTCTGTTACACTTAAATCTTTAAACTCACCACCTCGGTCTCTACGGATTCGATTCACTCGAGTATCTTTTTCGTTTTCAATACGTAATTGAATTTTTAATAATTTCCGAAAAGTATCAATTTTTTTTTAAGAAAGGCTACCCAAGTAAAGCGAGTGAAATCATTAACCATAACTAATATATAACTATTGACACATAGGCTCACAGTTCTAGAGGGACGCACGAGGTCCATACGGATGAGTTCTAGAGGTTTCAAGGTAAGAGTATCTTTCACCTTTTTATGAGTAGATTTAACTATCTTACCTTATTGGCAAGGTCCATAAACAATATTAGAAATAAGTTTTATTTTGGGTAGACCTCTAACTATTTCTTGAGTGGATAATTTACCAATATTATCATAGTTTAAGTGACCCAATCTATTGTGCCAGATTTCATTATCATCCATTCTAGAGATATTATAAGTCTCCGTACCAGGATTAACTGTATAACAATTATTTGGAGTATGTAGACCAGTAATAATACATTCTACATTATCATTGAGGATCTTGCAATTTGTTTTTGAGAATGTGACATTATGATTGGAATCGCAAAACTATGATATACTTAGTAAATTAGCTTTCAGACCTTTTACTAACATAAAGTCTTTGAGAATAGGTAATCTTTTTTCTTAAAGTATCCTCTTACCTATGATATGGGCTGATACTCCATCTCCAAACAAAACTTTTCCTCCTAAAAAGTCAGTTCTGTTGGTGAGTTTAGTGTCATTCTCGGTCATATGTTTAGAACACCCCAAGTCTAAATACCATCTAGATGAAGGGTGTTCAGCTTTTAAAGTGCTAATAACAATATTAAATTTCATTTGGGGTATTAAATCATCTTTCCTAACCCAAATTGCGTTAGTTTTAAAATACTTGCACGACTTAGCTTGAATATTATAAAATTTGCGATCATTAGATTTTTCTTCAAAAGTTTTGCGCCCCTCTTTTTGAATTTCGTCAAATCTTTGAGCATTTGGTTTAGTCATGAATCTAGGATTCTTTCTCTTATACTTTCTTTTAGTATTGGATCGTTTCTTCCTATTGCGATAGTTAGAGTTCTTATCAGGTTGCCTAGGAAGGATGTAGTTATTTTTGTTTTGCCTAGAGTAGTTAACGTTTTGATATACGGGTGAGCAAAAGACGGGTTTATATTGACATTTTTGAAAGCATTCCTCAAAAGTGTGCCCATATACATCACAATACGAGTAATAGAGATGGCTCGTATATTTCTTGACATTTTGAAGATCGTTAAAGATGAGTTTGTCTATTTGTTGTACTCTAGCCTTATTTTTGGAAGGTACGGGTTTAAAAAAAGATTCGAATTATCTTATGGGAGGACAAACGTATCTAGCCTTGTGATCAACATTAATTTTAGAACTACTTGCCTCGCCAATGTCTAATCCTTTTGTTTTTTTTATCAAACTCATCTCTAAATTCTGAAAGTCTGGGCAAGTTTCATCAGGCCTTATGCCCCCAGACACAAACTTTATAGTTTCAAGTTTTTTAGTTTGTGTGTTAGTGTCGGGGCAAAAGCCTATGCCAGTTCTGTCCTTAGAATTGGTTGCAACAAAGCCTTCAAAACAATTAGAGTTATTTTCAAATTTAGCAAACTTTTTGAAGACTGTTGAAGCTTTTTCTTTTGATTGTTCCAATTCTAACAATGTGGCCTTGTATTTCTTTTCCAGAATTTCATTCGATTCAGAAAGTTCTTTTAGTTTAATAGTAAAATACTTGGTTTGAGTTTCAAGGGCTAGACATTGATTAGTGTAGTCTTCAGTATTTTGTTTGACCATTTGGCTTAGGAATATTAATTTCTCAGTAAGCGCCTTAACAGTTTTTTATAGTTTAGCACTTTTCTTGAGAGTTTTAGAGTAAAGTGTGCGAATGTCTGGGAGTTCGTCATTGTTAGAGTCACTAAATGTGGAGTGTGGTGTGTGATGTGTTCGCTAGCGATTCAACTTGAGGACTCACACATACATTCTATTCGTCAACAATGCGTTCCCTTTGACTCACACACACGACATTTGAACTACTGACATATTTTACATGAATAGCATTCTCAAGACACAAAGAAGACAATCCAGTGGGTAAACTATCATTCAATATATGAGGATTAGACATTATATTATTAGGGTCAACATGAGTCATGGGATTATTATCAGTATACACAACTTTGGCAAAAAAGGACATAAAAGGGTAAAATAAATTAGATGATTTAGGCTCATCATTATCTAAATCGCTTGAATCATCCCAAGTCTTGAACATATTAACCCCATTATTTTTGTTGTTCTTATTCAAATTAACTCTACATTTACTGTCCGTGTGTCTTAATTTCCCACATCTTAAAAATTCAACATTTTTAAGGTCTTTGTCAGGTCTATTGTGGTTCTCAGTCTGGTGTTTGTCATTCCTTTTCTCACGAGGTCTGTTATTAGAGAACTTTGAATAACCAGGCTTGCCTTGTCTACTAGTCTTCTTAAGCTATTAGACATTAAGGCAATTTGATTATCCAAACTTTTTAAATTACATTCCTCATCAGAATCCAACTCTATATTAGGGGGAACAAACTCATGTTTGGTCACTTTGGACTAGACCACAAGATTGGAACTAGAATGTTTCTTTTGGGTGTTAGATAACTATCTCTTAAATTCTAATTCCATTTTCATTGTTCTTAGTTCGCTACTGAGGAGTTCAGGTGTTAAATTGGGATTATCCATATCCTCAATAGCATAGCGGTAGTTATCAAACTTTGGTGGAAGTGACCTTAGGATTTTAGAAATAATTTCCTTTCTGTTATAAATAATTCCATTTGCATGTAATTTTGTCACAATATCAGTCAGCCTAATGTAAAAGTCATCAAATGACCCAGTCTTATTCATGTAAGTGTGTTTTACTACTGAATTAACATTTGGGTCTTAACATCTTTAACACGTGTGTCACCTTCATGGGCAGTGACCAACGTGTCCTAAGCATCTTTAGAAGTAGAACAAAAATATATTCTCTTAAATTCAAGTTCATATATGGACATAAATATAGCATTCTTGCCTTTCTTATTATCAAGGGAGGCCTGTTTTTCGTCTATAGTGTACTCACTGAGAAGTTTCCTTATTCTTACATTACTACCATCTACTGCTGGTTTACTAGGATAAGTAAAACCATTTTCTATAGCGTCCCAAACATCATCTCCCAAAGTCCCTTGGAAGAAGGCTATCATCCTTACTTTCCAGTAAGGGAAGTTAGTCCCATCAAAGAGGGGAGGCCTAGACAGGTTCCCTAATCTTTCAAATTTCTTGTCCATAGGTTTATTTTGAAAAACTTTATAAAAAACACAGGATAAAAAAGATTTTGTAAAAATCAAATGCCTTCTCTGATACCAATTGAAAATACCTACATAAGTTGTTTAATACTAGTTAAACCAGTCTAGTAAGCTCCGAAATGTTTCTTGAAAGAAACTCTTTTATAAAACAAACCAAGAAGAACACAAGCTGTGTTTTAAAATAATAGGACAAGTTATTTTAGATTTTAGTGAATAAGTTTTGAAAAACAAAATAAATTTTAGTTATAGCAGCAGTAGGACAGAAGGGTTTAGAGAATAATGAACATGCATAAGAGACAAGGATTTAACGTGGTAAAACCCCACCTAATTGGGGAAACAACCCCGTCTCCCTCTACACAGTAAACCAAAATCAACTAAAAATAATTTTAGGTTATAAACTATTAACAAACTAAGCACACAACCAGACCTATCCTAAGTCAAGACTTTATACTAGTTCTGTTAGGCAAATCTGCCTTCTCTGAAGGTTTTGAAGTTGTCCTTGTTGTTCTGTAGCTTTGCACCTCTTCTCCTTTTAGCCTTGCGTCAACTCTAAAGTTAATATCTCTCAACCAAACACACTGCTTAAGTATATGTGTGTGAAAGTGTAGTGATGTGATGTGCCTAACACATGCATGACTCACACACGTTTAATACAAACCAATGCCTACAAATTACAGAGGTTTCTAAGTATGAAATGCAAGATTTTCACAATACTGAAATTAGGTTTGATTCTCGAAATAATTCTCAAATATGTTTTTCTTTGAGATTCTTAAAAGAAAATCTCTTCGAAATTATTTAATCACAAGTTTTTCAAAGCAAAAAACTCAGAACTGAAAACATTAAACCCTATTTTAGTTTTGTAAAAAAAGATGTTGGATTATATATGACAAAAATGATTTAATTTTTAAATCTAACACGAGAGGTTGATGTCTATCAAAAGAAAACAAATCTAAAACATAACACACTGACTGTATCGCTTTAAATCAAATCTACAAGTTTCCACAAAAGAATCGAGTTCTGATTTGTGTGAATGTGTTTACAAGAGAGATATCAACCAAAGATGGGTTGGTTATAAATGCCAAAAAACACTCAAACTCACACACTATTTTCTGGAAAGATTTTAGCAAAGTATGATTTGGATTTTGGAATTTCTCTCGAATTTTCTCTCTCTCTCTCTCTCTCTCTCTTTTCTCAGACCCTTAGGGTTCCAAAAGGTTGTAAACGAATGAACCGAGGTTTCTATTTATAATAGCATTGGAAGGGTCTGGAAGCAGGTGGCAAATGAAGGGTTGTGATTTACTCGAACTGCTGGATGTAAATCTTACGACCTAAGTTGCACCGATCAAAAGTCTAATCCTATTGGTTGCTTTTGAAATGACCTGGATTGTGTTAAAATACATGCATACCATTGATTACATGGAACGAACGACTGTGATAAGGTCTCAAGTCTTTGAGTGTAATAAAACACAAATCCAGTCGATAGTTAGACAACAAGTGTATGGCTTATATTGATTCTTAGACGCATGTTTTAGAATTTTCAAAATCCCAATTTGCACCACATTATTCTCTAGCGATTTCGTATCTTACCCAACTATATTTTTAGAAGGTTTTGAATATAACAAATCAGTTCCAAATATTTTTAAAGCCCTAGTTTTAATCCTTTAAAGGGTTTTAAATGTTGTAAAAATTCCAAAAAATTATTTAAAAATGTAGAAATCATATTTACCAATATTAACACACACTTCTCATAAATGTCATGAAATATGCACTATGCAGTCCTAGAGTGTGCAATGAAATATGCACTATGCAATCCTAGAGTGTGAAATGTGTTTATATTTTACCTTTAGGACCATTAGAGGATCATTGAAGTTGATGTAGTTTCTAAGGTTCTTTGGTAATGATAGGTATGACTCAATTTTTTTTTCTATTTTCAAACTAGATGAACGCCTATATAATGTAGACTCACGTGAGTCAAAGATATAAGGTGGTTCAGTTGTTTGGGGAATTGACTTAGTTGGCCCATTGCCAACCACCAAAGGCAGATTCAGGTATCTAGTTGTTGCTGTTGACTACTTAGTGGCTGGAGGCAGAATCATTGATTGAGATGTCGTATGAAAAGGTGTATTTCATATGGAAGAACATCATATGCAGATATGGGCTACCCTATGATTTTATTGTAGACCATGGAACTCAATTTAACAATAAAGAGTTTGAAGCATATTGTTCCCAGTTTAAAATCCAGAAACTCCATTCTGCTCCAGGCCATCCGCAAAGCAATGTTCAAATGGAAGTTACAAATAGGAATTCGGTCAATGGCGTGAAGAAAAGTCTTGATGCTGCCAAAGGAAACTTGATTAATGAATTTCATTATGTTCTTTAGGCCTACAGAACAACGCCGAGAACAACGACCGAAGAGACACCATACATGCTTGCATTTGGAACTGAAGCTATGGTTCCAACCGAGATAGGCCTACCAACACACATAGTTCTTAAGTTTGATTCTTCAAGCAGTGATTTAATGAGAGAATTGGATTTGGATATGTTGGAAGAAGTTCGCAGAAATGCTGATCTCAGAAATGTTGTGTACCTACAAAGGATTGCTCAATTTTAGAACAAAATTATCAAGTTGACCCAATTAAAAGAAAGTGAATATGTCCTAAAGAGGGTGATCCAAAAGAATAACAAGTTGGAAGCTAACTACCATGGCCCTTATCACATTTCAAAAGTTATCCGACCTGGAACCTATCAGATTGAAACATTGGATGGCGAAGAATTAAAAAATCCATGAAATGCTGAACACCTCCAAAAGTATTATCAATAAATTTAGACATTGCACTAATTGTATTTCGTTTATTTTATGCTTCATTATCAATAAAATTGAATTTCACTTACTTCAATTTTTTTGATTTTTTTTCGGAGTACGACAATATAAATCCCCACCGACCCATAAATCATACACATAAAATTATCTCTTAGTCTTCAGCTCTTGTCGATCAACAACTCAACCATACTTAATTAGGTTGAACTTATCCGTCGAATAGCTCAACCATACTTAATCAGGTTGAATTTGTGAAATTCCAGATGCACCAATAGCATGGTCGCATCTAAAAGGACATTGCTTCATGTATGACTTCGTATAAACAAGTCACGAACAAGAAGTGTTTACTTAATGTATGACTTTGTATAAACAAGTCATGAACGAGAAGACACTCCCCGATCAAGATTGTTACAAAAATATATTCCTTACACTTGGTCGGCGTTACTTAATTATTTCATGTATGACTTCATGTCTTTGACAAGTCAAGAACAAGAAGATTGTAAAACTTCGTATACAACTAAATTAGTTACAAAAAAGTTTGACCGAACTAATTTAAATGTTGGAAGGTATATAAATATTCCTAATTTGTGGAATATACACATATAATCCTCATATAATTGGTCGCCACTGAGAACTAATGCTAAACTTGGATCAATAAATTTAAGTGCATTAGTAGAATTTATGGAATTATAAATAATTGTTTAATAATTCATTATTAGACAAATGACTTAGTTGACTGATTGATTGAATAATCAAGAGTTAACAAAACCAAAATATGGATTTAAATTCATAAATTAACTGTGTTACATTCAAATAAAGGAATAACAAAATACAAGAAAATCTATTTAGTAGGACGTTTACCTTAACCCTTGGAAGTCGATTGAGTTGGCTACACTCTTTCCATTCTAGCAGGAGGATCGTCCAAAGTGTAAGGAGAATTAATAAAGTTAACATCCCTTAGCTTTCTTCTGTTACTGCTGCTCGGGCATTGATCAGGTGAGGGGGATGAATATCTCATGAACATCACGCAAGCCATAGTCTCCCAAATATTTAGTGATCAAACACTAGGGAATAACATCAACTGGTATCCACGATACATCAACTTGAACGGAGGATCCTGACAATTCAATGGACCAGGATCATTACAATACCATAGTTGGCTGTTACGATCATGTTTCAAGCAGTTGGTCTATCCCCACTTATAGCCCTCACGCTGGGTCTGAGCAAGATGATCTTCTAAATGTCCAAGAGATTCATTATAGCCTTCCATCCACACCCCTCTGGGTTATTTGTGAAATTAAACAGTTAATCTCTCAACTTGATGCTGAAGTTTCTTCAAAACATCATTCTTTACATCCAACTGCAAAGACTGGTCGACAATGATCTTATCCTTGGTTTCCAGATTGGTAGATAAGTCAAAAATAGCTTGACTCTTAGCGTTCAATTGAGCATCTTGATCGATTAATGTTTTCTGATTCCTAGACTCCTCAACTATTAGTCTGTTAGATCTCTAGCATCTGGAAGAGTGGTCAGGTTTGGATTTCTTTAAAGCTTCAAGCTCTTCCCTCGATCCGGTATTTCATTATAAAATAATAAGCACATTCATCGGCTCGAATAGTAGAAGACTGTTTCGAAGTATCCAACTCATTTATGAGTTTTTTATTCTCCTCTTCTAGGAGTTTAGCAATTTCCTAGGCTTCATCTATTTCTCAGTTCAATAAGAACTCTTTTCTTCTATATAAGAAAGCATACTCCTCTATTTTCTTCTCAAAACCTCAGCCTTCGCTCAACTCTTTATAATTAGCTTTATAGTCATCATGGAGGGAATTTATAGTAAATTTATTATCTTCTTACAAATCTTTGATCATCTCATACTACGTAATATTGTTTACTATATCTCTATCTAGCAAGTAATGAAGATTTATGTATGAGTCTCGCACTTGAGTAGATGCCTCTGGTCCAAGCAAACCAACCAAGTCCTCTTCGGTTAAAGGAACATGGCCAACTTCCAATAGATTTCTACTCCGACTGAGAAGGTCAGATTCAATAGAGACAAGACCTTATTTCCTAGCATTAAACTAAAAAATGAAGTGTTAGTCGACAAGCGTGATTACTGAGCAACAATGACAAAAGTATGAGAATTCACTCAACCAAACAAGAAAAATAAAAAATAAGATAAGTAAAATACACATGGTAGAGAAGATGAAATGATTCCATTAATAACCAAAAAAGTATTATAATTTGCGAAGACTGGTAGTCCTATTGCGTAGAAGAAAAACATGAAAGGAAAAGGATCAAGGAGTTAAACCTTCTCCTTATCCTGGGCAGTGCTCCCAGAAGGTTGGTCGGCAGAAGGGGCAACTTCATTAACCGTCTTCAAAACAGACCCAACGGGTTGAAGGGAAGATTCTTCAGATCCCTTTTCATCATCATATTCTTCCTCCAAATTAGGAAGATGACTAAGATCATGCTTTAAGAATAACTCAGATTCAGTTGGGATGCCAAATTCTTTGAGTGCCTCCGACCAACCATCCTTAAAGAATTTCTTCCTCACAAACTCAACTTGGGAAGACGCTGCCAACATTTCCTCATCACTCCCCTTATTGAAGGAGTCTTTTTTAATTTTCTTTTTTTTGGCCTTCTCTACGACCGAGTTAGAGGACAGACTAGTAATTTTCTCCTCGACAGCCTTGAGGAGACCTTCATTGATAGTTAATTTTTCCTCGGCTAGATTAGCCTTCATTAGATGACAAAGATCTGAGCAGTGACCAAATTTTCTTTAGCAGTTGTCACACTGGCTTCAGTAGTTGCCAACTTTCCTTCAACAGAAGTGGCTTTATCATTAGCCTTTTGTAGTTCTTCTTCCCAAAACTTTTGCTTTGTCTCCAAAGCCTTTTGACCAGCAGCTAAAGATTGCCTCAAACCTTCAAAGGACTCTTCGACCTCTCCCCTCAAAGAACGATTTTGATCATCCTTCTTTAATAATTGGTTAAAATTTGCCAAAAGCTATGAAAAATACAACAGTCGATCAAAAGGAGTAATGGAGAAAAAGTAAATAATAAAGAAAAAGTAATTACTATGGACAGGTTTTGGTAAGCATCTTTCGCTAATTATGATCTTGGCAAGGGAGCAAAAAGTGATCTATCAGCAGAGCGAGTTCCAGTCTTGATTAATCTCTTGGAGATACCAGGAGGGATGACTACAGAAGATGGATCAGTAATAACAAAATCTTCTTGGATTTTTTCGACTAACTGTTGGTCGATAGAACAAATATTTTTAACTTGATTCTTAGGCAAACCCTCTTCAATCTCTTAAACTGAGGAGCATCAACATATACCTCCTAAAAATTAATAGAGTGAGGGACCTTCTCTTTATTAGAAGCCTTGGGTGTATTCTCTGGCATTTTAGTGTTACCAGCAGCTTTCTTTATCGAAAGAGACAAAGCTCCACTCATCAAATCAAGCATCTTCATCTTTCCCATGGTAGCAAGTGGAAAATAGGTAATGGTCGAAAGATCTAGAGATTTAAAAGTAGAAGAAGTCCCTAAGTCTTTCTCAGCAGCAACAGATTCCTCAGCACCAACAGATTCCTCAGTAGAGGAAGTGGATATTGGTTCTTCTTCGAGATTTATGAGGGCTGAAGATACAGAGGTAGTGGGTCGAGAAATAAAATAAGTGATTGAACTCCTGTATTGCAATAAGTATGAGGCATCTCAAGGGTGTTCTTTACTAATCCTTTGATGAAGATTCCAAAGGAATTTTAACTCGTGAATATTTATGTCCTTTTCTTTGAGACACTTATTTTTGCTATCAACCGTGCATAACAGGACAGGAAAATAGTAGTCAGAATATCATCAAATCGTTAGGTGGTAAAAAATAGGAATGCAATAATTTATATCAACAACTTATGCCAAGTCCTACTTGGGGGAACCTAATCCCATAATAAACTGCATCTCCTTCTAGATGATCATGTTGTCAATTTTTAGCAATAACTCCATAGTCAAAATAGTCTTTATTTGAGACTGGCAAATTGACCACTAAGGCCTTATTGTCAAACCTAGTCTTCAAATAGTAAGTACTATTACTTGTACTCCATATGTAACCAAACATCAACTCAGGGAGAAATACCCTCAGGCGTCGATTTCAATGTCGACGGCAAGAGTTCCCGCAAGAGCTCTAGAAGTCAGCAATTTAGAAGCTTTGTCTTCTCCAAAAGTGTACTCCAGATGAGTAGTATAATCTTCCTTGGGGTTTAGAGGATTCACATAAAGAATTGGGAAATATTTGTGAATAAAAAAGGTATTGAAACCTTAAAATATGAAGTCTAGAAACAGGGTCTGTTTTACAGAAATGGAGATATGCAGACTTGGAAAAATGTGTAGCACGAACACTATTACAATAGGAAGATAAGGCGGTGCGTTGTTCGAGCGAAACACGATGTCGTTCGAGCGAGATGGCATCTTGTTCGAACGAGATACGATGTCATTAGAATGACATCAGTGACGTGTCACAGAAAGACTCCTTTAAAACGATTTTGCATGTTTATCCTCTTCCAGACTTCGAAAATATATTTAAAACAATAATCCCAATTATATATGCAAATAATTAAACACTCCAATTAAAATTATTATTTATCATATGTACGTGGAGTAGTGGGAACTGTTAAAGAGTACGTTGCTTGTCACATGATTCACGTACGAAGATGATGGATGCATGAATTTGGATCGAGGCCATCGAGGATGATCGTTGAGACGTGCCAAATGTAGCGGTATCAGACATACTTAATTGTGATCTAGGATACTTGAAAAATTTCTAGATTCTACCCCATACATTTATAAATCACGTCCTTACAAATATCCCTCTATGTCTATGCCGGTACATACATAAAAATATCCAAATTATGCTGCCAAAAATAAACAAACTGACATACAATCTAATATCCCCATTAAACTCAAAAACTGGAAATATTAAATGTGTGTCTTCATAAATTCGATCATCTTCAAATCTTCAACTCTTCAAACTTTCTATGTCATCATCAGGGTATGCAAAAATGATTCTCCATTTGAATACCTACACACATGAGACAAGAAACAAAAACCCGTGATGCGCAACAGTTTGAAATACAATGACAAATAGAAACAAAGATTAGTTATGAGCAAGCAAGTCATTATATAAACAAACAAGCAGTTCTCCCCCATAATTCATTCTCCCCCCTTTTTTATGATGACCCCAAATAGACAGATATGAAGAACATACACAATGCAAATGGATAATGTCACATGGATATAAACTTTCTCTTTTTGAAAGCAAACAAAAACACACCATGAAAGAACACCAAAATAACCAAGTCCATTAAAGCGGAAATGAAGGGATGTGAGAAAGTTTAACAGGAAAATCAATACATACAACCATAACATATGTGCATGATGAATATTGGATATTTCTACCGAACAAACTCAACATCTTTATTTGGTGTAAAAATTGGGGAATTAAAAGAAATTGACTCAATCAAATCATCAAATCAAAGATCAAAGTGATTTCCACACCAATAACGCTGAAAACGATTTCATGCCTTTTCAAGACTTTTTAAGGACGTGCAAAGCCGTTTTAATTCTCCAACAAAACTCCCTTATATATATTTTCTTTTCGAGGTGATCTGAGTTTTTTCGAGGTGATCTAAGTTTTCAAACATTGGAGAATTGGCGAATAAACCTAATGGCCCATTATTGGCATATATTTCTTTTTATTGCCATTCAATATTTTCGGGCCCTTTTAAACCTCTTTGGACCCCAGATAATTAAAATTACTTAATTTTTTAGGTCCAATTGAAACGGTGACTTAATCGCAAAGGATAAATGTGTACCTTTCATAGCCGTTCACCGTTTATAATATTCGCACAAACTCATGAAAATGGTTTAAAACATGCACACCTTTTATTATCTTATTTTATCGCATTTGATTCGTTGTATAGGCAAAATTGAGATGGAAACACTCAAGACAATATGTGATAGACAAGTACAATGCTCAAATAATACCGTGCATGTGTGCAATAAAGGAGATAAGGAGCCAAACATGTAGAAGATATCACGAACTACATCTCAAAGACTCCAATCAAGGTAAAGCACATGGATGAAATGATATAGCATCTTAAATCACTATCAAACAATCACGTGAAATATGGAATGAAGTTGTGACTATGGTTATCTTAAATGTTCATCCATAAATGATGTAAACAAAATACAAAATTCTTTTTGTGTTTTTTTAATTTTTTTATAAAAATAAAATATTTTTGGCTTTTTCTAATTTTAAAAAATAAAATAAAAAATCAAGCAAATACATATACAAAAGACACAATATAGAGATAGGAAACAAATGATATGATCAAGGAAAAGTGTATCCTACTCTAGACCTGGTGACCACCCCTCAGTCAACTGTGCAAATTCCTAAGGACTTCCTAAGAATCTCGAATCTAAGGGCATCTAAAGGCTTCATGAAGATATTGGCTAATTGGAGGTCGGTAGATACAAAACTTAAGGATACCACCTTTTCCTCTACAAGCTCACGGATAAAGTGCTCGCGTATCCTAATGTGTTTTGTGCACGAATACTGGACCGAATTACGAGATATGTGTATCGCGCTCATGTTATCACAGGAAATAGTCATGGTGTCCTGTGATATCCCATAATCCTCCAACATCTGCTTCATCCAAAGAAGTTGCGTGCAACAACTCCCGACGGTTATGTACTGAGCCTTCGCAGTGGACAAAAAGATGGAGTTTTGGTTTTTTCTCATCCAAGAGACAAGAGCAGAACCAAAGAAGAAACACCCACCAAAAATTCTCCTACATCCATCTGCATCCTCGGCCCAATCGGCATCCGAATAGGTGGATAAATGGTCACTGGTATCAAAGGAATACCAAATGCCAAGTGAAAGAGTCCCACTCACTTATTTGATAATACGTCTGAGAGCGAGTAAGTGTGACTCTTTTGGGGACGCTTGATATCGTGCACAAACTCCAACACTAAAGGCTATATCGGGATGGCTGGCAGTCAAGTAGAGAAGATTATTTATCATACTTCGATATAAGGTTTGCTCTACGTCCTTGCCTGAAGTGTCCTTGCTAAGCTTAATTGAGGTACTCATCGGTGTACGTGCGTGCTTAGCGGAGTGTAGACCAAATTTCTTCACAAGGTCTCTATCATACTTGGATTGAGAGACGAACATCCCATCCTCTAGCTGATGAACCTGAAGACCAAGGAAGAAAGTAATCACACCAACCATGCTCATCTCAAACTGACTCTGTATCTCCTCCTCAAAGTGCTGAGCATGCTGGGAGCACGTGGATCCAAAAACTATGTCATCCACATAAACTTAGGCAACCAAAATATCACCGTCATCTCTCCTAATGAACAACGTCATATCAACTCCCCCTCTCTGGAAGCCACGGGCTAAGAGATAGGAAGTAAGCCTTTCGTACCAAGCACGAGGTGCTTGCTTCAAACCATACAAGGCTTTCCTCAGATAGTAGACGTGATCAGGGTGCTTAGGGTCTTCAAACCCTTTTGGTTGTTCCACGTAAACCTCCTCCTGTATAATGCCATTCAGAAAGGAACTCTTGACATCCATATGATATAACTTCAAGTTCAGATGACATGCGATGGCAATTAGTAAGAGGACAAACTCAAGCCTCGCAACAGGAGCGATTATCTCGTCAAAGTCTACACCCTCAATCTGTGTGTAGCCTTGAGCGACCAACCTAGCCTCATTTCGAATTATGGTACCAGTCTCATCCACTTTATTTTGAAGATCCACTTGGTAATAATCAAATTTATCTCACTAGGTCGGGGGACTAGTTTCTAGACATCATTCTTTCTAAACTGAAGCAACTCATCCTGCATAGCACATATCCTGTATTCATCTTTGAGTGCTTCCTTATAGTTCTTGGGCTCGACTTTGGACGTGTAGCAGATATGGCTAACAACGTTCTCTAGCTGAGAATGAGTCTTAACCCAAGGGTGGTATCTCCTAATATAGTAGAAGGATCATGACTCTTGCGAACCCAAGCAGGAATGTCCCCTAAGTCAGGAATGGGATCCACTCTGGGTGTGGAAGGCATAATGTGATCATCAGTAAGAGCATCACCCCCACCCAAAAGGTTAGAATCAATAAACGCCGATGGTTCATCATCTTGCACAGTGACGTTTATTGACTCCATAACCTTAGAGCTATTCAGCTTATACACCTGATAAGCTTTACTAGACGATGAATAACCTAAAAAATTCCCTCGTCACTCCGGGTTTTGAACTTTCCTAATTGCTCTCTATCCCGTTGGAGTTAGCATTTGCTCCTAAAGACACGGAAATATGAAAGGTTGGGCTTCTTTCCACTCCACAATTTCTAGGGCGTCGTAAGGGTGTGTGGACGAAGATATACCCTATTCATCGTGTGGCATGCAGTTGCCTTTGCCAAAATCTTCTTGCAATATTACGACCCTAAAGCGTAGATCTAGCCATCTACTGAATTGTCCGATTCTTCCTCTCAATAATCCCATTTTGCTGAGGAGTCCTAACGGCCGAAAATTCGTGTTTGATTCTGAGACTGTCACAGAAAAAGATCTACTTTTGATTCTTTAAACTCAGTGCCGTTGTCACTACGTATTCTGTTGATAGTAACACTGTATTGATTTTGCAGGGCATGTAACTTGGTCGTAAGAAATTTCATAGCATCGGATTTCTCTCTCAGAAAACCTACAATAGAGTAGAATGAGAAATCATCTACCATCACGAGAATGTATCTCTTACCGCCTAAACTCTCAGTACGAGTAAGACCCATAAGATCCATATGTATCAACTCAAGGATGCGAGAGGTGGTAATGGAATTCAACTTCCGATGTGGGCTACGAATTTTCTTTCCCAACTGGAAGGGTCCACAAACTGCAGAAGTTGGCTTTCCAAGTGATGGTAAGCCACGTACTAGGTCCTTTTTGGCTACCTTTTCCAAATCTTGAAAGTTCACATGACCTAGACGTTAGTGCCATATATCCATAGAAGTGATCCTGGTGCTATTGCAGACAAATGAGGACTCAAGCATGATCCCATAACAAATGTATTTAGTCCTCACCGCATGAAATAAAAGTTTACCAATGTGATCATAGATATGGCATTTATTCCGGTCAAACTTTACTGTAAGGTCAGCGTCACACAACTGGCTAATGCTGAGTAAATTTGCCTTCAATCCTTTAACGTACAACACATTCTCTAGCTTAGGAAATCCTAGTAACTCTACTGTACCTCGTCCTACTATGCTAGACTTGCTCCTATCTCAAAAAGTAACTTTACGTTCCTTATGATCCTCGAGGGAGGTAAACAAGGATATATCAACAGTCATGTGCTTAGAGCACCCACTATCAAAGTACCACTGTAGGGAATTATGTGCTTTAAGAGAAACATGAGAAATAAGGGATTTTGCATTGTGTTTAGACACCCAAGTGGTGGTAACCTTATGTTTTCCCTTGTCATTGTTGGCTCTAGTCAAGATTTTAGAAGTGCCCACTGATGGCATAGAAATCCGTTGGAATTCTTCTACTATACTCTGAGATATGGCAACTAGAAACTCAACTCGCTCTCTAAGACTCTCAAAATCAGTAGTGGCATGTGGCGGAGCAAAAGTACGCCGTGTTCGACCCAAACTATAGCAAAACTCATGAAGGTGGACCTTTTTTTACAGTAAGTATAGAAATATGTAGAGTTAGGCTGACTTCAGTTTGATTTTCTTGGCCGAACTCTCTTATAGTTTCTAGGCGGGTAGCCATAAGGATTTCTAAAAAACTCGAGAATCGATTTTAATGTCGTAAGGGATGTGGAATCACCATCAAAACCTATTCTCAGCCTCTCACTTAAACCTAGAGCAGGGGCGAGGAGCATCTTTCCCATCTTACCAGATCGGTCCTCAATTCTTACCTTGACTTCCCGGGCTCTCTCAAGGTCCTGAGTGAGTTGGGCTACAAGGGCTTCCAGTTTCTTTTGAGTGTCCAGGAAGGAATGGAGCTCACTCGTCAGATTAGCCACTTGCTTGGTCAAGTACCTTTTTTGTTTCACAAACACACTTTCTCTCTCTCTAAAAATTTTCTCTCTCTCAACACAGGCGATCTCTCTCTCTCAACGCAGTGGATATGGAGGTCTCTCTCTCTCTCTCTCTCTCTCTCTCTCTCTCTCTCTCTCTCATCTCTCCTAATTCCTTCTCTAGAGCTGCAATCCTATGAGTTAACGCTTTGTTATACTTTTTGGTTTTGAATGTATCAGCATATAAATTAGCGTAAGCGCGTCGAAGATCACTCTCGCTCTCACTTGCATCTTCCTCCCCCTCACTCACACTGCTATCACTGTCGAGGTGTCCTTGTGAGCTTGCATCCTCATCGTCTTAAGGAGAACTGTCAGTACTCACATGACTAGTCATGAATGCGGTGAAGTTACATTCAAGTGATGACTCGTCTCTAGAGTCCACCGACTCGACCTCGCTATCGTCACTAAGGGTAGTGTTTAACGCATATTTGGATTGTTCTTGACGTTTCAACCTAGTTGCACACTCAAACCCCCTATGACCTGTACCGCCGCACTCAAAACATCTCTCACTATCTTTCTTAGAGGTGTCATTTTTATCTTTCTCAGCTTTCTTTTCAGATTTATTTTTCTCAAAATTCTTTTTATCTTTAAAATTTCCAATTTTCTTTAATTTGAGAAATTTCTTGAAATTTTTTGCAAAAAGGACCAAATTATCTAAGTCAAAATCAGAATCATAATCAGACATCTCTTCCTCTCTCTTCTTAGATGACTCACCTCTCTTTGACCCCTCACCCTTTTTGGTATGGGCTTTAAGAGCTACCCTTTTATCTTTTCATTTTCTCGTGTTAGGAAACATGTCAATTTCATAGGTATGTAGGTCTCCAACTAACTCCTCTAATTTCAGCGTAATCAAATTACCTAATGAATTTAACACAGTGACTTTGGGGATAAATCTCTTAGGCAGTGATCTCAATATTTTCTTAACTACCCTAGCATCAGGAATGTGATCTCCTAAATTAAAACTAGTCTTCACGATATCAGATAAGCATGCATAAAATTCTTTGAAACACTCATTGTCATGCATGGAGATAGTTTCAAACTAAGTAGTTAAGTTTTGCAATTTAGATTCTTTCACTGCATTTGTGCCTTCATGGGTAAGTTGGAGAATATCCCATGCTTCTTTAGACGTGGTACACATCATGATGCATCAAAACTCGTCAGGTGTGACAGCTCCATAAATGGCACTAACACCACATGAGTTAAATTTGCTCCATTTAAATTCATCCTCAGTCCATACGGTCACAGATTTTAAAGTAGTTACGTTTTCTACAGTGACAGTGGGAGGCATCCACCCACTTTCACACATAACCCAGACACGTTCATCAATAGCCTTTAGGTGAGATTTTATGCGTGCTTTCCAATAGGCATAATTTGACCCGTCAAAAGTTGGAACTTTATTATATGAGTTATCCATTGAAATTGCGCTTTTTCAAAAAATCAATTTTCAGAACAAAATCGATATAAAAAAAACTTTTGCCAAAAAATTACACGGTAAGTTTGTGTAAATGGACCTGATACCAATTTGAGAGTGCGCTAGCAATCAATGTCAAACTTATTTAATTAAATTCCAATTTTAGTCCCAACAAGTCTTAACTCTTGCAAACAAATGTGATTGAATAAAGAAATAATCTAAGCATGCACGACAATCACGATTGAGGAAAAATCCCCCACAAGGGCAAAACCATCTTATTTTCACTATAATTTTGTAAAGAACGATTTACACGAATTACAATAAAAATACAAGTAGTGACATACGAAATACCCTCAGGTGTCGGTTTTGATGTCGTCGACAAGAGTTCTCGCAAGAGCTCTAGAAGGTTAACAATGGAAAAACTTCATCTTCTCCACAAGTGTACTCCAGATGAGTAGTATAATCTTCTTTGGGGTTTAGAGGATTCACATAAAGAATTGGGAAATATTTGTTAATCAAAAAGGTATTGAAACCTTAAAATATGAAGTTTGGAAACAAGGTCTATTTTACAGAAACGGAGATATGCAGACTTAGAAAAATGTGTATCACGAACACTATTAAAATAGGAAGATAAGGCGGTGCATCGTTCGAGCGAAACACGGTGTCGTTCGAGCGAGATGGCATCTCGTTCGAACGAGATACGATGTCGTTCGAACGACATCAGTGACGTGTCACAGAAAGACTCCTTTAAAATGATTCTGCGTGTTTATCCTCTTCCAGACTTTGAAGATATATTTAAAACAATATTCCCAATTATATATGCAAATAATTAAACATTCCAATTAAAATTATTATTTACCATATGTACGTGGAGTAGTGGGAACTGTTGAAGAGTACGTTGCTTGTCACATGATGCACATACGAAGATGATGGATGCATGAATTCGAATCGAGGCCGTCGAGGATGATCGTTGAGACGTGCCGAATGTAGCAATATTAGACATACTTAATTGTGATTTAGGATACTTGGAAAATTCCTAGATTTTACCCCGGACATTTATAAATCATGTCCTTACATTGGTTAAGTCTATGTATCCTATTAACAACTCTCCAAGTATTGGGGGCTACCTTAGCTTAGACTACATGAAAATATTGATAAAATTCTAAAAAAAGCCTATTGAGTGGAAAGGTAAAGCCACACTTATCAATAAAGAGAGAAGGAATCCAGTGACCCTCAGGCAAGGACAACACTTCAATAGGGGGTACTGGCATTTCTAACTCTACCCAGTCAGGAATGTTCCTTTCTCGCCTAAATTCCTCTAAGGAATCCCCATGTACGATGTAAACCATGGTGGTAGTGAAAATGAAACATGAAACCGAAATGAAAGGGAAAATAAAGCTTACATAGGAAATGGCGACTGAAGATAAAGGAGAAGGAAAAGAAAATCTCTAAGATAAATAGACTTGGAGAAGAAGAAGTGTTCGAAAGCTTTCAAAGATTCGTTAAAGAAAATCCTAAAAAATCCCACCTTTTTATAGATTACCTGGGGAGTCGTGCGTGAAATGATTACTTGAAACGAAGATTGACGTTTAGACGACTACTCTATTTTAAAAGAACAAAAATACCAATTTACCCCTTGGCAGTTCGCAAAATTTTGAATTATTTAAAAAAATGCCACAGCAAAATCAAAACATGAAAATTTTCACAAGTCTTGCACGTCGGCATTAATATTAACTCTGAAGAAAATATACTCCATCCTCTCAATAAAAGCATCAAGAATGAAGTATTGGGGACTTCTGTTGATACCAAAAATTATCTAGCTACGTGGACCAATCAGAATTGAACAAATGTCTCCTTACGTGACAAAAGTTCTAGTCAGCCAAAGGTTGCTCGGTGGCATGCCGACCAATATGAAAAATGCCGACCATCAATCTAAATGAAAAGCCACCACGCTGGAAATACAATTAAAATTTCATTTGCATGTGGGCTAGTATATCAACCATCATATTCATTATGTACGGGTGTAAATGCTTGAATGTATAAAGGCATTCCAACTCTTGATCTCCAAATCCTTATAAATACAACGTATTCCTTTCACCAAAGGTAGGATAAAAAAATGGATTCTAGAGACTTTTAATTGACAAGGATACCTAGCCTTCTGTAATCTCTAAGATCAATAATATAACAGTGGACGTAGGTTTTCTTCTATATCTGAACCACTTTAAAATTTTGTGTTGCCTTTTCTTATTATGTTATTGCAATTCAATATTTTATCTTTGATTATGAAATTGGATTAAGTCGAGTTTTTGACATCAACACCCTCCCTCCATGACCTCTATCTTTTTCCTCCCCTACAATCTCTCCACATTCCCTCATGTGTTGTGCAAGTGATTAATTTTTAGTCCAAAACATAACAATATTAGGATCTGGGGGAAATTTTATTTGGTTTAAAAGGTTGAGAGGGTTTCTTGTAGAAAATAGAAGTAGGGGCGGTGAAGTGAAAAATGAGAGAAAGGTTACACGGGTCAAAGTATAATTAATTATTTTTTAATTGTAATAAGTATCATGATGGACTTTAATAGTTTCATGCATTTTAAAGAATGAAAAATTATTAAATATTAGAGTTTCCCTTAAAGTTTTTAATATTTCACTTTGGGGTTCATTTTGAGCTTTTTTGTGAAGATTCACAACAATTTAAAAATGTGTCACAAAAAAATTTGAAATAGCAACCAAAGTATAATTGTTGAAACTTTAGATCGTAACCTCATATAATGAATAACTGTTGAGTCCTAATGTATAAATAACTCAATAAGTAGTAAGGGTTTGTTCAAATGTTGGGGTGATCAGTCTTTAAGCCATGTTGACCTAATCTTGTTGTCAATTGTACTTGTGTTCTCATGGGTTTCTTCAAACGTTGTTAATAACTCAACACGTGCCCATTTATGCAAGTAGGAACATAATCATTTATCCCTGAAGTGCACAACCCCCATGCCTAATGACTTTTAAGTTATTAGTTGTATCTTATAGGTAATGATTTCACGTGTTACGCATGGCCTAAGAAGAAACTGGAGCAAAGCTCACAGCCCAAAGCGTAGCCATCGCTCTGTTTTCTTTTGGCGGCATAAGGTATAAGGTTTGGGGGAACCTTATACCTTCCTTATTTCATTCCATTTCTCAGGTACACTTCCACTTCCCTCTATCTATATTTTTCGAAAGCCAAATCTTATCTTCTTCTAATTTTTTCTTTGTCAAGATCTATTGGCATGTCCAGGCACTTGGGAATGTATAAAGTGACTTCAGATAATAACTTTAAAACATTATATACTAAATTACTTATACCAGACATTATTTTTATTAGGACTTCACCACAGGAGGAGGATACCATCGATATTGATGGCGAAGTTACTTTTATAATAATTACCGTAATTAAGGGGGGTTTAGCTTTCCCCTTTACCCATTGCTAGTGCAAGTAGTCCATTTATATGGAATGCTTCCAATCCAATCTACAATCAAATTTATGGGATAAATCTTAGTTTGAACAAAATTAGGTACTGTTATGACCTTAGGAGTTCTCCTAGGTCTGACGTGTACCATTTTCAAGATAAAGATAAGTCACATAGTTTAGTAACATGGATTCCTAGATCATAAAACTGTTAGAGTAAAATTTAATATATGGGCTTATATATAAAATAAATATGAATTATATGCTATCAAATAAAAGTAAGCCAATTAAAGTGATAAATTTAAGTTTTGGGGCCTTACTAATGTTTTATTAAAGTGTGGGTTTTATTGTGTAGAGACAAGCGTAATTTCTATTTTTATGATGGGTTAAAATAGAAATATATGAAATATGAAAAGACACGACTGTGTTATAGTTCTCGGTGTCATGGATCTGGACCTTGAATTAAGGGTTCCTTCTCGTGCACCTCTTACGGATAAAAGTTCCTCTGATGACAAAAAGGAATTTGAAAGGTGGGAGAAGTCAAATCGCATGTGTTTGATGATCATAAAGAAGGCCATTCCAGAAGCATTCAGGGGCACAATATCGGAAACGATAAAGACATCCAAAGAGTTCCTAGAAGAAATTAAGAACAGATTTGCCAAAAATGAAAAGACTGAAACAAGTACACTTTTGGCAAGTCTCATCTCAATGAAATATAAAGGTAATGGGAACATTAGGGAGTACATTATGGAAATGTCTCATCTCGCTTCAAAGTTAAGAGCACTTAAGCTTGATCTCTCTGAGGATTTTCTTGTGTATTTGGTTCTGATATCTGTTCCTACACAATTCAGTCAATTTAAGGTGAGCTACAACTGCCAAAAGGAGACTTGGTCTCTTAATGAGCTCATCTCACATTGTGTGCAAGAAGAGGAAAGACTGAAGCAAGCTAAGACAGAAAGTGTTCATTTGGATAGTACTTCCAAGGACAAGGGGAAGAAAAGAAAGAAGGATAAAGAAGCTGCAGTGGTTCCATATCCAAAGAAATAACATAAAGAAAAAACTGTTGATGGTTGTTTCTTCTATGGAGCTGCGGGACATAGGAAGAAGCAATGTACCAACTATCATGCTTGGCGTGTCAAGAAAGGTACACTTCTTAACCTAGTTTGTTCTGAGGTTAATTTGACTTCGGTTCCTAAACACACTTGGTGGATAGATTCTGGTGCAACCACTCACATCAATGTGTCTAGGCAGGGTTGCCTGAGTTACCGAAAGCCAAATGATGGTGAAAGATACATTTTTGTGGGCGATGGAAAGAAGGTTGAAGTTGAAGCAATTGGGATATTTAGGTTATTATTTAAGTCTAGTACTTATTTGGATTTGAATGAGACATATATCGTACCGTCATTTAGATGGAATTTGATTTTTATTTCTGTATTGGACAAATTTGGTTATACTTGTTCCTTTGGAAATAATAAATTTAGTCTTCTTCATAATTCAAATTTGGTTGGTACTGGTTCTTTATCTTATCTAGATAACCTTTATAGGCTTGATACTATTGCTTCATATTATGAAACCTTGCAATTAAGTACTCGAGGTATTAAAAGAAAATTAACCGATGAGAATTCTGCATCATTATGGCATAAGAGATTAGGTCACATCTCCCAAAGGAGAATTGAAAGACTTGTGTCAGATGGAATTCTAGATTCCCTTGATTTTTTAGATTTTAAAATTTGCATAAAGGGAAAATAAACAAACATAAGGAGATCTGGTGCTAACAGGGCTACAGACGTCTTAGAACTGATACATACAGATATTTTTGGGCCATTCCCTACGGTTTCATGAAACGGTCAACAATATTTTATCACATTCATAGACGATTTTTCACGTTATGGCTACCTTTATCTCATCCACGAAAAGTCCCAATCTCTAGACGTGTTCAAGTCATTCAAGGCTGCAGTTGAAAATCAACTCAGTGAAAGGATTAAAAGCGTTAGATCTGATCGTGGTGGTGAATACTACGATAGGTATGACGGTTCAGGTGAACAACGCCCAGGACCATTTGCTAAATTCCTAGAGGAGGGCGGTATCGTCCCGCAATACACCATGCCAGGTTCTCCAAGCATGAATGTTGTTGCTGAAAGGCGAAACAGAACGCTTAAAGACATGGTAAGGAGTATGATCAGTTACTCTAACTTACCAGATTTACTCTGGGGTGAAACATTAAAGACTGCAGTGTATATCCTTAACAGAGTACCAACTAAAGCAACTGCTAAAACTCCTTTTGAACTTTGGGCAGGCAAGAAACCTAGTCTGAAGCACCTTCATATTTGGGGATGTCCAGCTGAAGCGAGGCCTTATAGGCCACATGAAAAGAAACTGGATTCCAGAACAGTTAGTTGCTTTTTATTGGATACTCTAAATATATAGGGGATGCAAATTTTATGATCCTACTACCAAAATAATTTTTGAGACTGGAAATGCTTGGTTCTTTGAGGATGTTGAGTTTGTCGAGGGGGATAAGGTTAAGGATTTTGGTTTTGAAGAGGAATATGTTGATATTCCTACAACTGTTATTAACATTGATCAGGATCCAATTCCTGACATTGTTCAAGAAGCAGATCCTAATCAAAACAATATCCAAGAATCTCCCATTCTATAAGAACAAACTCTACCACCTCCAGAACCTATGCCATTAAGGAGATCCACTAGAGAAAGAAGAAGTGCTGTGCCAGATGATTACATTGTATTTCTCTAAGAACATGAGTTTGACATTGGTGCGGTGGAAGATGATCCGATCACCTTCTGTCAAGCCATGGAAAGTTCTAAATCTCAAGAGTGGATTGATGCCATGAATGAGGAGATAAAGTCCATGAAGGACAATGACGTTTGGGATCTTGTCCCATTACCTGAAGGTAAAAAACCCATTGGTTGTAGATGGATATTTAAAACCAAGAGGGATTCAAAAGGTGATGTGGAGAGATACAAAGCCCGTCTTGTCGCTAAAGGCTTTACACAGAAAAAAGGCATCGATTATAAAGAGACTTTCTCTCTAGTTTCATCGAAAGACTCTTTTAGGATAATAATGGCACTTGTGGCTCACTTTGACCTTGAGCTTCATCAGATGGATGTTAAGACTGCATTTCTCAATGGTGACATTGATGAAATAATATATATGGTGCAACCAGAAAACTTTGTGTCGGGAGATGCAAAGAAAACAGTTTGCAAATTAAAGAAATCCATTTATGGGCTTAAGCAAGCTTTTCGTCAATGGTATTACAAGTTTCATCAAGTTGTCATCTCGTTTGGTTTTGAGATGAATTTGGTTGATGATTGTATATACCACAAGTTTAGTGGGAGTAAGCATATTTACTTGGTTTTATATGTTGATGAGATTTTGCTTGCCACCAACGATATAGGTATGTTGCACGAAACCAAGAGATTTATTTTAAAGAAATTTGAGATGAAAGATCTTGGTAACGCTTCTTTTGTGTTGGGTATACAAATACACCGAGATCGCTCTCAGAGTACACTTAGTTTATTACAAAAGAGCTATATCGAGAACGTTCTTAAAGGATTTGACATGCATGATTGTAAACCAGGTGACACCCCTGTAGCTAAAGGAGATAAATTTAGTCTCAGTCAATGTCCCAAGAATGATTTTGAGATTCGAGAGATGCAAAAGATTCCTTATGCGTCAGAAGTAGGAAGTCTTATGTATGCTCAAGTATGTACGCGTCCGGATATTGCATACATTGTTGGCATGTTGGGAAGATACTTAAGTAATCCTGGAAAGGATCATTGGATAGCAGCCAAGCGAGTCATGAGGTACTTACAGAGAACAAAAGACTACATGCTCACCTATCGGAAGTCAGAACAGTTAGAGATCATCGGATATTCTGACTCCGATTTTGCTGGATGCCAAGATAGCATGAAATCTACTTCAAGTTATATCTACTTACTTGCTGGAGGTGCTGTATCGTGGAAGAGTGTTAAGCAGTCTATTATAGCTTCTTCCACCATGGCAGCTGAGTTTGTAGCTTGTTATGAGGCATCGAATCAAGGAATATGGTTGCGAAATTTTGTCACGGGGCTGCGTATTGTGGATGGCATTAAAAGACCACTTAAGTTATTTTGTGACAATAAGTCAGCAGTACTGTATTCCAACAACAACAGGAGTTCTACGAAGTCAAAGTTTATTGACATTAAGTTCCTAGTTGTAAAAGAAAGTGTTCAGAGTGGACTTATATCTATAAAGCACATTGAAACAAACTCCATGATTGTGGATCCGCTGACTAAGGGATTACCACCCAAGGTCTTTCATGAGCACACTTCTCATATGGGTGTAATTTCTTTTCAGGATATGCCAGTTTAGTGGGAGTTTGTATTTTATATGCTTTCATAGACATATTTGATTTAATGGATATTGTATGGTTATTTACTGCAGTAAAGTATTAAGTGTATATTCACTCTGACTTTATATGGTTTGATCTCACTAAGGTTTAAGGATAACTAGTTGGAAATAGGCATATTAAGATCACATTGCATGAAATTTCCATGATACACATCCACACTTGATCTTTGTCATTAGTTGCATTGATATATGTGATCATTGATGGGTCTACTTACGAAATGTGTAATGACGATCGCTTTGATTCTATATTGGTGCAATTAATGGACAAGATTGTTAAGATACATAAAGTTTTGATAGCTAAAACTCATGAGCTCATAAAGTATAATTCAAATTTATAAAGTTACATATATATATAGCCCAAGTGGGAGATTGTTAGAGTAAAATTTAATATATGGGCTTATATATAAAATAAATATGAATTATAGGCTATCAAATAAAAGTTAGCCAATTAAAGTGATTAATTTAAGTTTTGGGGCCTTACTAATGTATTATTAAAGTGTGGGTTTTTATTGTGTAGAGACAAGCATAATTTCTATTTTTATGATAGGTTAAAATAGAAATATACGAAATATGAAAAGACACGATTGTGTTATAAATAGGGGTCATGGTCCCCAGATCACACACCACCAATCTTCTGATTCCCATTGTCAGAGAGAAATTAAGAGAGGAAATAAAAGTGTTGATCTAGAAGAGCATAAGACCTCAGACTCAAATATTTTAGCTTTCTGTCATGGATTTAGGCACGCTTCCGCAAAATCAATATTTATATTTCTTGATAATTCAATATGAATGTTCATGTTTGTGTGATAGTTTTCACAAAATAGAAATTAATCCATAAAAAATGACATTGACAAGTATGTCTTGGTGGTTTCTAAGTTAATTCATCGTGAGGGCAACACAGGTCTCTTTATGCTTACTATGGTCGAAATTCCTGGTAGGTCGCCCACCATTTTTATGGATAAATTCTATTTGTATACTTTTTGTTATTGATCGACCTCATACTTGATGTGAAGATCCTTATTGAAAAAGGAATTACAGAGACTTTGAAGTTAATCTACACAATCTTGAAATCATTTGGCGAAGACGAACTTCGATCAGTGTGATCACGCGTTGAAGGTCGGGCCACATCTTGCCCATCTCTAAAATCTTGAATTCCCCTATCAATAATTTTTTCTTCAACCTTAAAAGTAATTATATTCGATTACACTGTGGTCGGCGATCCTTCAATTACCACATCCAACCCAGTTCCAAGTGAAGCTGCAAGGGGAGTATATCTTTGGGAATCTTCACTCATGTATGTTGTGTTAACCAATTCTGATAAAGACCAACAAGAGGAAGAAGAGGAGGAGAGAGAAGAAGAGGAGGATCAAAACGTAGAAGTATATCCTTTTTTACGCTTTTAATCCCCTTTTATCATACGAAGAGGTCGACGTCTCAAGTCGCCTCTGGGAAGAGGTTGAAAAGGAAGTAAACTTTTAGTTAGATGACTTTACCATCCCCCCATTTTCTAGACAAAATCTAGGAGATAACTAATGACCCACGCCCAACAGTGGACTTGGTCACCGTTAGGGCCAATCTGAAAAAAAAGGCGACCAACCTAACCATTCCACCCAAGGTGTCGTCAGCATGATGAAAACGGTGATTAACCTTAGAGATAAAGAATATCTCAAACTGTAATAACAAAGGAAGATGGAAATACATGTTGAACTGGCTAAGAAAATTAGGACAAACAAATCTTCTCCTACAACCCCCGATCCACCTCCACCTGTAACATCTAACCGAATTGTGGTTATCTATTCACGACCATAGAGTTGCCAAAGGACTCCACCATCGACTACTTCTAGCGTATATCCCAGGATGATTGGCTTTATGAAAGACAAAGAGCCAACGATGTTCGCCAAGTCTACTTGTAAGGGAAATTTTCCAATCAAGTCTATTTATAGTGTTGGCTTAATTTCGAACAAAACTAATTGAATAATAGGATAGTACTTTGTCATATCCTTTCAAGCCTATGAAGTTTGAGTTGAAGACATAGCGTCCAAGAGTTTAAAGATTATAGTATTTCCGGTTTATGTGCCAAGCTTTTACGTCATGAACATTTGGATTCCAAGATCTCTAAAGGTATGAATGCATTTAATATGTATAAAGACTTGGTTTATTTTTTATGGGTGTCTTTTTATAAGACTTTTGTCATAATTACTTTTTATTTTTCTCAGAAAATCATTTTAAAAGTTTGCATACAAGTTTATGGGCTTAAAATAAATTTTTGGATTTTCTGAAATGTCGTTAAAATGTTATTTTTTTTCCGTTCAAACAAGGTCGTTCCAACGACTTATCTAACGAGATTTTCACTGTTTTATCGTTAAAAGTTTCGTTTGAACAACATATCTAACAATTTTTGTCACTGCATTTTCCTTAGTAATCTCGTTAGTAAACTCATTCGAACCATGTCGTTCGAACGACATTCAAAAGCCATTCGAACGTCCGATGTTAGTTTTTGACAATTTTGCTTAAAAAAACCTCCCACTTTCCCACTACTTTTGTACCCGCTTTTAAGAATTTGGGAACAACTTTTTCAAGGGACTTTTTCAAACTTTAAAGAGGATTAGAGAGAAAATATTCTCATCCCAAAAGTCCCATTTTGTGTGTTGATTTTTCATGGTTTAATTTATACCAAAACACAAAGTTTGCACCCATGTTTTAAGTTTGATCCAAGTTCCTACATATATTATATTATTTGAGATCATATTGTTGGCACCAGATTTCATCTCTACCCAAAAGGAGAAAAGTTTCCTACGGAGGATTCTGTTCATTATTTTGCGGTGTGCATACGAAGAAAGGCTTCGTGTGTAGTTGATGGTAGATGAGCCCCATCGGTGGATTTCAAGACTGTGATGGATTCCGGAGTTATCAACTAGGCGGAGGTAGAAGTAAGAATAAGCGTCAAGGCTTGAGAGGGAGTCAAGTCGAGGAAGTAAGTCTTTTGTCTTGTTTATGTAAAACCATACTAGTGGATTTGTTGACTGGGTCGTCCGAGGTTTTTTCCATTGTGGGTTTTTCTCGTACATCGCAGTCTTGTGTTGTGATTATTTATTTTATCTTGTAAAAACACCTAGATGCACTCTTAGGACTAATAATATAAAAATTTGTCAAATCACAATAATGGTGTAATTTTGGTGCTAATTATGTGTGGGTTATTTTAATTTAATTTAATTCAAGTTGGCATATTTAATTTGGTAAAATGCATGCTTAAGTTTGTTTGGCATAATTTTAACTTGAATTGAATGTTTATGTGAAAATTTAATTATTTTTTTAGTTGAATTTAATTTAATTTAATTTTTATTTTGAAAGAAATTATCAATTTATTTAGTGTTTAAAATTTGGGATATTTTGGGGACCATTACCCCTTTCAAGTGGTATTAGAGTGGGTTATGCTAATTTATCGTGTGATCTTATTTTTTAGGGATTTTTTTTGATAATATGGAAAATTTATCATTTTTGATATTTTTTATTTTTAATGGTTCTCTTTTGCTTGCACATGACACCTCTCATGATAGATCCAAAGGTTGATTTTGTTAGCTCTGTTTACATGTTTATATACACTAGCTTTTGTACTTCGTGATGTAAACTTGCCAGTTGTATGTTTGTTTGTCATCTTCTAGCATTTGCTTCATCTTATATGTGTTTCTAGAATTATGACTTGTGTATATTTTGTATTTTAATTTTTTCATTCACCGGGTCTTATTAAAAAAAATACAAAAAGATTTTGGTTTTGTCTTTTGGGTTATCCTTGTGCTTGGCTAAAATTTTTGAAAAACTCAAAAATATTTTTTTGTGTATATTTTTAGTTTTACACATTTTATGTGGCATATACTTGTGTTTGAATTCAATATCATCCCCGCTTCCATTTGGCTAGAACTTTTGGTTAAAATTTTCAATCCTTAAAGTGTTGTTTATTATGCTTGAATAGAGAAGTTTGATTTTGTGTTGCCTAATGGATCCCCTTTCTATATACCTCATTTCACACATGCACAAGCTCATTTGATATTTAACTTCACATGTATATTTGAGCTAAGTGAGATGTTCTCCTATCAATTTAGTCATCTACATGTTGCTATGACTATGGAGGATTTGTGCATGTAAGAACCGTTGCTCGAATTTATAAAGAAAAGATAGAAAAATAGTTATCCAGTGTTGTTATTTATCAACCGAATCGGGCTGCGAAAGACAAAATTACTTTGCGTAAAAAGCCACCATTGAAATATGACCTAAAAAATGTGGCATTATTAAAATTATCCAAGGCAAAAGTAGTTGAGTTTGATATAATCATTCAAAAGAAAAGAAAATAATATTGTGTATGAGGATGTTTGGATGGAGATATTAACGGGCCTGCACAATGACAATGTATCCTAGTTATGCTATTTTTTTTCATGACTCTATTGGTTTATAGAATAATCAAAATTCTAGTCTTGTGTGCATTGTTTATGTTTGTTTCGAGAGTTCACTTTATATTGTCACATGAGGCTATATCTAAGTTGAAATTTTTTTGCATTCAAATAAGAAATTCGCAAACATGTTTAAGTGATTGGGTCTATATTCTTTTGTTGCTAGTTCACACCCCTTTACTATCATTTACTACCTGTTATTTAAACACATTTTTTTCCATATGAGTGTGAAAAGCTTAATGTATTTTGTGTCGTGTGTGGTGTTTATACCTATGTGTATGTGCGTGTGCGTTATTGGTATCTTTTTTGTATATATATACGGTATTTCTTTTATTTTTGAGTCTTTGCCTTGCTATCTAGTCCATGTATGATTCACGTGGAGTGATTGATATCTCTTGCTTATATTAGTCTACTCTATTTGGTATCGCTTTTCTATCGTATCATAGTTGGTATTTATTAATCTTTGTGTTGGATTAGTTGCTTCTCATGCATGGGGCTTTATTATTCTTTTTACTTTATTCACCATTGCATAATATACTTGTTTTTCCATTATTCCTATCCCTTGTTTCATTTAGGGGGAGTACTTAATTTAATTGGGGAAAAATAGGTTATTTATTGCATTTAAATCTTTATCTATTCCTGAACAAAAAGGGAGAGAAATGGTATCTAAACCTTTTAATTTTGGAGATCTATCTTGGGGGAGACGTTGCTTTCTTAAGTAGGTCATGTTAGATAAAGGGGGAGTATTTAATTATGTTATTTATCTTGTTATATTCCCTATGCGTTTGATGGTGTGTTTAAGTGTGCAGGTTTTCATCCTTAGTGGCAACCTTTTAAAGTGATGAAGAATTTCATCCCATGTGTCTTATCAAGCGTCTGTAATTTTTTATTTTGGGAAGGGTTTGTGTCTTTTTAGAAGATCTTGACAGCCCATAGGATTTTAATTTTGGGTTTTTCCCCGAATAGCCAAAGGGGAAAATTTGTAAGGGCAAATTTTCAATCGAGTCTATTTGTAGTGTTGGCTTAATTCCGAACAAAACTAATTGAGTCATTGGATAGTATTTTGTCATATCCTTTCAAGCCTATGACGTTTGAGTTGAAGACATAGCCACCAAGAGTTTGAAGATTACAGTATTACCGGTTTATGTGCCAAGTTTTTACGTCATCAACATTTGGATTCCAAGGTCTCTAAAAGTATGAATTCATTTAATATATATAGAGACTTGGTTTAATTTTCATGGGTGTCTTTTTATAAATCTTTTGTCCTAACGACTTTTTTATTTTTCTCAGAAAATCATTTTAAAACTTTGCATAAAAGTTTCTAGGCTTAAAATGCATTTTTGAATTTTCTGAAATGTCGTTAGAATGATAATTTGTTGTCGTTCGAACAACTTATCTAACGAGATTTTCACTGTTTTCTCGTTAGAAGTTTCGTTCGAACGACATATCTAATGAATTTTGTCACTTCATTTTTGTATGAAATTTCGTTAGTAAACTCGTTCGAACTATATCGCTTGAACGACATTCAAAAGTCGTTCGAACGATCGACGTCCGTTTGAGATAGTTTTGCTTAAAAAAACTTTCCACGTTCCCACTACTTTTGTACCTGCTTTTAAGACTTTGGGAAAAACCTTTTTAAGAGGCTTTTTCATACTTTAGAGAGGATTAGAGAGAAAATATTCTTATCGAAAAAGTCCTATTTTGTGTGTTGATTTTTCATGGTTTAAGTTTTACCAAAACATAAAGTTTGCACCCATGTTTTAAGTTTGATCCAAGTTCCTACATATATTATATTGTCTGAGATCATATTGTTGGCACCGAATTTCAATTCTACTCAAAAGTAGAAAAGTTTCCTACGAAGGAGTCCATTCGTTATTTTACGGTGTGGATACGGAGAAAGACTTCATGTGTAGTTGATGGTAGCTGAGCCCCATCGGAGAATTTCGAGACTGCGGTGGATTTCGAAGTTATCAACTAGGCGAAGGTAGAAGCAAGATGAAGCTCCAAGGCTTGAGAGGTAGTCGAGTCGAGGAAGGAAGTCTTTTGTCTTTTTTAGGTAAAACCATACCTAGTGGATTTATTGGCTAGGTCGTCCGTGGTTTTTCCCGTTATGAGTTTTTCTCGTACATTGCGGTCTTGTGTTATGATTGCTTATTTTATCTTGCAAAAATACCTAGATGCATGCGTAGGACTGATAAGATATAAAAATTGGTCAAATCACAACAATGGTGTAATTTTGGTGCTAATTATGTTTGGATAATTTTAATTTAATTTAATTCAAGTTGGCATATTTAATTTGGCAAAATGCATGCTTAAGTTTGTTTGGCATAATTTTAACTTGAATTGAATTAATTTTCAAGTGAAAATTTAATTATTTATTTTGTTGAATTTAATTTCACTTTTATTTTGAAAGAAATTAAAAAATTTATTTAGTATTTAAAATTTGGGATATTTCGGGACCGTCATCCATTTCACTACTTAGTGTGACCTGGACGTCAAGTAATTAATCGCTCAGGATGCCATGTTACAGTTTGACATGGACTCCTTGAAGATTTTTTCTTTAAAGCCCCATCACAAAGATGGGTTCTATAACAGTTTTCTAGTGAGCAGTGATTTTATTTCATGATTTAAATAATACTTGCTCTTTTATCTGATATTTATTTCTTTTTGTCTCCCACGAGCCATGTTGGAGGTCACATCCATGAATAATCCCCTGGGCGGGAATAATGATGTTCTTCTTGAACACCATGACCTCGAAGAAGAAGGATGTGACCGACCTCCAAGCCAAGGTGACGGAGGAAACAGTGACCAAGGACAAGGCCATTTAAGAGGCTGAAAGAACTCATTTGTAATTTAGTAGGGTTAACAACGAGATGTCTGATCTTAGGAAGGATTTCTACTAAAAAACTTTAGAAAAACTAATTTTAAAAAGGAAAAAGATCATCACGGAGAAGAAGGTTGAAACCTATCTACACAAGGCCTATGACGAGGGCTTTAAGGTGGCATTTCAAGAGGTTACTTCCTATTTGGGCTATTATGAGTCTATTGCATTCAACCATGGATGGATTGTCAGGCTCGAAAAGGAAAATATTACTAAAGGTGACCTGATCTATACCAGGGGGGGGGGATTGGGGAAAATAGCCATTTGGATTGTACTAGGGAGGCCGATCAGGTCGTTATTGACCCTTCTACTCAAACTGATGAAGTGGATAATGTTACTTCAGAGGATGCTCCTCTAATAAGTTAGGGGGAGGCCACCTCTAACTTTTTTCCTTTTACTTTGTTGTTTAACTTTTGAAGGCCGATCGACCATTTTTGTAGGCCTTGAATAATTTTTCTTTAATATAAAATGAAAGAATTTCATTTTCTCTTATGTCTCTTGTTTTTCAATTTAACTCTACTTCTGACATAATCAATAATGCTCGCTTTAATTATGCCTTGTGAGATGACGTGTTACAAAAATGATCATTCAATTGGACCTTATTAATTAACTTATTGTGAGTTAAATTTTGCTAGTTAATTTTGACCTTATCTCATAGTCAGTATCAATGGAGTCCATAGATCGATCATTGAAACTTGTAAATTGAATTAATGATAAAATGACTAATAGATCAACAACTTAGTAATTAGTTTTTTTTCCCAATTATCATGGTTCTTGCATTTTACGATTCGATCAACCTTAGTGTGGTTGTATCACCATTTTTAGACGGGTTTATAGCTATTCTAGGCCGAACAACCAAACTTGGGTTATACCATCATTTTCAACTGGGTTTTATGCCAATCGTAGGCCCCCAATCTATTTCTCAATTGTACCACTTGATATGCCTATTCTAGGCCGATTAACATAACTTGGGTTGTAATATTTTCAGGTGGGTTTTATGCCAAACGTAGGCCCTACAACTTATTTCTAAGTTGAACTACTTAATTCTAAAGTGCTTATTCTAGGCCGACTAACCCAGCTTGGGTTGTATGTCAAACGTAGGCGCCGAACTTATTTCTTAGTTTTACATCTTAGTTATTAAGTGTGTTTATGACTATTCTAAGCCGATAAGCCCAACTTGAATTGTACCACCATTTTCATGTGGGTTTTATACCAAATGCAGGCCTCCAACCTATTTATAAGCTACATCACTCAATTCTTAAGTGGGTTTATGCATATTCTATGTCGACTTACCTAACTTGGGCTAGACCACCATTTTCACATGAATTTTATGCTAAACGTAGGCTCCCAATGGTAACATGAATAATCTCATTGAAACTTGTACCACCATTTTTAGGTGGGTTTTTACTGAAGAACTATATCGTGGACACAATGGTAAAGAAAATTTTTTTCTAAAATGAATCACCTCATTGAAACGTTTGCAAAAATAAAACCCTATCTAATGATAAAATTTCCTAAGGTTCACGTCATTCCATGACCTTGGTACTGCTATGCTATCTAACTCTTCTTGGTGGTAGGATGTGACTCCTCCCATTGATTCCACTCTGTATGATACTTGCCAGTTCGGTGCAAAATTTTGGTTCGAAGGCTTCTTTGCTGTTGGGGGCCAACCCTCTACCAAAATAAAACGAGAGTCTCATATGGTTCATTCTTAGCATCACTGTCAAAATTTAATTAATTGCTAACCACCTATTAGTTTAACAAGCTATGTCAAGTTTTAATCTTTAAATTACCATACCAAAATAAAACATTCAACATAAACCCATTCATAGTGAGAAATATAAATAATCACACCAATATATAAATCTAAATGCGGGAATAAATAAAATAAGCACCGAATAAACCATTGGTAATTAAAAATTCAATACGATGATCCGAACTGAACTAAATGAAACTAAAATTTAATAAATCTAATAGAAGAGGCAACATGCCCAACAATGTCTGAAATGGAACTTGATCTAAGATAACAATGATAAAAGTGGCTACTCCAATCATGGAGGCCTCCACTTTAGCTGTAGTTACGTAACCCTGGAGAGAAGAATCATCCTTAGCATCCCTGTGACTGGACATCTAAAAGTTTTTGAAATTTTAAAATGTGGGTTAGAGCCCAAAAACTTTGAAAATATTTAGCAAGTGAATAAATTGCAGTAGTGAAAATGTAAAGAAATTTTCCATATTTAAACTGGTAGCACACTCACATGAGACAACCCTCAGCCCTCATCTAATGTGCGCACCCAACGTATGTTTTTTACCCCTCCTAGTTACGCTACCCTCCCAACTAGGCTCATCACTAATCTCAATAAGACACATTTACCTATCTTTAGTATATTATTTCTTTGTGATTTCTTAATTAGCTTACCCCCTACTTAATTAATTCTCAATTTTATCATCACAACTTTTTTTCATAATTTTACTCCAGTTATTAATAAACACTCACACTTATAATATTTGTATATAATTATCTCTATCTTTATATATGTGAGTTTGTAACACATCAAATATACACATACATCGCTCGTTCTATATGTAACCGCAATCCCTCCGAGTATGTCTTCGTTGGATGGGAAATCACTAGCATGCTGTCAAGCTCCAGGAATGTCCACCATAACCTGGGCAACCGGGTTGGAATCTCACCATCGAACTCAAAATGAAAACGAAAATTGGAGGCAGTCATGGCCTTAAGTCCTCGGGTTATAACCACACCACATTATTCCACGAGATTCCAAACCTACATAGTGTGGTCGTGCACAAATCTATGACCTAGGGGAACGGTACTACCTCTGCTGAAATTCGTCAGAGTAACCTCTTGCGGCACGCAACCTCCACCGATAACATATCTGAGAGTGTGGAATCCCCCAAAATTTTAAAATTAAAAAGTCTATTTATACTTTGAAATCAATTTCCTTGTTAAATATATGCGGAAGCGTTAGGTGACGGTTCAATTAAACAAATTACAAATTTTAATTTACTTTTTCAAAATTAAAATTAAACCAAGTGAAATAAGATTAATCCATTAAAAGTATTTTCACTTAAACATAATTAATCCAAGTCCTAGAATTTGCCTAAGTCATATTTATCAATATTTTCAAATTAGGCTAACCCAGTTTTAATAATAGACTTGAATAAATAAACATTACCCAAATTTAATTAGCACAAAATTAAATTAAGTGTGAGAATTAAAACAAAATTTTATCTTGAATTATCCTAAGAATGCGTTCTAAGTTATTAAGCAAGATAAATGTAAATCAATCACACTACCCCGCGATGTTCGAGGAAAAACTCACAACGGGAAAAAACCTCGGACGGCCCTAGCCTCAAATCCACTAAGTACGGAATTTACATTTACAAGACATATGACTTACTTCCTCAACTTGAACCCTCTCAAGCCTTGACGCGTCTTCTTGTAACCACCTCTTCCTAGCGGATAACCACGGAGCTCCACCGCGATCTCGAACTCACCGATCGGACAATAGGTACACCGTCAACCACACATGGTGCCTTTTACCATGTGAGAAAGCCACAGCTAAATAATTCTTCATCTTCTTTGAGGGATTTAGAAGAAAATCCAAAATTCTCTTCAAACAAATGTAGAGATAAACCGGTGCCAAAATTCTCCAAGAAAAGTATATGTATATATGAACTTGGAAGAAATAAATATGGATGTAACGAAGTGTTTAAAGAATTTTTCTTTTTAAAATGAACACTCAAACTCATGAACTTTTTCATGGAAGAATTAACTCTCAAACCTCTCTCTAGGAGTTAGAATATTATGAAAAAGTTGACTTACAAACTTTGGTTCCCGCACTATAAGAATCTGTCAAAAGTTAGTGGGGTAAGGAAGTGGGAAACATGGGTAAAAACTGCTAAAAACTGCCAAAAAAAATTTCCGCCTTATATCTCGTTCGAACAGCCATCTCGTTTGAACGACATTTCGAACGAAGTTCCAGTGGCCAATGGGGAAGCTCGTTGGAAAACTCGTTCGAACGACTTGTGGTTCAAACGGCAATATCGTTCGAACGACACTTCGAATGAACTTACAAAAAGTTCCAAAAATTTTATTTTTAGCCCAGAAACTTTATATACTTTTTATAAAAGTTTAATAGAAATCTTTCTGAAAACAAAGCACAGTTTTAAAACCTAACACCCAATAAACTTGTTCCAAGCTCCTATATATATATATATATATATATATATATATATATATATATATATATATATATATAATGCATTCATACCTTGGGAGCATGGAACCACTCTTGATGACGTAGAAACGAGGCACATGAACACGGCATTTGATGAAGCTTTATACTCTTTGCCGCTACGTCTTCAACTAAACACATCATAGGCTTGAATAGGTACATTGAACACTATTCTATGACATAAACGTTTTTGTCCGAAATTGAGCCAAAACTACATTAAGACTCAATTGGAGAATTGTGTCCTTACAAATCTCCCCCTTTGGCTATTTCGGGACAAAACCAAACAAAAATCCTAAAGGGTCGTCAAGCTCTACTAGACTAATAAAAAGTCCCACCCAAAATAAAAATACAATGGTTGACTCAAACAACCCAAAGGATCACAATCTTTGCCGGTGAAAGTTGCCACTTATAATAAATAATTCCTGCATACTTGAGTAAACACATTACACGCATAGGGAATATCCAAATATTTAATGCAAGTAAAGTAAGTACTCCCCCTAAATTAATTCTCTCCCTTTATTAACAGTGATCAACTTAGAATGACGTCTCCCCTAAGATAAATCTCCCCCAAACTAAGGTACGATTATAATAGGTTTAGATACCATTTATCCCCCTATCATTCTCCCCCTTTTTGTTCAGGAATAGACAAAGGTTAAAGAATAAAACATGTAATTGTACATAAAGTGATGAGAACATTAAAGCATATGGGCAACAAAAGCATAACTAATCCAACAAATAATAATGGATACCAACTAGGATGCAAGAAAATGATACCAATAACATACATTAAGTATTAAGCATGTGATATCAACAAAGAATTCAACAAGATAGATACCAATTATGAATTAAAGCATATATGGACTAGAAAGCAAGGCAAAGACAAAACAATATCATATATATATATATAAACACACAAACGACACAAAAATACAATAAGTTCAGTAAACTCGTATGGCAAAAATGTGTCATATGGAAACGGAACTGTTGGGGTGTGAACTAGTAATAATTAAATTTAGACCCAATCACTTAAATCATGTTCACAGCGTTATCAATTGATTGCAAAGTTCATCACATTTGAATATAACCTCAGGTGACAATATAGATTGAACTCAATGAACAAACATACACAATGCATACAAGCCTAGAGTTTTGATGATTCTACAAACCAAATAGAGTCATGACAATAAATACCACTAGGATAAACGGACATTATGCAAACCGTTGATATACCATCCCATCTCCCTCAAGAAGCATATATATTCTTTTTATATTGAATGAATATATAAATTAAACATAGGCCTTAGCAATTATTTTTTCTTTTAGTGCCATTTTTCTATTTTTTGGCCTTTGAACCACGTATTTCTTTTAGGTCCATTTCAAACGGTGGCTTACAATCGCAAATGATTATTATTCCTTTCGGAGCCCTTTCTCGTGCACATTTATATAACATTTTTTATATCTCACAAGCTCACGTGCAACGGATTTTGACATGCACTAGTTCCCTAGGTCATAAATATGTAGATGACTACATTGGTAGGAGAACACCTCACAAAGCTCAAATATAACATGTGACATTAAAATTTCAAATGAGCTCGTGCATGTGAGAAAAGAGGCATATAAAAATAGAATCCATTTAAGCAACACAAAAATTTAACTACTCCATGTAAGCATGGTAAAGAACATAATAAGGATTGGCAATTTAAACCAAAAGTTCTAGCAACGTGGGAGCGAAAAAGATGGGATTCTAACACAAATATATGCCACATAAAGTGTGTCAAACAAAATACACACAAAATAATTTTTTTGAGTTTTTGACATTTTTTAACCAAATAAAAAATATACTCAAAAGAAACACAAAATCATTTGTATTTTTCATTAAGCTTAAATTACTAAAAACATAAAACACAAATGATAAACCAAAAATCTTTTTTGTATTTTTCATTTAATGCAAACAAAATGAAGGACATATAATACAAAAGATAAACAAAAATCATAGTTCTAGCATGTGATTAAGCATGGAGCATAGGCTAGAAAATGATTAAATAAGCATACATTTAACATGATAATATAGAATGAAGCACAAAAGATAAAGTATGAAAACACTAACACATTCATCCTTTAGATTTAACAAGGGAGGAAGCATGTGAAAGTAAATGAGAATCAAAAGTCCTATTTTGCAAGGCAACCAAGTCGGATTTCCTAACCCAAATTAATGAAGAATGACTATCTTGGGGTGTAGGAATTTTAACTACCTTGGTTGCTTTACGTTGGGATTTTCTAGTAATTCTTTTAAGATCAAAAAAAAATTTCCTAAGATGGCCTTTTCGACCACAATATGTACAAGTAAAATTACGTCGAAATTTGGTACCTAAGGAATGAGCTCTAAAGGCTTTCCTAGTAGATTTTCCTAAAACATTGGTTTTGGATTTATAAGTAGATTCATTAAAAGTGTCGAATCCTAAACCACAAGTGTCATTTTTAATTTGGACCGTTCCTAATATTTTATCTAATTTTTTCGAACGACACTCCAAATCAAATTTGACAATACTAGAGTCTTTTAATTTATTTTCTAATTCTACATTTCTCTCTTCGAACTCGAGAAGATCCTTTTTCAAGGATTCCATTAAACCTCTAAGGCTATCTCTCTCGCCTTCTACATATTCAAGCTTCTCTCGAAGAGTCCTCTCACGTGTCCTAAGGTCTTCTACCAACATACTATCATCAATGACCTTGACACACTCTTTTAAACTAGCTTCTAACTTCAAATTAGCTCTTTTTAATTTAATTGATTCTTCATATAATTCTTGAAAAGCATTTTGATGTTCACTCACATTAACCTCTTCTTCATTTTCACTCTCTCTTTCTTCTTCACTTTCACTATCATAAAAAATAAGGGAATCATAAATTATGACCTTGGAAGTGTCATGTCTTAAATTTTCATCTATAGATGAGTTCTCACTATCACTCACATGACTAGCCATAAAAGCCACAAAGTTGGGCTTAGTGGGGGAATCGGGTCCCTCTTCCTTATCACGATCACTAAGGGCCGCATTATATGAAATGGGTTGCTTACCCTCTCTCCTTAGTTTAGTGGGGCATTCATAAGACCTATGGCTATACCCTTCACAACCAAAACACCTATTGGACTCGTCCCTATTTAAATTTTCGTTAGAAGATTTAGGGATCCTTTCGGCTTTGTCATACTTAGAAGTTTCAAATTACTTAAAATCATTTTTAAATTTATCTTTGTTAAATTTAAGAAATTTTCGAGCAAACAAGGCCATGTCTTCTGAGTCACTATCACTCTCGCTCTCTACTACTTATTTGACCTCTTTTCGGACTTTTAAAGCAATGCCCTTTTCTATTTTTCTTTCGATTTTAGAGGGAAACATGTCTAGTTCATAGGTTTGTAAATCACCTACGAGATCTTCTAATTTCATAGAGGCTAAAGATGGTAAAGAATTTAAAACGGTCACTTTAGGAATAAATCTATCGGGAAGGGACCTTAAAATTTTCTTTACTACTCGGTTGTCGGGTATTTTCTCTCCCAAGTTAAAAGATGAATTAACAACGTCGGAAAGTCTAGCATAAAATTCATCAAACGTTTTTTTCCATTCATTTTGATAGTTTTAAATTGAGTAGTGAGGTTTTGGAGTTTCGAAGCTTTAACGACACTTGTACCTTCATGAGTGAGTTATAAAATATCCCACGCTTCTTTAATGGTCTCACACGTCATAATACGTCAGAATTCATCCGGTGTGACAGCGCTAAACAAGGCATTTAAACTACGGGAATTAAAGTTAGAAAGTTTAAATTCACCCTCACTCCATCTATCGGCTGGTTTGGGAACACGTTCATTAGCTACTAAATGAGTTGGTGGAGACCACCCATTAACTACCGATAACCAAACCCTCTCGTCGATATATTATAGTACCGATTTCATACGCGCTTTCCAATCGCGTAATTAGAACCATCAAAAATAGGAAATTTTGAAAATGGAAACAATTCCATTTTAGCTAAAAATATTTAAAGGATCTTAACGAAGTAATTTATCGATTTTGGCTCTGATACCAATTTGAGAGTGTGTAATCCCCCAAATTTTAAAATTCAAAAGTCTATTTATACTTTGAAATCAATTTCCTTGTTAAATATATGCAGAAGCGTTAGGTGACGGTTCAATTAAACAAATTATAAATTTTAATTTACTTTTTCAAAATTAAAATTAAACCAAGTGAAATAAGATTAACCCATTAAAAGTATTTTCACTTAAACATAATTAATCCAAGTCCTAGAATATGCCTAAGTCATATTTATCAATATTTCCAAATTAGGCCAAACCCGTTTTAATAATAGACTTGAATTAAATAAACATTACCCAAATTTAGTTAGCATAAAATTAAATTAAGTGTGAGACTTAAAACAAATTTTATCTTGAATTATCCTAAGCATGCGTTCTAAGTTAATCAGCAAGATAAAAGTAAATCAATCACACTATGCCGTGATGTATGAGGAAAAACTCATAACGGGAAAAAATCTCGGACGGCCCTAGCCTCAAATCCACTAAGTACGGAATTTACATTTACAAGACAGATGACTTACTTCCTCAACTCGAACCCTCTCAAGCCTTGATGCGTCTTCTTGTAACCACCTCTTCCTAGCGGATAACCACGGAGCTCCATCGCGATCTCGGACTCACCGATCGGACAATAGGTGCACCGTCAACCAAAACCCATTTTTACAAGAAAAAAACCTTCCTAGAATTTAATTTAATCTACCAATTTTGATAAGAATGTAAAACTATATAAAATCAATAAGCAAGTTTAAACACTTGCCTTAGATGTGGAATAAATTCTGATTTCCTTCTTATGGGGTTGAATCTAGGCAAGAACTTCCAAGATTTGCCTCAAATTGAACTTCCCCTTGAATCCCTTATGTTTTTCTTCCTTTTTTCTCACCAATTTAGCTCTCAGATGTTTTAATATATAAATTGGATTCCTCATAACTCTTAGTCTCTTATTTAAAGCCCCAATCCTGAAATTAGATTAATCCCATAGTATAAAATCACTCGTACGTCCCCGAGTTGGCCCTAATTAGTTAAAAAGCCCCCGGTATCCAATCTCAACACCCGAGTACTCAATTTTGACTATTTCGACACATTCTGGATCAACCGTGCACTCAAAATCCTCATCGAAGGTATCCGACATCAATATCCTATCTCAACCCAAAAATAGCCTACCCGTATGTCTCAGTTGAGATGCAGTCAATCCCCGTTGTTTGTATCCACTACGATGTACTAACAATTGATTGAATTTTATTCACTTAATCATGCTTAGTAAATTTATTTCCTTATAAATATTAAATCCATTCTCACTAATTAATATTTATTGGATACACAATATTTTTCTTATTTTAATTAAATTACGAGCACCCGTGTAATTTAAAAATGCTAAAATAAATTATTTAAAAATACGGGATGTTACATACTTCCCCCTTTGCAAAGGAATTTCATCCCTGAAATTTGGACGTACCTGCGATAAAAAGCTATGGACAACGTTCTCACATATCATCCTCCTTCTCCCACGTCGATTCATATACATTATGGTGTCCCTATGGAACCCGAACCAGGGGCACCACCTTAGATCGAAACTTATGCTTGCTATGATCAATAATGGAAATCGATCTATCCTCGTATGAGATGTCTGGATGCAAGTCTATCTCCTCTAGTGGCATGTGCCAAAAATTCCTCTCATTCCTCCGATATCTCTTCGGCGATGACACATGGAATATGTTATGAATCCTTTGTAGATTCTCTGGTAACCCAAACCTATAAGCAACTGGTCTCACCCTCTCAATGACTAGAAAAGGTCCCATAAACCTTGGTGCTAACTTCCCTTTCTTTCCAAACCTCATGACTCCTTTCATGGGAGACACTCGTACCAATACCTGGTCCCCTACATACAACCCTATGTGTCTCCTGTCGGCATCAACGTAACTCTTCTACCTATCTTGAGCTATCTGTATGCATCGTCGAATGAGATCAATCTTAGCAGTAGTATCCTGAATCATCTTCGGTCCCAAAAACTTTTTATCCCCCACCTCTAACACACAAGTGGGCAAAGGACAAGTTCGTCCATAAAGGGCCTCAAACGGTTCCATGTTGATAGTGAACTGGTAAGCGTTACTGTAAGTGAACTCCACCAGTGGAAGGTACTACTTCTAACCTCCATAAAAATCGAGAATGCATATCCTGATCATGTCCTCTAACATTTGATTAACCCACTCAGTCTGGGTATGGTAAGTCGTACACAACATAAATTAATTCCTATCGTCTCCTAAAAGCTCTGCCAAAAGTGGGACACAAAAATCTTATCCCTGTCGGTCACTATATTAATCATCACCCCATGTAGCCTCACTATCTCGATAATAAATAGTTGAGCATACTACCCCATCAGAAAATCCATTCGAACTGGAAAAAAGGTGGAGAACTTTTGTCAAATGATCCACAATAACCCAGATGGAATCGTGACCTCTCTGTGACATCTGTAACCGAGTGACGAAGTTCCTGGAGATGCTCTCCCACTTTTAAAATGGAACCTCTAATGGATGTTACATCCCGGTCGGCCTCTAGTGGTCTACCTCCCTAACTGTCAAGTAGTGCACTTTGAGATAAACTCTACTATATCCTGCTTCATCCCCGACCACCAGTAATGTCTACACATATTCTGGTACATCTTATCCCCACCAGGATGTACCGCAAATCTTGACCCATGAGACTCGATCATCACTGCATGTCTCAAATCCTCATCCTTGGGAATAATAAGCCTCCCATTGACGTGTAAGCCTCCTTCAGAACTGATCAAGTAGGACTCTGTCCCATTTTCCAATAACTGGTGCACCCTCTCTTTGGGAACTAATCCCCCGACCGTGCTTTAACCACCCACATAATGATTTCAAAATTAATAGACAATACTGCTATACATGCTCTGGAAACCTCATCATCATGCCGAATCTCTCCCCACTTCTCCTTCCACACCTTCGCTATCTCTTCTGTAGGTCGTTGGCCTAACGCGTCTGCCACCACATTAGTCTTACTAGGATGATACTGAATATCAAACTAGTAATCCTTCACGAACTATAATCATCTCCCCTGCCACATATTAAGATCCTTCTTCATGAACAAATACTGTAGAGACTTATGGTCCATGAATAAACTAAACCTCTCACCCAAAAGTTAGTGCCTCCAAATCCTTAAGTCAAACACGACCGTTGCTAACTCAAGGTCATAAATGGGGTAATTCCTCTAATGGGGCTTAAGCTTGTGAGAAGCATAAGATATATCCCAATCCTTCTACTATAGCACAACCCCAAGTCCCTGTAAGGATGCATAAAAAAATATAAGGTATTCCACTCCTCCTCTAAGGAGTGCAAGGACGGGTGCTGAAGTCAATTTGTCCTTTATCTCGTCAAAAGATAATTGACAGTAATTGTCCCAAACAAACAACACCCTATTGTGAATCAGATATGTCAGCAGACCCAAAATATTTGAAAATACCTTTATAAAACAGTGGTAATACTTGGCCAACCCCAAGAAGGTAAGAACCTCCGTCGTTATCATGGGTTGTCCCCGTTCCCTCACCCCTAATACCTTACTCAGGTACACCCAAAAATTTCAGCTCTCGTAACTAGAATCCACACTTCTCGAACCTAGCGTATAGATGTTGATCTCATAATGTCTGTAGGACCATTTGCAAATGCTCTGTGTGCTCGTTCTCAGTCTAAGAATATACCAGAATATCATCTATGAACACTATCATAAACTGGTCAAAAAAGTCTCAGAACATCCTGTTCTTGAGATCCATGAAAATGGGTGGAGCATTGGTTAACCCAAATGGCATAACCCTGAACTCATACGATCCGTACCGTGTCAGGAATGCGGTCTTAGGAATGTCCTCCTCCCTAATGCGCAACTGGTGATACCTCAATCTCAAGTATATCTTAGAAAAGTATGCTATTCCTTTCAACTGGTTGAATACGTTATCAATTCAAGGCAATGGACACTTATTCTGAATTGTGACTTTGTTCAGCTCCCTATAGTCAATGCACAGTCGAAGTGACCTTGTCTTTTTCCTTACAAACAACACAGGTGCACCCGAAGGTGATGTGCTCCGCTAGATAAAACCCTACCCTAGGAGATACTAAGTCTGATCTCTTAATTCTCTCAACTCTAACGGGGCTATATGATATGGTTCTCATACAATTGGCCTTGTCCCAGGCGCTAAATTGATTATGAATTCAATCTCCCAACCAGGTGGCATATCGGGTATCTTTTGGAAAATATATGTGAACTCCCTCATGACTAGAATATAATCTAAGGAGTTAACCACATCTTGTGAGGTCTCCTCCTCAATGTAGTAAAGATTTGTGCTCGATCCTCCTTTCGTAAGAGGCATTGCTATAAGAAATATCTCCTGTCCCGGGATGGAAAATACAATGGTCCTCCCAAAGTAATCCACAATAGCCCTATACCCTGCGAACCAGTCCCTACCAAAGATGACATCATACCTCACCATGTTCAAGATAAACTAGTTGGCCGCTAAAAATAATCTCTCAACGTTTATTTCTACTCCTCTACAAATCGAGTGTATAAGGACCCCGTTGCCCAACGGTGAATCTACACACATAATAATGTTATCGACTATCCCTAGTAGACCGAATGTTCATGCAAATCTAGTAGCTATGAACGAGTGAGAGTCTCCTGTATAAAAAAATGCCCTACCCATATGCCCATAAATCAGAAATGTACCCTCAACTACTAGTGGCACCTACTGTGCCTGTGGTATGATTGCATCTCGAATAATGTAGACACACCCGTACTGTAGCTGCCCCTATTGTGGTGGGACTAGTTGAGTTGGTGCTACAGGTGTAACTGCGTCGGCTGCCCTGCTGGGCACACTGCTATGGTCCTCTACCTGGCTGCGGGCAGTGTATCTTCTCAAGGACCTTCTCTACACAAGTGAAATAATAGCCAATGAAGTCTCCGTACCTCTGGCCCTTGTGGCCCTATCGAGGCTATCCCGATCGCTGGCCTTGCTGGTCGCCCCTGTTGTTCCCTTAGCCCTAGCGGCCCTAAGGAACACGATGTTATTATTGATGCTACTGCTAATGCTAATGGACCTGCCAACCATGTTTGAACCCACTACCATTGCATTGAAAAACATCCACCCAAAACCTCTTAGCTAGATCCCCCTGTTAGGAATCTCACTTATATTGTCTACCAATGAGCTACTATATTGCCTCACTAGTACCATTCCCACTTGCTCTGCATGTCTGGGTAGTATCCCCCTATCTCTTGCTTCCCTTCAGATGGAAGCGATGGTCTTGAAAGTGATGTAATGTGTCATTGACGACCTCAACATAGGTGGTCAATGTTGGGTTTCCTAATAAATACTGTCAAATCCTCCAAGATAGTCTATTCATAAACTTCAGCATCTTTTTCTCCTCATTGTTCACCTCGTGGGGCAAAAATTTTGCCAGACGGGTAAACTCTTCCTCTTATTGGGTCACCGACCTATTTTCTTGAGTAAAATCAAGAAATTTCTACCGCATCTCAGTCTGGATCATCGACGGAAAATACTTATGATCCAACCGCACACAAACTCCTCTATGGTCATAACATCCCTCTCATCTGTCATGGTAATCGACTCACACCACTACAATGTCGTACATACTACCTTAAAAGTATCCAACATCTATCTCTGTGTATTGTTGTACTCAACTAGGTGAAGATGGTGCATGGTATCTTTCTTTCACTGGATGGCAGCTACCATGTCTAAACCACCATGAAACTCCGGTGGATTCCCCTTCTGTAAGGTCTACCTCACTCTCTCCCATGATGATGGCCCTGGATGGGCCTAGACGACCGGTGCCACTAGCTTCTGTGGCTGAGTCTATGGAAATTGATGTGCCATTGTGTTCATGGAGACATCAACCGCCTGTGCAACTATTGTGGCCACCTCTGTGGACATCACCATCCAGTGTGGCTCCTGTGGCTCTTGCTGAGCCTCTTTCTCATTAGTCGTCCTGGTGGTTGTAGTTGATCATCCTCTCTTAGGTGGCATCTAAAACCGTATTGAAATTGTATAAGTTCATAGTTAATATGATTCATAATAGCAGAAGAGCGTAATTGCGTTAATGAATACAATAGTCATAAAATAGGGCTCTATATCAAAGGACGCTACGCTGAAATTGTAGTAAGCCACATAGATCCTAAGGACACTAGAACTTGATGCTTTGATACCATCTATGACACTCTGCCTATTAAAATAATAGGTGGCCAGTCCTCTTCCAAAATAAAATGAGAGTCTCATATGGCTCATTCTTAGCATCACTACCAAAATTCAATTAATTACTAAGTACCTATTAGTTTAACAAGCTGTGTCAAATTTTAATCCTTAAATTTCCATACCAAAATAAAATGTTCCACATAAACCCATTCAATGTGACAATATAAATAATTATACCAATAATGAAATCTGAACGCGGGAATAAATATAACCAAGTATGGAATAAACCATCGGTTACTAAAAATCTAATACGATCATCTGAACATAACTAAGTAAAGTTGAAAGTAAATAAAAATGATAGAAGGGGTGACATGCCCAACAATGTTTGAAATGGAGCGTACTCTAAGATATCAATAATATAAGTGGCTACACCAAATCTTGCAGGCCTCCACCTCAGCTGCAGTTACGTAAGCCTGGAGAGAAGAATCATCCTTAGCGTCCTTGTGGCTGGACCCCTAAAAGTTTTTGAAAATATTTGATGTGGGTCTGAACACAAAACCTTTGAAAATATTTGGCAAATGAATAAATTGTAGTAATGAAAATGTAAAGTAATTTTCCATATTTAAACTGGTAGTGCACTCACAAGAGACAACCCTCAACCCTCATCTAATGTGCGCACCCAATGTATGTTTTTGGCCAATCCTTGTTATGCTACCCGCCTAATTAGACTCATCACGAATCTCAATATGACATATTACCCGGTTTTGAGTATAGTATTTTTTTATGATTTCTTAATTAGCTTACCCTTTTTCTTAATTAATTCACAAATTATTTTCATAATTTTAATCCAGTTATTAATAAAAATTCACACTTATAATATCCATATATAATTATCTCTACCTTTATATACGTGAGTTTGTAAAATTTCAGATATACACATACATCGCTTATTCTATATGTTGCCGCGATCCCTTCGAGTATGTCCTCTCTAGATGGAAATCACTTGCATGCTATCAAGATCCAGGACTATCCACCATGACCCGAGAAATTGGGTCAGAATCTCACCACCGAACCTAAAATGAAAATGAAAATCGGAGGCAGTCATGGCCTTATGTTCGTGGTTTATAACCATGCCAAATTATTCCACGGGACTCCAAACCTACATAGCATGGTCGTGCATAGACGTATGACCCAGGAGAATGGTACTACCTCTGCTGGGATTGGTCAGAGTAACCTCCTATGGCGCGCAACCTCCCCTGGTAGCATATCCACTGGGATGGGTATGTTTCACACAAATATTATGCACACAGATGTTATTATTATCCATATGTATATATACCGTACTTATACCCATATATATATGTTCACCAAATTCGACTAATCCGTGATTATCGCCCGAAGCACTAGCCTAATTGTACCGTGTCAACCACTGACTTTTATAATGTAATAATCCACTGCTAATATTTCTTGATTACCCGAATCTTCCCAACCAGCCCGTAATTAATTTTAAACGAACACATACTATCCTAATCCATAGATTGTATCCCAAGTGTTATTCCTCCTAAACCCCTATATTTCTTATTTTGAGTTTAATCTCACTTACCCGAGGTCGTATGATGATTTACAAATTTCCCCAAAGTCCTACAACACAATTTCGAACCCTATAACATTGATAATCTCTTGAATGGCATTCACCTCCAATAAAAATAATTCACTATTCCTCGCAGTAGGTGCGAATCGATTTGGAATTCATAGACGAATCGATTCGCCTATGAAGGTCAAATCGATTCGATTCTAGGCAAAGCCCAGTTTTTTATTAATATGAAGGGATTTGATCTAAACCAATCACCTAAATCAATATGTATTACCACCCAATAGATTTATTTCATCCTCCCATGGTTTCAAACGTAAACCTTAATATATTATCGTCCTTAGATCCACAATTTACACAACAATTGTTCCAAAATTCATCAATTCTTTAATTTTATTACTTATATCACAATTTTCAAAAATTCCCTTTTCAAGATCATTCTTTAATTGACTCAAATCTTAATTCCTTTACACTTACATCAGATTAATAGTGACTATGTGTCTAATATCATTCAGGGATAACTTTCATCAATAAAATCATATAGGTTCTTCTCCCCAAACCCGTTTTTACATGCGAAACCCCATCCCAATATTAGTTATACTTTACCAATTTTGGTTTGAACGTAAAACTACACAAAATCAATAAGCATGTTTAAACACTTGCATTGGGTGTGGAATAAATTTTGGTTTCCTTCTTGTGGGGTTGACTTTAGCCAAGAACTTTCAAGATTTACCTCAAATTGATCCTCCCCTTGAATCCCTTGTGTGTTTCTCCCTTTTTTTCTCATCGATTTAGCTCTCAAATGTTTTAATATGTAAAATGGCTACCTCCTAATTCTTAATCTCTTATTTAAATCCATAATTCCGAAATTAGATCAACCCCAAGTTTAGAATGACTCGTATTCCCCCAAACGGGCCCCGATTAGTCTAAAAAGCTCTTAGTATCCAATCTCAACCCTTAGATACTTGATTTTGACTATTTTGACTCATTTTGGATCAACCGTGCACTCAAAATCATCATCTGAGGTACCCAACAACAATATCATATCTCAACCCAAAATAGCCTACCTGTATGTTCCGAATGAAATACCATCAATCCCTGTCATTTCTATCCACTACGAAGTACTAATAATTGATCTAATTTTATTTTATTAATCACACTTAGTAAATTTATGTCCACATAAATATTAATTCTAGTCTCATCAATTAATATTTATCGTATACACAGTATTTTTCTTATTTTAATTAAATTACGAGCACACGTGTAATTTAAAAATGCTAAAATAATTTTTTTAAAAATACAGGGTGTTACATCTAGCTTTTTTGTCATGCTTCCTGGCAAGCTCTTACTGGTAAAAGATAAGATGTATGAGAGCCTACTCTCTTCTTCCTTATACTAGATCCATCCCATGGGTCATTCAATCCTTGTTCTGTCTATCTTTATATATATCCATCCTCAAGGTTAGAAGATCAATCTTGAGAGGGATAACTGCTTCCATGTCGTATTTCAAAGAGTATGGGGTTTCTCCCTCATGTGTGTTATTTTATAGTCCCAAAGGACAAAAATGAGCTCGTCCAATCCATCTTCCCTTTACATTTTTCAATTAGCGCTTGATGTTAGAGAGTAAAGTCTTATTTATGATTTTTGCCTGAATATTTCACCGTGGAAAGATGATCGAAGCATAGTGGATCCTGATCCTGTATTTTGTACAAAAGTATTTGAAGATATATTTTTGAACTAATACCCATTATTAGTTACTAGGGCTCTGTGGATTCCAAAACTAGTAACGATGTTCCTATAAATAAATCGTTCGACATCTAAATCTCCAATGTGGTGAAGCGATTATACCTCCACCCACTTATTGAAGTATCCGGTGGGAGTTATTCAGTATTTTTGGTGTCTCTAAGATACAAGTAAAGGCACAAAGATGTCCATGACCCATTAAACAAAAGGCTAAGGACTCGTGAGTGGGTTCAATTCTTCGGTCGGTTGCTTGATGATTGGAGAAAATTCTTGGCATTTAGCACAATTACAGACAAACAGAAGAACATATTTTTACATAAAAGTCCACCACTATCCCTGAGAAATCGCCCTATAGGCGAGTGATCTTCCACCTGCATGAGATCCATAACTTCATTCATGAATCTCACTCAGGATTCTTTATACCTGATCTGGATGGACACATTTTAGGAATGGACCTATGAATAAACGTGGATAAAGTTTTTCGTTAGAGTTAAGGCAAAACCTCGTCAATTGGATTTCGAACTTGTGAGCCTCCTTATCACCTGATGGTAAATCATCGTTCTTTAAAAAGGATATGATTAGTTATATCCATGACAGTGCTATTTGGATCTTTATAATGTTTGAGGACGACTCTGGTTCATCAATGTTGGGATGATATACATACTAGACGTCGATCATTCTATTTAGGTTAGTTTCAATGTCTATGCTACGGTAGATAATGCAACAATATGACAGTTGTTGTTTCTTGGAAATTGTTCCATTGAATATGATCTGAAGAGCTTGAGAAATCATCTTCCTTTATCTCGATAAGTGAGCATCCTAGGGTCGCTAGCCTCGTCTTTGCCACTTAGTTGGTTCTCAATCATCCATGAGTCACAATATACCACCATATCCTTAGCATCCCGTGACACCTCGCCTTATTAAATACCGGGTGATCAGTCCTTTATTCAATTAAAACAAACTATTCAAATGGTCCATTGTTAGCATCACTGTCGAAAACTTTTTAATATTTACCAACCACCTAGTATTTGAAAAGCTGGTGTCAAATTTTATCTTGTTGAATAACATAAAACCAAATAAATAATTAATTAAACGTGCACCATTCAATAATCAATCTCATAAGGAAAAGAGAGATAGAATAAAATAAAAGTGACTGGAGTAAACACTTCTAGCCTAAATCCCAAATACAATAATCTGACATAAATACAAATCCCATCACGTTCGAAGTGCCTAGTATCTCGTTCGAACGAACTTCAAACGAATTAAGTTCTGAATTCTCATTGGATTCTCATTGGATTCTTGTTCGATCGATGTCATTCGAACGACATTCCCTTTGCCCAGGTCGTTCGAACGACTTTTGACCAGTTCGTCTTCTACCGTAGGAAATCTGTGTTTTTGCCAATTTTTGTTCACCCAATTCACATCAAACTTTATCCACAATTAACAGTCCAAAAGCCATTTTACATACATATAGATGATCCTTAACATCTTTTAACCATCAAACCTCGTTAAATTTCATATATGGGTGAAGGAATTTAATTTTATGAAAAAAAACCCTAGTTTTACATCATCAATAATTTTATCCACTCGAAACCCAAAATTCATTTCGTTTTCCTTCATGTAATATACCAGATTCATAACCTCTACATATATTATTTCATCTATAATCAATTTTCTACCCAAAACTTGATTAACAATTCAATTCCAATCCAAATTTCATCATAATAGGTGTATATCATTAATTCTACACTAATATGTGTAATATATGCACTAATTTAAAGAAAGATAACCACTTGCCTTGTTGGTAAGGTCTGAATCGTTGAATGAAAGTGGTGTAAATGTGTTCCTCTCTTCCCGATCTACACGTTGATGGTATTTTTGTGAAGGATTGTTAGTTTTGGTATTGGGGTTCTTAGAAATCCATTATTCTTCTTCCTCTTGGACTCTTTCTTTTTCTCTACCGATAAAGCTTAACTTCTCTCATGTACGTGCAGATAAAATCCTCCCAATTTTCATCCATTAATTTGCCTGAATTTTTTAAAAGACAAGAATACTCCTTTGGGGTATCGGTTTGGCCCAAAACTATCCCGAAACCCAAACTGAACCCCCGAGTAGACTTTTCTGACTATTTCGACCCTTACGGACATGTTGGCTCACTTGAAATGACCATTTGGGTGAAGTATAATTATTTTACTTCTTATCCTACTAATTTAGTCCTGAAACGACTCGCACACGTGTCCCGACTTAAATTTCATAATTGTTATATTTTTCACTCATGACATCATTAATATTTTCATGATCATATATCACTTTACTCACTAAGTAATATTTAATATAACTTATATCAATAAGCACTAACTCCCATCACGCTGGTAATTATTTAAACACATCCAATTAATTACAAATAAATTTTCCATTTAAGTCAATTAATCCCATTATTTAAATTCATTAAAAATATGGGATATTACATACTCCCCCCTAATAACGGAATTTCGTCCCGAAATTCAGAAAAATAAAGGTATACCTGGTAAGAATAACTTTGGATATTTATCGCGCATCTCATCCTCGCGCTCCCAGGTAGACTCCTCTACATTATGATGCCACCACTCCACACGGACTAACATCACTGCTTTTGACCTTAATTTCCTCTCGCTACGGTCTAGGATAGAAATTGGGCCCTCCTCGTAGGAACTACCAGTCTATAGGTCAATCTCTTCCAAAGAAATATGAGTGTGGGCCATGTTATCCCAAAGATATCTCCTCAACGAAGAAATATGGAACACGTCATGAATCCTATGCAAGTGCTCTGGCAACCCAAGTCTGTAAGCTACTGGCCCAATCCGCTCGATAATAGGGAATGACCCTACGTACCTCGACGCCAACTTCCCTTTCTTTCCAAACTGCATTACCCCTTTCATAGGGGATACTCGTAGCAACACCTGGTCCCCTACATTGAACTCTCTGAAGAACCTTTTGGCATCGACGTAACTCTTCTGTCTATCCTGAGCAACCCGAATACGGATCCGAATCATCTCAATCCTGGCCAAAGTATCCTGAATTAATTCTGGCCCAAGTAACTTTTTTTCCCCCACCTCTAGCCAACACGTTGGGGAACGATAAAGCCTACCGTATAACGCCTCAAATGGATCCATGCCAATAGTAAACTGGTAGGAGTTATTATAAGAAAACTGAAGATACTACTTCCAACTCCCGCCAAAATCAAGGACACACATCCGCAACATATCCTTTAACATCTGATTTATCTGCTTTGTCTGCCCATCCGTCTGTGGTTGAGATGCCGAACTCAAATGTAACTCCGTACCCATGGACTCTTGGAAACTCTCCCAAAATCTAGACACAAAAATCTTATCCCGGTCGTACACAATATCATGGGGCACCCCATGAAGTCTCATTATCTCAGGGATGAAGAGCTGAGCGTACCACCCCGTAGTATAATCGGTCCGAACTGGCAGAAAGTGAGCTACCTTGGTCAACCGATCCACAATCACCCATATAGAATCGTGACCCCTCTGCGATGTGGGCATCCCTGTAATGAAATCCATGGAAATGCTCTCCCATTTCCACATAGGGATCTCTAACGACTGTAGGAGCCCTCCCGATCTCTGATGGCCCACTTTCACCAGTTGAAAAATGGCACATTTCGATACAAACTCAATAATATCTTTCTTCATTCCACTCCACCAGTACTATCATCTCATACCCCCTCTGGGATGTATCGTAAAACATGAATCGTGCAACTGTGTCATCACCGCATGTCGTAGGTCCTCCCCCTATGGAACAACCAAATGTCCATTAAAGCGTAAAACCCCATCTGAACCCACGGAATAAGACTCAGTTCCCTTGGCTAGAAGTTGACAATCCGATCCTGACAGAATGTGTCAGCTGCCTGGGCCTGTATTACTCTCATCACAATTTGGGGTGTAATGGTCATGACATACATAAAATATCGGGCCACTTTATCCTAGTGTCTCGATCCCTTCTATTTGACCTTCCATACCTCGGCCACGTCTCCCACTGGTCTCCGCCTCAACGCATCAGCTACTACATTAGCTTTCCCTTGATGGTAATGGATATCGAACTGGTAGTCCTTCACAAATTCAAGCCACTTGCGTTGACACATGTTCAATTCCCTCTGAGTGAACAAATACTGCAGTGACTTGTGATCTGTGAACATGCAAAAATTCTCCCCCAACAAATAGTGTCTCTAGATACAAATAGAAAACACGACTATCGTTAGCTCTAAGTCATGGGTGGGGTAATTTCGCTCGTGAGGCTTAAGCTTACGGGAGGCATAAGCAATAGCCTTATCTTCTTGTTGAAGTACACCTCTAAGTACCTGTAGGTACGCATTGGTATAGACTAAGTACTCCACTCCCAATCTGGGCAGTGCTAGAACTGATGCTGAAGTCATCTTGTCCTTCAGCTCATAGAAAGCCAATTAACAGGCGTCATCCCAGATAAATGGCACTCCTTTTCGAGTCAAATTTGTCAATGGACACGCTATCTTCGAGAATCCCTGAATAAAACTCCTATAATAGCCTGCTAACCCCAAGAAACTCCATACCTCATTCTGCTTCATGGGTTATCCCCACTCCCTCACTGCTGACACTTTGCTGGGGTCCACCGATATTCCCTTATCTGATACAATATGCCCCAAGAATTATACCTCTCATAGACAAAATCCATATTTCTCAAATTTGGCGTACAATTCATTCTCCCGTAAAGTTTACAAAACCTTACATAAGTGCTCAGCATGCTCCTCGTCGGTCTGTGAATAAATTAGGATGTCATCTATGAAGACAATGACAAAGTGATCTAAGAACTCTCTGAACACTCTATGCATTAAGTCCATAAATACTGCCGGAGCGTTGGTTATCCCGAATGACATAACTCAAAACTCATAGAATCCATACCTCGTTAGAAACACAGTCTTAGATACATTCTGCTCCCTGGTCCACAATTGATGGTATCCTGACCTCAAGTCTATCTTCGAAAAGAAAGATGCTCCCCTTAGATGGTCGAATAAATCATCGATTTTGGGCAAAAGATACTTATTCCATACCGTAACTTTATTCAACTCCTGATAATCGACGTACAGTCGTAAGGATCCATCCCTCTTCTTCACAAATAGAACTGGGGAACACCAAGGCGAGGTACTCCAGCAGATGACACCTTATCCCAATAACTGCTCAATCTGATTCCTTGGCTCCCTCATCTCCACAGGAGCCATACGGTAAGGTGCACGAGCTATTGATCGAGCGCCCGATGCTAAGTCAATCACAAACTCTATCTCTCTACTTGATAGTAGCCTTGGTATATCCAAAAATACATCGGCGTACTCACGAACAACTGGAATAGAATCAAGGGGAATCGCAACTCCCGTAGAGATCTCCTCCTCTATATAAAATAAGTGGGTGGACGATCCTCCCTCTGGGCGAGGCATCGCCATTAAAAACATCTTATGACCAGGGATAGAGAATACTATTCTCCTACTAAATCAATCAATCATGTCCCTATACTTGAGTAGCCAATCCATCCCAATAATATCATCATCTCGTGCATATCTAAAACAAGCATATCGGCCGGTAGGATAAAACTCCCAATCTCTATGCCTACTTCTCGACATATAAAGAAAATCAATGACCTATAGCCCAATGGTGAATTTACACTAGTGACTGTGCTCTCCAGCGCGTCTAATACCCCAATGGCACGTGAAAAACTAATGGCAATAAAACTATGTGAAGCTCCCGTGTCAAATAATATCCACCCCAAAGTCCCCTGAATAGAAAACATACCTTCAATCGTGGGTGGAGCCCGTGGGACTACAACCTAATGGACGTTGTAGACACGCCCGTACTAAAATTGTCCCTGCTGAACCGAAACTGCTGTAATGGAAGGCTAGGCTGGGACTAGCGTTGGCTGTTGATACAAAAATTAGTTAGCTGACGTGGAACAGTTATATGAAGACACGTGTCATCCTGCATGGCATAAAATATATTCACCGAGTAACTCATAGTGCGGAGCTACTCAGTGTACCGAGCTACTGAAACGTGATGAGCTACTCAAGGTACAGAGCATCTAACCAAGAAGATCAAGCGACAAAAATAGATTCAATGAATATTCTTATTATGTACAAATGTATATGTCTATTAAATAATGACATATTGTCTATTCATATTGACAGCCCAATGGATATAAATACATTGTAACCCCCTCCATAACGGGTAATCGATCACTTGCGATCATAATTGAGATAAAGGCAAAACACCCAGCAATACAAGACAGTGGACATAGGCCATTTTCATTAAGGCTGAACCACTTTAAAAATCCTTTGTCTTATTTTTTTATTCATATTTATCTGTGATTAATTAATTAGATTAAGTCTAATTTTTTACATCAATAGATTGGCATCGTCTGTGGGAATGACTATACATAGCGTTTTTCACTAAAAAATTCATCATATATAGCTGAGATCCTATAATCTAGCAATAGGAACAATGATAGAGTTCCTACCAACCAGTTCACTCCTACAACTGTCCATGATTTCATAAGAATAGTGGCAAACTTAGCTAAAGGAAAAACAACTATGTAGGAGACCATGCGACAACTCATTCAAACTGTTCAAAACACAACGCCTGCCCACTTAGGCCAGCGAAGTGCTCAGAGAAATATGCACTTGCCGTCTTTACGATCCAGACGTACTCTATTCCCTCATGCTTCCTGGTTCAGACATACCTAATTCCATCATACTAAGAGGTCCGACTATCCCTCCTATCAGCCTGTTCGGACATCTCCCATAAGATTTATGGACTCTCAAGAAAATATTACTCTAACTACAGAACGAACGAGCACTCTGGAAAGGTTGACTAGAGTCTCCCACTTCGATCGTTTGGGCCCTAGGAGGAATAGAAACCCTCCTCGAATTGCGTCGAGAAATTCTCAACGACCAAATGATCTAAGGGAAGGTTCTGACCAATCACGCCCTGCAGCTCGTACAGAAAGGTCCCAAAAGGAGAATTCAGTGCGATCTGTTCCTCGAGCAAATAGATCGAAGGCTGGAAATGATGCGTGGAAGGGCTCCATTAAGAGGTTGGAAGACATGTTAGGGGAAATGGCTAAGGCCAAAAACCCTCTCCAAAGAACCTTTAACAAAGGATCTCCATTTATACAAGCAATTATGGACTTTCCCACACCCTCAAAGTTAAGGCTCCTGTAGTTACGCCGAAGTACGATAGGAAAACTGATCATGTTCTCCACATAGAACAGTACCAAGCTGCTGTAGATATTTATGTGGTCCCAGATGGGATGAGGTGCAGGACGTTCTCAGGAACCGTCACTGGTTCTACTCAAATATGGTATAACAACCTTCCTCGGGGGCAAATGTTAACTTTCCATTAGTTGGCTGAGCTATTCATAGGGAATTTATGCTTTGGTGAAAATTCAGTCAAGAGGGTAGCCCATCTGTTGAGCGTAAGGAAAAAAGTAGGAGAAAGCACAAGGGACTACATCACTCATTTTAATAACGAGAAACTGGAGGTAATCGACTACGAAGAGAAGACAACCATTATGATTCTGATGAGTGGTCTTTTATCGAATAAGATGTATGACATTTTGGATAAAGATCCCCCCAAATCCATGGCAGAGTTGATGGCGAAAACAACCAAGATCATAAATGTCGAAGAAGTTATGGCTGCGAAGAAGAATGTTGAGGCAAAAGCAGAAACAAAAGCTGAAGGCGGGTAGGAGAGGAAGGATCATAAGCATAATGGAGGCAACAAATAATCGAAAGGCAAGGAAATATTTGAGCACTTGAGGAAGTATTCAAATTATACCCCTTAAAGGTAGGCATAAACCATGTTTTAGAGGAGATAAAAAATAGCGAAGAACTGAATTAGCCGGAGAAATTGAGGACAACCCCCGAAAGGAGAGATAAGTATAAGTATTGCGAGTTCCACCAAGACCACGGTCACACGATCAAGGTGTGCATAGCTCTTTAAAATGAGATCGAGGCACTCATTAGATGAGGAAAATTGAATAAGTTTGTTGATCGCCATAACGGTGAGAAGACCAACAACAGAGCACGATAAAGGTCTAAATCTCCTCGCCGACCAAGAGTTGATAAGAAAATGAACCATAAAGATGACCCGGGGGATGACCCTGATCTCCCCAAAAAGCCTAGACAGCCTGAATGTGAGGTATTTTCAATCTGCTTTGGTTCATTTGACTATAATATGATAATAGGTGGAGATGCAGGAGGTGGGGATCATACCGCTGAAAGGAAAGCTTACCTCAATGAGGACCAAGCTTGCTCCTACATACATCGAATAAATTTAGCAGAGGAAGAGCGTCTAAGGAAGCTCAATAACGATAAACTAGTCATCGATTTTTCCAAAAGTGATCTGGAAGGTGTCTTGTATCCTCACAACGATCCTTTAGTGATCAAGATGAGGATGGAGGATGTAATCATCTCAAGAGTATTGGTAGATAATGGTAGCTCGGCAGACATCATTTTCTACCCTTGCCTTGATAGTTTAAACCTAAAACTCACCCAGTTGGAGCCGTACCACAAGTCCTTTATCGGTTTCTCTGGTAAAAAACTCTTTCCACTTGGGACGATCAAGTTGGACATGCTTATTGGTACCTGTCCTGCTTGCAGAACATAAAAAATATGCTTTTTTGTAATGAATAAAAATGTCCAATCAGCCTATAATATAATCATGGGAAGAGTAGGTCTGAAGAAGTTCGAAGCAGTGCCATACACGGTACATCAATGCTTAAAGTTCTCGACCAACTTTGGTGTGGGAATTGTGAAGGGAGATTAGAAAGTAGCTCGGGAATGCAACTATTCATCTATCGAACAAGAAGAGTTGGAGGATACCAAGAAGAAGACCACCACTTACCAAGTGGAAGAGTTCGAAGATTCAGAGATTGAGACACTGGACCCCAGAGAAAAATCAGAGCTCGTGAAGGGTCAGGTCATAGAAGCGATGGAGAACATTATTCAGGATGATGAACGACCAGAAAGAACGACTCAAATTGGCACTTCACTTGATCCAATAATAAAGCAAGAGTTGGTTTGAGGCATAGAAAGTAAGCTTTCGCGTGGAGTCATAAAGATATGCCGGGGATAGGCCCAGCCTTTTTGTGCCACGAACTCAATGTTAATAAGGAGATAAAATCGGTGAAGCAGCGAAGAAGGATCTTTAGCCTAGAGAAGAACTAAGCTATTCAAGAGGAAGTAGAGAAACTATAAAAGGACTTTTTTTATTAAGGATGTCAAATACCCTGATTGGTTAGATAATGTGGTGATGGTAAAAAAAAGAATAATAAATGGAGAATGTGCATGGATTTCACAGATCTGAACAAAGATTGCCCAAAAGATCACTTCCCTCTACCCCGAATAGATCAGCTGGTAGATGCTACTTCGGGGCATGAATTGCTGAGCTTTAAGGATGATTATTATGGATACAACCAAATTAAGATGAAACCAGAGGACATGGAAAGTACCTCTTTTATCAGTCCAAGGGGAACATACTGTTACAATGTTATGCCTTTTGGTCTTCAAAATGTAGGTGCTACATACCAGCGACTAATTAACAAGGTGTTCGCAGAGAAAATCGGCAGGAACATGGAGGTTTACATCGATGACATGTTGACTAAGAGCAAGAAAGCTGCTGACCACATCGCTAATTTGGGCCAAACATTTGACCAGCTGGAGAAATATCAGATGAAGCTAAACCCAACCAAGTACGTCTTTGGCGTACAAGAAGGCATGATCCTCGGGTATATTATGAATTAACGTGGCATCGAGGAAAATCCTGACAAGATCAAAGCCTTGCTAAAATTACAATCTCCAACTACAAAGAAAGAAGTACAAAGCCTCACATGGCCTATTGTACCTCTCAATAGGTTCATCTCACGAGCAACTGACAGATGTCTTCCAAGTGTTGAAGAGATATTTAGGGACAACTCCTTTGCTGCCCAGGCCGGTAGTGGGAGAGAAATTATATTTGTACCTGGCAATCTCAAGAAGTGCAGTCAGTTCAACATTTATAAGAGTAGACTATGGAGTGCAGAAGCCAGTGTATTATACAAGCAAGGCATTCCGAGGACCAGAGATTAGGTACCCAAAATTGAAAAAGCTGGCATTAGCATTGATCGAGGCGAGTAGGAGAATGAAACCATACTTCCAAGCCCATACCATAGTGGTATACACCGGCATGTCACTCTGACAGGCTTTACACAAGCTGAAAAAATTTGGAAGATTAATGTCTTGGGCGGCGGAGTTAGGTGAATATGACATTGTCTATGAGCCAAGGTCTTCTCTAAAAGGGTAGGCAGTGGAAGATTTCATTGTTGAATTTACTTACCCAGATACCTCCGACCACCAAGGGTCTAATGTAGAACAACCCATGGATGTTAGAGGATCATAAAAAACCAGCCCCGATCAACTCCCATCAGTAGACTTGTCAAAGAGAATGGTGATCGAGCAACAAGAATCCTCTGATAACATCCCATCCTTGCGTGATGATAAAAGAAAGCACCAAATCTTCCATCATGGGACTTTTTCAGATCAAGGGTTTGATAACTGTATCCTCGTATGGAATTTGTATGTTGATGGTTCTTTGTGTGCCACAGGCAGCGGAGCCAAAATAATTCTTAATAGTTCAGATGGATTGGATATAGAGTATGCTCTTCGTTTTCAATTCAAAGCTTCAAATAATGAAGCTGAGTATGAAGCTATGATTGTGGGCCTCAGTTTAGCTAAAACATTGAATGCAAAGCAAGTTACGGTGTTTAGTGATTCATAACTAGTCGTAAATTAGATTCTCAGGCTGTACGCGAAAAAGGGAGAATTCATGTCTAGGTATCACATCAAAGCTATGGAGATTGTATCCAATTTTATAATGGTCCAAGTGATCAGCATACTAAGATTGGAGACTGCGAGGGCTGATGTAGTAGCTCGGTTGGCCTCAACTACCCGCATCGAGCTACGAAGAATGATTCCTATTGAGATACTTGTAGACCGAAGAATTGATGATAATTTGATGGTGAAGTTTATCACTTTGGATATGGGACCTTCCTGGATGGATCCCATCAGGGCGTATATCGAAGAAGGCATTTTACCCGCCGACCAGCTAGCAGCCAAGAGGCTTAAGTTTAAAGATGCTAGGTATGTCTTAAACAATGGAGTTCTATACAGAAGAGGTACGATAGTAGGTCTACAAAGATGTGTTCATCCATCAGAAGTTAAAAATCTTATAAAAGAAATTCACGAAGGCGCTTGTGGAGCTCATGTAGCAGGTTGAACTCTTTTGCAAAGGATAACGACGCAGGGATATTATTGGCCAATGATGCGAGTTGACTGCATAGCTTATGCCAAGAAATGAGACAAGTGTCAACGATTATCTACCATACGAAGAACTCCCCAGGCATTATTAACACCGATTACCTCATCTTGTCCATTTTCTATGTGGGGAATAGACTTGGTTGGGCCTCTGCCAACTACCAAAGGACGATTCAAATACTTAGTAGTCGTTGTTGATTACTTCATAAAATGGGTGGAAGATGAACCTTTTATTGACATGGCATATGAAAGGGTCTATCAGTTCATCTGGAAGAATATTATTTACAGATATGGTCTGCCACATGCTTTCATCCCTGATCATGGTACCCAATTTGATAATGAGGAGTTCGCTGTGTACTGTCAACAATCCAATGTTTAAAAAATTCATTCTGCACTAGGCCATCCCTATAGCAATGGGCAAACAGAGGTAACCAACAGAACTCTATTGAACAGGTTGAAGAAACGGTTGGATGATGCAAAAAGAAATTGGATTAACGAGCTATATTCTGTGTTATAGGTTTACCGAACAACTCCCTGAACAACTGGGGAATCACCTTACATGTTAGCCTTTGACAGTGAAGCAGTCATACCCGCTGAACTGGGTCTACCTACTCACAGGGTGCTTAATTTTAACACTCTAGTAAGCGATTTGATGAGACGTTTAGATATAGACATGCTCAAGGAAGTCCGGGAAGATGCGGTAATTCTAAATACCGCTTATTAGCAACGGACTTCCATGTTCTATAATAAACGGGCCAAGATATGTGATCTCAAGGAGGGAGATTATGTACTCAAGAAAGTCATTTAGAAGCATAATAAGATGGAGGCAAACTGGCATGGGCCTTATCGTGTAACATCGATTGTTCGACCTGGAACCTACAGAATAAAAACTTTAGAGGGGGAAGAATTCAAAAATGCATAGAATGCGGAGCATTTGCAGCAATACTATCAGTAATGTAGATTCACATGTATTCCATTCTTTTAATATGAATAAAATGATATTTTCCCCATCTTCTTTTTAGTTCAATTTTTTTCGGAGTACTCGTGCAACAGACTACACTTGAATTTTGCAAGAAGGCATCAAGAACCACCAACTAAGGTTGGTCAGATATCAACAACCACCAACCACGGTTCATCGGCACATCAGCAACCACTAACTACAGTTGGTCGTATATCAGCAACCACCAACTAAGGTTGGTCGGCATTAATAAACTTAACCAACAATGTTGGCATAATAATCATACAAGGCAAGGCCTGTTTGATTATGGGTGACCTCAAGAGGTATCCAAAACTAGGCAAGACGATGGGTGACCTCAAGGGGCATCCACTACCTAGGCATCAAGGTAATCTAGATAAGATTGCTACAACTAAGCAGGACCATAGGATGAAAATAATTCCATTGCTTAGGCACTTATGGGTGAAAGTCACTACAATTAGGCAACAAATGGGGCAAAGTTCCACTGTCTAGGAATTAAAAAAAAATAGGACAAATTGTCCCTTTATAGATATATATACAATATGATAAACAAAACATCTTATAATTTATTTCCAAGGAAAGAAAATTACAAAAGAAATGAACTTTTCTTCATTACATGATTAATAACGAAATACAAATGTCCTATTCTATTGGTTTCTTTCCTTCAGATTTAGGTACATGATCCATTCCAGCTGGAGGATCATCTAAAGCAAAAGGAGAATTGATAAAGTTCAAATCTTGAAGCATTTTGGTATTTCTCAAACTTCGCCGCTCAAGCAGATGAGAAGGTTTGGATATCTCAAAATCTTCATGAAGATTGTAATCACCGAGGTACTTAGAGATCAAGACATCCAGGTTCATACCAATCCCATAAGGAATTACCTTTCTCAAGATGCATCACACCCAAAGCATTCAGCCACCCCTGCTTGTATCCCTAATTATTTGATTGTTTCAACCGAGCATCAAGATGGAATAAAGATTCATTGTATCGCCCCATCCAAAACTCTCTAGGCTGCTTGTGAAATTGATAAGTCAATATCTCAACTTTCTGATGAAGTTTCTTCACCAAGTTTTCTTTACTTTCCAATGCAGAACTCTGCTTGGAAAGTTGCTCAGTAAGACTTCAAATTTTCTGGGACATCTCAACCAGGGCCTAATTTTTTGCCTTCATCTGAACAGCCTGATTTGCTAAGGCTTGTTGATTCCTAGTCTCTTCAATATTGGTTCGACCAGCTCTTGCTCCACCTCGCAAGGAAGATGTAGGTCTGGCTCATATCAAAGCCTCCAATTCTTCTCTCAATGTAGCATTTTTAGTTTCCAATAATGAAAAACCCTCATCACTGATCGGGACCAGAGCTCCAAAAGAAGAGGCATACTTTACCTGTCTTAGATCTTCTCTCAGAGCAATATTCTCCTCCTCTAGCAGCTTGGCAATGTTCCTATGATCCTCAGCCTCATGTTTTAGCACACTTTCTCTCTTCTTATGGGCTAAGAGAAATTTGTCATAGCCTCGATCAGAACTCAACTGTTGGTACTTTTTCTCATAACTTTCATGCATGAGAGTAATGATTTCTTTGCGCTAAAGTTGAAGTCCTTCGATTACTCCTTGGCGATCTTTTACTATTTCATAATAAACCACATTGTTCACCACAGCTCAATCAAGCAGACATTTTAAATATTGATAAGCATCAATTGCTCGTTCTGAAGCATCAGCCCCAAGTATATCAACTATTTGTGCTTCAATAAAATCTGCACGACCAGCTTTGAAGTAATCATTACATTTATTCATCAACTCTGTATCATGAGCTGACAAGAGTTCCATCTTGGCAATAAACTAGCAAGAAAAATTAAAAAGGGATCAACAACGATACAGATCGAGCAAGTACAGGAGAAAACTACGAATAGATAAGAAAGTCCATTTGATTGATCATTGTGACACCCCGACTAATTAAATACCGGGTAGCTACTCCTTTATTAAATTAATACAAAATGCCAAGTTGGTCCAGTTAATAGAATCACCGTCGAAAACATTTTAATGATTACTAACCACCTAGTATTTAAAAAGTGAGTTGCCAAATTTTAAGTTAACTCTGATTAACATGCGATAAATGAAATATAAAAGAATAACATCACCATACACCATAAAGCCCCAATAAAATAACCAACAATTAAATAACAAGTCTGGAGGAAAACTCCTCACAACAATCCTAATATGGAAATTATAACGCAAGTCTGCATCCTGAATTAATTACGTGCCAAAAGTCTGAAAATCTGAAATAGGAAATGTTTCTAATATAAATGGGTGACATGCCCTACAACTGATGAAAGCTGAATATAGTGTCAAGATAGATGAAGCGTCTACTAGCAAAGTCCTGTAACTTACACAAACAGCTACAGCTCGTCACCTGAATGAGGATCCTAAGCATGGTGTCCTTGTGGCTGGGCACCTAAAATGGTTTTTAAAAAAAAAAAAGATTTGAAAGCAAACGGGTCAGAGCCCGAAAGTGGAGAGTATTTTAAAAATAGCAAGTGCTTTAATGACATTAAAACAATGAATGCAAAATACATGTTAGGACGTGCATTCACATGAAATGCTCACCTCTCGACTAATTGTGCACTCCTAACGTACCGTACCCATCTAAGTAACATACATATCTAACCAAACCGTAACAAGTTTTACCCCTTACTACTCGATTCTTATTATGCATTCTAGCGTTATCAACTAAATAAAGGGCTTTACTTAAACTCGGATTCTCGATTATTAGCAATACAATTCATTACAGGTTATCCCTTTATAGTTACTCAAAGCGTCTCTGTATTTATACTCACAATACCAACATGAAAGTTCTCATTAATTTAAGTGTATATTAGTCACGCCATAAATATACAATACAAGCACCCGAGACTAAGCTGCGGTGCACACATACTCTGCTATCCATCCCGGTACATCACGTACATAAGGATCACGCATTCTGAATCTCTCAGGAATCGTTCTCAGATAATAGCAAATCACAAACAATGGAGATGAACACAGTCACATCACCTAGGTCACGCACATACCTACACTCCCACGATCAGCAGACTTATTAACATCCCAATAAGTCCTTCTCTAACCTATGTTCTCGAGGTACCAATCTAAATTCGGGCAACACAAGGAGTAGATGGCCCTAAGCGAACGTAAACCTACCATGATAGCAAGTATGGTAGGTATGTCATACACATAAAATCATATACATATACTAGGTATACACACATCTTAGTAATCACCATAATTTATTTGTGGTACACTTCTCATTCTCGTACCGACTTATAATGTTACATAATTCATATGTTCCCAGTTAATTCAATTATTTAAGCCGTCAATAATTATCGCATCGTAATAGTCACTCACGTCCTATTCCACAATTTCCATTCAAGTCAAATCACACTTCTATGTTTTACTCCTCAATATATCCCAAATAACCCAACTATATCAATTTATCATCAAGGGAATGTTATCTCTACAATTAAACAAGGTTACGGGACACGCGAAATCAAAACAGGCCAAAAAGGCCTAAACTGTCAGCTCGTTAGAAGTCTCGTTCGAACGAGAGTTTGTTCGGACGAAGTGGGCATCGAACATGGGTTCGTTCGAACGAAAGGCATCGAACCAATTTCCCCCTCGTTAGAAGGCAAACTGTCACCTCGTTAGAAGCTCGTTCGAACGACCTGGGCAGGTCTTCTAACGAGATGCCAGTTTCGAGCCCAGAATTTCATATCTCATTTTTCACCAATTTCCTCTCCTCAAAACTCCTCTAAAAATTATTCCAACAATATTTTAAGGTTCCTCAACATTCCTAAACATTCCTAGGTCATAATCTAGCACATTCATGGGATCAAATCTTCATATAAAACACCCAATTATTAAATTTCCCAAAGTTTCCCCCAAACCTTATGTGTATGAACCCTAGAATTCAAAGTCATCAATTTTCCATAAATAAATTCCATTTTTTTTACATCATAAAAAGTTGTATTTATTTTAGCCCAATCACCCAATAACATTCTACATGAAATCCCTACATCATAACTTGAATTTCTATCTCCAATTTCATGGGTTTTTGTCATTATCCCAAAACAATACAATTTTTACAAATTTCTACGCATAGAAGAACCATTCGAAGTAAATAACATAATTAAACCACTTGCCTCTAATCTTTCTTTGAATTTGAGGTTGAATCTTGAAGGTTGAATTGTCCTCTCTCTCTCTCTGCAGAATTCTCTTCTCTTTCTCTCTCTACAAATTTCTTCTCTAAGGATGACAATGGAGGTGGAGGTTGGTTTTTGGCAAGTTTAAGGTTTCTAAACTCTCCCGTAGCCCACTACCTAGATTGGGGTTGTAAATGGCTTAGTGGGTTAAGACTAAGTCAGATTTTTAACTCTAATTATCGTGGGTTTTAATTCCCAAAATTCCAAAATTAACAAAATACCCTTCTAAGTTGCCGGTATGGCCTAAAAATGCCCTGGGACCCAAACCAAACTCCAGGCTAGTGTTTTCTGACTATTTCGACCCTTCCGGACTCGTTGGCGCACTCAAAACGACCATACAGTTAATAGAAATAAAATTTACTTTTTAATTAAAATAATTATATTCCTGACGCGATTGTCACACGCGTCCCGACAAAAATTCCAAATTGCCGTATTTCAATCTCACGACAAATTTCGTGATTCAATATTCATATATAGCCATATATACTTATTAAAATCAAATACCAACTCGCATCTCGCTAGTATTTTTATCCGGATTAATTTCCAATTAATACACATTTAATTCAATTAATTCCATAAATAAATATCATAAAAATACGGGGTATTACATACTTCCCCCCTAATAACAGAATTTCGTCCCGAAATTCGGAACTAGAAAGTACCTGGTAAGAACAACTCTGGATAACGTTCGCGCATCTCATCCTCGCGCTCCCATGTGGACTCCTCGACATTATGATGTCGCCACTGAACACGCACTAACGGGACTATCTTTGACCGCAGTTTTCGTTCACTTCGGTCCAATATAGCAATCGGCCCCTCCTCGTAGGTGCTATCAGGCTGGAGATCGATGTCCTCCTAAGCAATGAGAGAATGATCCAAATCGTCTCTAAGATATTTCCTTAGCGAGGAAAAATGAAACACATCTTGAATCCGATGCAAATGCTCCGGTAACCCAAGTCTATATGCAACAGACCCAATCTGCTCGATGATAAGGAATGTCCCCACATATCTCGGTGCCAACTTCCCCTTCTTCCCAAATTGCATAATCCCCTTCATAGGCGATACTCTGAGTAAAACTTGGTCCCCCACTAGGAACTCCCTGAAGAACCTCTTCGCATCAGCATAGCTCTTTTGCCGATCCTGAGCTACCCGAATGCAACTCCGTATCAATTCTATCCTCGCCGAAGTATCCTGAATTACTTCCGATCCAAGTAGTTTGTTGTCCCCCACCTCCAACCAATATGCTGGGGAACGGCAAGGTCTATCGTACAACGCCTCAAACGGAGCCATGCCAATGGTGAACTAGTAGGAGTTGTTGTAAGCAAACTCCACCAGTGGAAGATGCTGCTCCCATCCACCCCCGAAATCAATGATGCACATATGCAACATGTCCTCCAACATTTGGTTTGTATGCTCGGTTTGCCCAACGGTCTGCGGATGATATGCCGTACTCAAACGCAATTCCGTGCCCATGGCCTCCTGAAAACTTTCCCAAAACTGGGAAACAAATATCTTGTCTCGGTCAGACACGATATTTAGGGGCACACCGTGAAGTTTCACTATCTCTGCAATAAAGAGCTGGGCATACTGTCCCGTAGTGTAGTCTATCCTTACGGGTAGAAAATGAGAAACTTTGGTCAACCTGTCCACAATTACCCAAATGCAGTCGTGACCTCTCTGTGACGTAGGCAACCCCGTGATAAAGTCCATGGATATGCTCTCCCACATCCACATCGGGACCTCCAATGGCTGTAGAAGTCCTGCCAGTCTCTGATGATCCACTTTTACTAGCTGACAAGTGGCGCATTTAGAAACAAACACGACAATATCTCTCTTCATCCCGGTCCACCAATACTGTCGTCTCATGTCTTGGTACATTTTGTCCCCACCGGGATGTACCGCGAACCGTGAGCTGTGCGACTCTGCCATCACCTCGTGCCACAATTCCTCCCCTTCCGGAATTACCAATCTCCCATTGAAGCGTAATCCCCCATCTGAGCTAACGGTATAGGACTCGGCTCCCTCTGCTAGTAATTGAACTATCTGCTCCTGACAGAATGAGTCATTTGCCTGGGCCTTTACCACCTTCGTGATAATCTGCGGCGTAACAGTCATCACAGACATGAATGATCGGGCCACTGCATCCTGGTGTCCTAAATCCTTCCACTTAGCCTTCCACACCCCTGCCACCTCATCTACTGGCCAACGGCTCAATGCGTCTGCTACCACGTTAGCCTTCCCCGGGTGATATTGGATATCAAACTGATAGTCCTTCACAAACTCAAGCCACCTTCGCTGCCTCATATTCAACTCCTTCTGCGTGAATAGGTACTGGAGGGACTTGTGGTCCGTGAACAATCGAAACTTCTCCCCCAAAAGATAATGTCTCCAAATCCGAAGGGAAAATACCACTGCCGCTAACTCCAAGTCATGAGTGGGGTAATTCTTCTCGTGAGGCTTTAGCTTACGGGAAGCATAAGCTATGGCCTGACTCTCCTGCTGCAATACACCTCCAAGTCCTTACAAGGACGCATCGGTGTAGATTAGATACTCAACTCCCAGTCTCGGCAATGCTAACACAGGTGCTGAGGTCAACTTATCCTTCAACTCATCAAATGCCAACTGACAGGAATCACTCCAGATGAATGGCACACCCTTACGAGTCAGATGTGTCAAAGGACCCGCTATCTTCGAAAATTCCCGAATGAACCTCCTGTAGTATCCTGCTAGGCCCAAGAAACTACGGATCTCAGTCGGTGTCGTGGGCTGTCCCCACTCCCTCACCGCGGATACCTTCCTCGGATCAACAGATATCCCCCGATCAGAAATAATATGCCCCAAAAACTGAACCTCCTTCAGCCAAAACCCGCACTTCTCATATAATGCATGTTGATACCAAAATTAATATGCTGATGTGGACGAATCATACGAAGACACTTGTTAATCTACGTGGTACAATAACAGCGAGGAAGTTCATTTCCCTGACCAACTCATGTTCTCTCCGAGCAACGAGGATATACCGAGGAACTTCAGCACTCCGAGGTACTCTAGCGCTCCGAGGAACTCCTGAGCAACGAGCAACTAAGGCGGTCCGAGCTGCATCTCGACCGTAGTATTAATTGCCAGAATATCAACAGTTCAACTATTTATTGAATGTTTATCATTTTGACTCACACGCTGCATTAAATGTATTACCCTTTCATATGTATATCATTTAATGTATCAACCCATTCATGTACAGCCTAAGGGCTATAAATACCTTGTATCACCCTCACTCAAAGGGACTCGAATTTCTTGACTGAACTTGTAATCGAGAATTCCCAAACGCTCAGCAATAATGTAACAGTGGACGTAGGCCATTCTTATAAGGCTGAACCACTTTAAAAATCTTTGTCTCATTTTATTTATCTGTGATTGAATAATTAGAGCGATCTAATTTTTTACATCAACAATGCATACAACTCATCCTAACGTAGCGTCTGCAAAACCTGCCTCAAATGCTCTGCGTGATCCACCTCTATCTGGGAGTAAACCAGAATATCATCAATGAAGACAATGACGAACTGATCAAGGAACTCTCTGAACACCCTATTCATCAAGTCCATAAACACGGCTGGAGCATTGGTCAAGCCAAAAGGCATCACCCGAAACTCGTAGGAACCATATCTCGTTAAGAACGCAGTCTTCGAGACATCCTCTTCCCTGATACACAACTGATGGTATCCCGATCGCAAATCAATCTTGGAGAAGAAAGAAGCTCCTCTCAGCTGGTCGAATATGTCATCGATTCGGGGCAACGGATATTTATTCCGTATCGTGACCTTATTCAACTCTCGGTAATCCACACACAACCTCAACGATCCATCCCTCTTCTTCACGAACAACACAGGGGAACCCCACGACGAAGTACTCCTCCGGATAAACTCCTGTCCCAACAACTGCTCAATCTAATCCCATAACTCTCTCATTTCAGCTGGAGCCATACGGTAAGGTGCGCAGGCAATAGGCCGAGTGCCCGACGTCAAGTCGATCACAAAATCTATCTCTCTACTCGAAGGTAATCCAGGTATATCCTAAAATACATCGGCAAACTCTCGAACAACCGAAATCGAATCAAGTGGTATCACCACTTCCTTAGAGGTCTCCTCCTCTATATAGTACAAATGGGTGAACGATCCTCCCTCAGGACGAGGCATCGCCACTAAAAACATCTCCTGCCCGGGAACGTCAAAGATAATACTCCTAGTGAAACAGTCAATCATGGCTCGGTACGCAACTAGCCAATCCATGCCAATAATGGCATCATACTCGGTCATATCTAATACTAACATATCCGCGGGTAAAGTAAACCTCCCGATCTCTATACCCACGCCTCTACATATAAGGGAAATCACCGAACCCCTACTCAACGGCGAATCTACACAAGTAACCGTACTCTCGGCGGTGTCTAACAACCCAATGGTACGTGCAAATCTCATAGCAATAAAACAGTGTGTAGCCCCCGTGTCAAACAAAATACGCCCCATAGTCCCCTGAATAGAGAACATACCCTCGATGGCTGGTGGATCCTGTGGGGCTGTGGGCTGCTGAAGATGATATACTCTCCCATACTGCAGCTGCCCCTGCTGAACTGGGACCGCTGGAATGGGTGGTAATGCTGCCATCTGTGGTGGCGCCGAGAGGGTGGCGGAAACATGGGCCTCTACGGCTCCTGTCGAGCACCCTGCTGCTGCTGCGGGGCCCTGCCCCTATCCGGACAATCCTGGCATTTATGGCCAGTCTTGCCACAAACGTAACACTTCCCCGGGAAGTTCCCCCCTGCTGCCCCCGACCCTGGTGGCCGTTACCGTTCCTCCCCTAGCCCTGCTGGCCCTGATGAAACGGTTGTTGACCATTCTGACCCTGCTGGTTCTGATGGCCGTTCGGACCCTGATGGCCCTGTCGGAAACCTCCTTGTCCGTGCCTGAAATTTCCCGATCTGAACCTCTTGTGATCCCCCTGCTGGGAACCCTGGTCACCCTGTCTCTTCCCCTGAACGGATTGTGCCCCACTGGAACCATGTCCTCCAGTCCTGCCCTGATGGCTGGACTCTTCCGATCTCTTGCCCTCAGCCATGTGAAAGTGATGATCCTGGCAGTGTAACAATGCAGCGTTAACCACATTAGAGTAAGTGTCCAACGATAGATTCCCTAATAAATGTTGGCGGATCCTCCAAGTCAACCCATCTGTAAATTTCTGTATCTTCTTCTCTTCTGTCGATAACTCATCCGGGACAATATTCAACAGATTTGTGAATTCGGCCTCATACTCGGCCACAGTCTTACCTTCCTGTCTGAGATTCAACAACTTTCTCCTCATTTCCGTGTGAACAGCTGACGAAAAATACTTGCGATCAAACCGCACCCAAAACTCCTGTATAGTGAGAGTATCTCTCTCCTCCACGGTGGTAATAGACTCCCACCACTGCAGTGCAGACCCCACTAGCTTAAAGGTAGTTAGTATCTACTTCTGGACATCGATGCACTCATACATCCTCAGGTGCCGCTGAATGTCCTTCCTCCACTGACTCGAAACCACAACATCGGAGCTACCTGCGAACTCCGGTGGGTGTGCTTTCTGAAAAGCATCACGTACACGTTCCCAAGCAGACGGGAATGCATGTGCCTGAACTGGCGCGGCTACTGAGGCCTGAGGTGGTGCGTGCTGAACTACGGCTAGTGCGGCATTTACCGCCTGGGCCACAATGGCTGCAACCTCGGCGGCATTCATCGTGCCCTGAACTGGTGCGGGCTGTGGTTCCGGCGTGGCATCCCTGGGAACCCGTTGTGCACGTCGTGGAGGCATCTGAAATAAGAATAAAGTTTATAATTTCGCAGTTATAAACTTGAAATAGCCGAAGAATGTAGCATATACAAAAGAATACAACAGTCCTAAAATATAGGGCTCTACATCAAAGAAAGCTCAGCGGAAACATAATAATCCGTACAGATCCTAAAGGACACTAGAACCTGATGCTCTGATACCACCTGTGACACCCCGACAAATTAAATACCGGGTAGCTATTCCTTTATTAAATTAATACAAAATGCCAAGTTGGTCCAGTTAATAGCATCACTGTCGAAAACATTTTAATGATTACTAACCACCTAGTATTTAAAAAGTGAGTTGCCAAATTTTAAGTTAACTCTGATTAACATGCGATAAATAAAATATAAAAGAATAACATCACCATACACCATAAAGTCCCAATAAAATAACCAACAATTAAATAACAAGTCTGGAGGAAAACTCCTCACAACAATCCCAATATGGAAATCATAACGCAAGTCTGAATCCTGAATTAATTACGTGCCAAAAGTCTGAAAATCTGAAATAGGAAATATTTCTAATAGAAATGGGCGACATGCCCTACAACTGATGAAAGCTGAATATAGTGTCAAGATAGATGAAGCGTCTACTAGCAAAGTCTTGTAACTTCCACAAACAGCTACAGCTCGTCACCTGAATGAGGATCCTAAGCATGGTGTCCTTGTGGCTGGGCACCTAAAATGGTTTTTAAAAAAAAATAGATTTGAAAGCAAACGCGTCAGAGCCCGAAAGTAGAGAGTATTTTAAAAATAGCAAGTGCTTTAATGACATTAAAACAATGAATGCAAAATACATATTAGGACGTGCACTCACATGAAATGCTCACCGCTCGACTAATTGTGCACTCCTAACGTATCGTACCCATCTAAGTAACATACATATCTAACCAAACCGTAACAAGTTCTACCCCTTACAACTCGATTCTTATTATGCATTCTAGCGTTATCAACTAAATAGAGGGCTTTACTTAAACTCGGATTCTCGATTATTAGCAATACAATTCATTACAGGTTATCCCTTTATAGTTACTCAAAGCGTCTCTGTATTTATACTCACAATACCAACATGAAAGTTCTCATTAATTTAAGTGTATATTAGTCACGCCATAAATATACAATACAAGCACCCGAGACTAAGTTGCGGTGCACACATACTCTATTATCCATCCCGGTACATCACGTACATAAGGATCACGTATTCCGAATCTCTCAGGAATCGTTCTCAGATTATAGCAAATCACAAACAATGGAGGCGAACACAGTCACATCACCTGGGTCACGCACATACCTACGCTCCCACGATCAGCAGACTTATTAACATCCCAATAAGTCCTTCTCTGACCTATGTTCTGGAGGTACCAATCTAAATCCGGGCAACACAAGGCGTAGATGGCCCTAAGCGAACGTAAACCTCCCGTGATAGCAAGTATGGTAGGTATGTCATACACATAAAATCATATACATATACTAGGTATACACACATCTTAGTAATCACCGTAATTTATTTGTGGTACACTTCTCATTCTCGTACCGACTTATAATGTTACACAATTCATATGTTCCCGGTTAATTCAATTATTTAAGCCGTCAATAATTATCGCATCGTAATAGTCACTCACGTCCTATTCCACAATTTCCATTCAATTCAAATCACACTTCTAAGTTTTACTCCTCAATATATCCCAAATAACCCAACTATATCAATTTATCATCAAGGGAATGTTATCTCTACAATTAAACAAGGTTACGGGACACGCGAAATCAAAATAGGCCAAAAAGGCCTAAACTGTCAGCTCGTTAGAAGTCTCGTTCGAACGAGGCTGGTTCGAACGAGAGTTCGTTCGAACGAAGTGGGCATCGAACGAGGGTTCGTTCGAACGAAAGGCATCGAATGAATTTCCCCCTCGTTAGAAGGCAAACTGTCACCTCGTTAGAAGCTCGTTCGAACGACCTGGGCAGGTCTTCTAACGAGATGCCAGTTTCGAGCCCAGAATTTCATATCTCGTTTTTCACCAATTTCCTCTCCTCAAAACTCCTCTAAAGATTATTCCAACAATATTTTAAGGTTCCTCAACATTCCTAAACATTCCTAGGTCGTAATCTAGCACATTCATGGGATCAAATCTTCATATACAACACCCAATTATTAAATTTCCCAAAGTTTCCCCCAAACCTTATGTGTATGAACCCTAGAATTCAAAGTCATCAATTTTCCATAAATAAATTTCCTTTTTTTTTACATCATGAAAAGTTGTATTTCTTTTAGCCCAATCACCCAATAACATTCTACATGAAATCCCTACATCATAACTTGAATTTCTATCTCCAATTTCATGGGTTTTTGTCATTATCCCAAAACAATGCAATTTTTACAAATTTCTACGCATGGAAGAACCATTCGAAGTAAATAACATAATTAAACAACTTGCCTCTAATCTTTCTCTGAATTTGAGGTTGAATCTTGAAGGTTGAATTGTCCTCTCTCTCTCTCTCTGCAGAATTCTCTTCTCTTTCTCTCTCTACAAATTTCTTCTCTAAGGATGACAATGGAGGTGGAGGTTGGTTTTTGGCAAGTTTAAGGTTTCTAAACTCTCCCGTAGCCCACTACCTAGATTGGGGTTGGAAATGGATTAGTGGGTTAAGACTAAGTCAGATTTTTAACTCTAATTTTTGTGGGTTTTAATTCCCAAAATTCCAAAATTACCAAAATACCCTTCTAAGTTGCCGGTATGGCCTAAAAATGCCCCGGGACCCAAACCAAACTCCCGGCTAGTGTTTTCTGACTATTTCGACCCTTCCGGACTCGTTGGCGCACTCAAAACGACCATAAAGTTAATAGAAATAAAATTTACTTTTTAATTAAAATAATTATATTCCTGACGCGATTGTCACACGCGTCCCGACAAAAATTCCAAATTACCGTATTTCAATCTCACGACAAATTTCGTGATTCAATATTCATATATAGCCATATATACTCATTAAAATCAAATACCAACTCGCATCTCGCTAGTATTTTTATCTGGATTAATTTCCAATTAATACACATTTAATTCAATTAATCCCATAAATAAATATCATAAAAATACGGGGTATTACATACTTCCCCCCAAATAACAGAATTTCGTCCCTAAATTTGGAACTAGAAAGTACCTGGTAAGAACAACTCTGGATAACGTTCGCGCATCTCATCCTCGCGCTCCCATGTGGACTCCTCGACATTATGATGTCGCCACTGAACACGCACTAACGGGACTATCTTTGACCGCAGTTTCCGTTCACTTCGGTCCAATATAGCAATCGGCCCCTCCTCGTAGGAGCTATCAGGCTGGAGATCGATGTCCTCCAAAGCAATGAGAGAATGAGACAAATCGTCTCTAAAATATTTCCTTAGCGAGTAAATATGAAACACATCATGAATCCGATGCAAATGCTCCGGTAACCCAAGTCTATATGCAACAGACCCAATCCGCTCGATGATAGGGAATGGCCCCACATATCTCGGTGCCAACTTCCCCTTCTTCCCAAATCGAATAATTCCCTTCATAGGAGATACTCTGAGTAAAACTTGGTCCCCCACTAGGAACTCCCTGAAGAACCTCATCGCATCAGCATAGCTCTTCTGCCGATCCTGAGCTACCCGAATGCGACTCCGTATCAATTCTATCCTCGCCGAAGTATCCTGAATTACTTCCGGTCCAAGTAGTTTGTTGTCCCCCACCTCCAACCAACATGCTGGGGAACGACAAGGTCTATAGTACAACGCCTCAAATGGAGCCATGTCAATGGTGAACTGGTAGGAGTTGTTGTAAGCAAACTCCACCAGTGGAAGATGCTGCTCCCATCCACCCCCAAAATCAATGATGCACATATGCAACATGTCCTCTAACATCTGGTTTGTACGCTCGGTTTGCCCATCGGTCTGCGGGTGATATACCGTTCTCAAACGCAATTCCGTGCCCATGGCCTCCTGAAAACTTTCCCAAAACCGGGAAACAAATATCTTGTCTCGGTCAGACACGATATTTAGGGGCACACCGTGAAGTCTCACTATCTCTGCAATAAAGAGCTGGGCATACTGTCCCGTAGTGTAGTCTGTCCTTACGGGTAGAAAATGACAGACTTTGGTCAACCTGTCCACAATTACCCAAATGGAGTCGTGACCTCTCTGTGACGTAGTCAGTCCCGTGATAAAGTCCATGGATATGCTCTCCCACATCCACATCGGGACCTCCAATGGCTGTAGAAGTCCTGCCGGTCTCTGATGATCCACTTTTACTAGCTCACAAGTGGCGCATTTAGAAATAAACACGGTAATATCTCTCTTCATCCCGCTCCACCAATACTGTCGTCTCATGTCTTGGTACATTTTGTCCCCATCGGGATGTACCGCGAACCGTGAGCCGTGCGACTCTGCCATCACCTCGTGCCGCAATTCCTCCCCTTCCGAAACTACCAATCTCCCATTAAAGCGTAATCCCCCGTCTGAGCTAACGGTATAGGACTCGGCTCCCTTTGCTAGTAATCGAACTATCTGCTCCTGACAGAACGAGTCATTTGCCTGGGCCTTTACCACCTTCGTGATAATCTGCGGCGTAACAGTCATCACAGACATGAATGATCGGGCCACTGCATCCTGGTGTCCCAACTCCTTCCACTTGGCCTTCCACACCCCTGCCACCTCATCTACTGGCCTACGGCTCAACGCGTATGCTACCACGTTAGCCTTCCCCGGGTGATATTGGATATCAAACTGATAGTCCTTCACAAACTCAAGCCACCTTCGCTGTCGCATATTCAACTCCTTCTGCGTGAATAGGTACTGTAGGGACTTGTGGTCCGTGAAGAATCGAAACTTTTCCCCCAAAAGATAATGTCTCCAAATCCGAAGGGCAAATACCACTGCCGCTAACTCCAATTCATGAGTGGGGTAAATCTTCTCGTGAGGCTTTAGCTTACGGGAAGCATAAGCTATGGCCTGACTCTCCTGCTGCAATAAACCTCCAAGTCCTTGCAAGGACGCATCGGTGTAGACTAGATACTCAACTCCCAGTCTCAGCAATGCTAACACAGGTGCTGAGGTCAACTTATCCTTCAACTCATTAAGTTCCAACTGACAGGCATCACTCCAGATGAATGGCACACCCTTACGAGTCAGATGTGTCAAAGGACCCGCTATCTTCGAAAATCCCCGAATGAACTTCATGTAGTATCCTGCTAGGCCCAAGAAACTATGGATCTCAGTCGGTGTCGTGGGCTGTCCCCACTCCCTTACCACGGATACCTTCCCCGGATCAACAGATATCCCCCGGTCGGAAATAATATGCCCCAAAAACTGAACCTCCTTCAGCCAAAACCCGCACTTCTCATATTTTGCATACAGCTCGTCCTAACGTAGCGTCTGCAAAACCTGCCTCAAATGCTCTGCGTGCTCCTTCTCTGTCTGGGAGTAAACCAGAATATCATCAATGAAGACAATGACGAACTGATCAAGGAACTCTCTGAACACCCTATTCATCAAGTCCATAAACACGACTGGAGCATTGGTCAAGCCAAAAAGCATCACCCAAAACTCGTAGGAACCATATCTCGTTAAGAATGCAGTCTTCGAGACATCCTCTTCCCTGATACGCAACTGATGGTATCCCGATCGCAAATTAATCTTGGAGAAAAAAGAAGCTCCTCTCAGCTGGTCGAATAAGTCATCGATTCGGGGCAACGTATATTTATTCCGTATCGTGACCTTATTTAACTCTCGATAATCCACACACAACCTCAACGATCCATCCCTCTTCTTCACGAACAACACAGGGGCACCCCACGACGAAGTAATCCTCCGGATAAACCCCTGTCTCAACAACTTCTCAATCTGATCCCGTAACTCTCTCATTTTAGCTGGAGCCATACGGTAAGGTGCGCGAGAAATAGGCCGAGTGCCCGACGTCAAGTCGATCACAAAATCTATCTCTCTACTCGGAGGTAATCCAGGTATATCCTGAAATACATCGGCAAACTCTCGAACAACTGAAATCGAATCAAGTGGTATCACCACTTCCTTAGAGGTCTCCTCCTCTATATATTATAAATGGGTGAACGATCCTCCCTCAGGACGAGGCATCGCCACTAAAAACATCTCCTGCCTGGGAACGACAAAGATAATACTCCTAGTGAAACAGTCAATCATGGCTCGGTACGCAACTAGACAATCCATGCCAATAATGGTATCATACTCGGTCATATCTAATACTAACATATCCGCGTGTAAAGTAAACCTCCCGATCTCTATACCCACGCCTCTACATACAAGGGAAATCACCGAACCCCTACTCAACGGCGAATCTACACAAGTAACCGTACTCTCGGCGGTGTCTAACAACCCAATGGTACGTGCAAATCTCATAGCAATAAAGCAGACGGGAATGTAAGTGCCTGAACTGGCGCGGCTACTGGGGCCTGAGGTGGTGCCTGCTAAACTACGGCTAGTGCGGCATTTACCGCCTGGGCCACAATGGCTGCAACCTCGGCGGCATTCATCGTGCCCTGAACTAGTGCGGGCTGTGGTTCTGGCGTTGCATCCCTGGGAACCCGTTGTGCACATCGTGGAGGCATCTGAAATAAGAATAAAGTTTATAAGTTCGCAGTTATAAACTTGAAATAGCTGAAGAACGTATCATATACAAAAGAATACAACAGTCCTAAAATATAGGGCTCTACATCAAAGAAAGCTCAGCGGAAACATAATAATCCGTACAGATCCTAAAGGACACTAGAACCTGATGCTCTGATACCACCTGTGACACCCCGACAAATTAAATACCGGGTAGCTACTCCTTTATTAAATTAATACAAAATGCCAAGTTGGTCCAGTTAATAGCATCACTGTCGAAAACATTTTAATGATTACTAACCACCTAGTATTTAAAAAGTGAGTTGCCAAATTTTAAGTTAACTCTGATTAACATGCGATAAATAAAATATAAAAGAATAACATCACCATACACCATAAAGTCCCAATAAAATAACCAACAATTAAATAACAAGTCTGGAGGAAAACTCCTCACAACAATCCCAATATGGAAATCATAACGCAAGTCTGCATCCTGAATTAATTACGTGCCAAAAGTCTGAAAATCTGAAATAGGAAATGTTTCTAATAGAAATGGGCGACATGCCCTACAACTGATGAAAGCTGAATATAGTGTCAAGATAGATGAAGCGTCTACTAGCAAAGTCTTGTAACTTCCACAAATAGCTACAGCTCGTCACCTGAATGAGGATCCTAAGCATGGTGTCCTTGTGGCTGGGCACCTAAAATGGTTTTAAAAAAAAAATAGATTTGAAAGCAAGCGGGTCAGAGCCCGAAAGTGGAGAGTATTTTAAAAATAGCAAGTTCTTTAATGACATTAAAACAATGAATGCAAAATACATGTTAGGACGTGCACTCACATGAAATGCTCACCTCTCGACTAATTGTGCACTCCTAACGTACCGTACCCATCTAAGTAACATACATATCTAACCAAACCGTAACAAGTTCTACCCCTTACTACTCGATTATTATTATGCATTCTAGCGTTATCAACTAAATAAAGGGCTTTACTTAAACTCGGATTCTCGATTATTAGCAATACAATTTCATTACAAGTTATCACTTTATAGTTACTCAAAGCGTCTCTGTATTTATACTCACAATACCAACATGAAAGTTCTCATTAATTTAAGTGTATATTAGTCACGCCATAAATATACAATACAAGCACCCGAGACTAAGCTGCAGTGCACACATACTCTGCTATCCATCCCGGTACATCACGTACATAAGGATCACGCATTCCGAATCTCTCAGGAATCGTTCTCAGATAATAGCAAATCACAAACAATGGAGGCGAACACAGTCACATCACCTGGGTCACGCACATACCTACGCTCCCACGATCAACAGACTTATTAACATCCCAATAAGTCCTTCTCTGACCTATGTTCTGGAGGTACCAATCTAAATCCGGGCAACACAAGGAGTGGATGGCCCTAAGCGAACGTAAACCTCCCGTGATAGCTAGTATGGTAGGTATGTCATACACATAAAATCATATACATATACTAGGTATACACACATCTTAGTAATCACCGTAATTTATTTATGGTACACTTCTCATTCTCGTACCGACTTATAATGTTATACAATTCATATGTTCCCGGTTAATTCAATTAATTAAGCCGTCAATAATTATCGCATCGAAATAGTCACTCACGTCATATTCCACAATTTCCATTCAATTCAAATCACACTTCTATGTTTTACTCCTCAATATATCCCAAATAACCCAACTATATCAATTTATCATCAAGGGAATGTTATCTCTACAATTAAACAAGGTTACGGGACACGCGAAATCAAAACAGGCCAAAAAGGCCTAAACTGTCAGCTCGTTAGAAGTCTGGTTCGAATGGGGCTGGTTCGAACGAGAGTTCGTTCGAACGAAGTGGGCATCGAACGAGGGTTCGTTCGAATGAAAGGCATCGAATGAATTTCCCACTCGTTAGAAGGCAAACTGTCACCTCGTTAGAAGCTCGTTCGAACGACCTGGGCAGGTCTTCTAACGAGATGCCAGTTTCGAGCCCAGAATTTCATATCTCGTTTTTCACCAATTTCCTCTCCTCAAAACTCCTCTAAAAATTATTCCAACAATATTTTAAGGTTCCTCAACATTCCTAAACATTCCTAGGTCATAATCTAGCACATTCATGGGATCAAATCTTCATATACAACACCCAATTATTAAATTTCCCAAAGTTTCCCCCAAACCTTATGTGTATGAACCCTAGAATTCAAAGTCATCAATTTTCCATAAATAAATTCCATTTTTTTTACATCATGAAAAGTTGTATTTCTTTTAGCCCAATCACCCAATAACATTCTACATGAAATCCCTACATCATAACTTGAATTTCTACCTCCAATTTCATGGGTTTTTGTCATTATCCCAAAATAATGCAATTTTTACAAATTTCTACGCATGGAAGAAGCATTCGAAGTAAATAACATAATTAAACCACTTGCCTCTAATATTTCTCTGAATTTGAGGTTGAATCTTGAAGGTTGAATTGTCCTCTCTCTCTCTCTCTGCAGAATTCTCTTCTCTTTCTCTCTCTACAAATTTCTTCTCTAAGGATGACAATGGAGGTGGAGGTTGGTTTTTGGCAAGTTTAAGGTTTCTAAACTCTACCGTAGCCCACTACCTAGATTGGGGTTGGAAATGTCTTAGTGGGTTAAGACTAAGTCAGATTTTTAACTCTAATTTTCGTGGGTTTTAATTCCCAAAATTCCAAAATTACCAAAATACCCTTCTAAGTTGCCGGTATGGCCTAAAAATGCCCCGGGACCCAAACCAAACTCCCGGCTAGTATTTTCTGACTATTTCGACCCTTCCGGACGCGTTGGTGCACTCAAAATGACCATACAGTTAATAGAAATAAAATTTACTTTTTAATTAAAATAATTATATTCCTGACGCGACTGTCACACGCGTCCCAACAAAATTTCCAAATTGCCGTATTTCAATCTCACGACAAATTTCATGATTCAATATTCATATATAGCCATATATACTCATTAAAATCAAATACCAACTCTCATCTCGCTAGTATTTTTATCCGGATTAATTTCCAATTAATACACATTTAATTCAATTAATCCCATAAATAAATATCATAAAAATACGGGGTATTACAATCACGGGAGGAAAAAGTACAACTAAAGTTACAACCAAAAGGGAAAAATAGAAAAATAACATAATTAAAGAGCCTAATTTCCTACAACATCTTCCGCCAATTTGGATGAAGGAGTTGGTTGTTCGGAAGGCAACTGGCGTTGCTCGGCAGAGTTATTGCCTGCTGAACGTGCTCGAAGGATTGAGTAATGGTAACAGCAGGTGTCTATTCTACTATCACCATAGAAGATTCATCAGATGCATCTTCATCATCTTCTTCTTCTCCAATAGTAGGAGGAGGGCCATGAGCGTGTTTCTGAAATAATTCAGAATCATTAGAAACATTCAACTCCTTCAAAGATGCAACCCATCCATCTCTGAAGTATTTCAAACTTGCATAATCCATGTGGGTAGAGACAACAACCAAAGCTTTATTCCATCCATTGTCCTAGCCACAGCTAAAGGACTTCTTCATATCAGCTTTCCTCTTTTCTCTCTCCGAGGAAGTTTTTTCCCTAAGAAGCTCTTCAACAGACTTTACCTTCTCATCAAGCTCTTTCTTACGCCATTCAGCCTCTTCAAGCTCGCCATCAGCTTCCACTTTACTGGAAAGAGAAACCTTTAATTTTTCCTCCAACTCCTTAGAGGCATTTACAACCTGACCTCGAGCTGTATCAGCTTTTGACGAGTCATCTCAGCAGATTGAAATTTATTCTCCCAAGAAGCTTTGTCCACTTCGTACTTCTATCGGGACTCCCCTAAATATTTTTACAACCCATCAAGGGCTTTCTCTAATCCACTGGATGAGGTTAAAGCTTTGATGGCTTCATTCTTCTCCACAATATTATCGAAGTACACAAAAAACTGCAAGAAGAAGAAAGGCACGAATCATAGTCGAATATGGAAATACAAAATTAGAAAGATAAGTATAATGACTACTTACTGATGCAAGGTGTTGGGCTGCCAAATCGGTAACCTTATCCTAAGGAGTTGAAGTTTTAGCAGCTTAACAATCAGGGAGAGTCCCTGACTTGATCAATTTCTTGGCTAAGCCAAGGGTAAGTACGGCTGGAGAACTAGCCCTCAAAGAAGAAATCCCAACTCCAGTAGGTTGGGCAACAACATCCACTGGCCTTTCAACAAGACCCCTCCTCAACCTCCTCAAAGGAGCACCTTCAATCACAGGTGTTGTCTCTTCTTGAATAATAATAACTTCAATCAAAGGTGTTGCCTCTTTTAAGACAACAAATTCAATTCAAGGTGCTGCCTCTTTAGGGTAAACAGGGGGCTTCTTGCTAATATCTTTGGCAGGAGGAACAACATCCTTTTTCTTAGTTAGATCTTCGTCTTTGTTCTTCTTCGCCCCTTCAGTACTAGAAGCAGATTTGGGAAAGAGGTCAGACACTCTCCTCTTCTTCGTCATTAGGTCAGCAATAGAAGGACCCAAGTCAGAAGAAGATTCTTTAATAGTTGCTGAGGATGCAGGTGTTTGGTCAAGGTCAATCACCAAAGGAGGAATAAGAGGATGAGCAATGAAAGAAGAAGTGGTGTTCTTGTATCTCAGCAAGTAAGAAGCAGCTCTCACGTGCTCCCCAGTAACTGATTGATGCAAACCTGAGATGAGTTTCAAATCCTTTATATTAATATCATTTTCTTTTGGAGATTTCCTTTTACTGTCAATTGCAATAAGCAAAAAATAAGTGCCAGTGACACATTTGATCAAATAAAAATAGATCTAAATTGAAAAACTAAAAACAACCTATCTCATTGCCATAAAGTGGACATCTGGGACCTTGGTACACATCTTTCCCTTTTAACGGGGGGGGGGGGGGTGTTGCCAATTTTTCATCACAACCCCATGATTAAAATAGTCCCTATTAGCATCAGGGAGATTGACCACTAAAGCTCTATGAGAATACCTAGTTGTTAAATAAAAGGTGGTATCGCTAGTAACCTATTTACAACAGTACATAATTTCAGGAATCCCTAAATGAGTTCCATGAATTTGATTAAACCTATGTACTCCATTAACTACCCTCCATGTATTTGTAACTACTCTTGCAGGAATAATATCAAAATATTGGCAAGATTCCAAACACAGAGGATTAGGCGGGAAAGAAAAGCCACATTCTGCTATAAAAATGGAAGGAAACCAGTGTCCTTCAGCTAAAGAAAATAAATCATAAGTGCAAGGAGGTTCTTCCAGAATAACCCAAGAAGGAATTACAAAATCAACCCAGAACTTATCCAACGATTCGATAAGATAAACCATGGTGGCTAAAGCAAAGAAAGAAGAAAGAAGAACTTCTTACAGAAAATTGAGAAATTTTCCAAGGCGGATGACAAAAGGAACGAGCGTAAAAAGAAAAAGTGAGAAGACAATGGGCTTGGAAGTCTAAAAGGCAAAAGGTAGAAGACGGTTTGATTCTATCGCTTTTAAATGCATTGCTCCGGGAAGCGAGAAAAGTAATGATCACTAGAGACGAATATTGCATTTCTGGCGATTAATGATAAAAAAGACGCAAATACCCAAGCGTCTATTGAAGATTCAAAATATTTATGAGTTTTTCCATTTCGTGCTCAAAATCATTAAATGTCACAAGTGTTGGAGATCTGTAAACTAATGAGACTAGGTAAACGTGTTCGAGCAACCTCTGGGCATAATGTTCCACACTTTCATATCCAACCTCAACGGGGAAACATTCGAGGCTTTTATTAATACAAAAATTAGTCAACTGATGTGGAACAGTTATAGGAAGACACGTGTCATCCTTCATGGCATAAAATATATTCACCGAGTAACTCATAGTGCCGAGCTACTCAGCGTACCGAGCTACTCAAACGTGAAGAGCTACTCAACATACAGAGCATCTAGCCAAGAAGATCAATCGATAAAAACAGATTCAATGAACATTCTTATTATGTACAGATGTGTATGTCTATTAAATAACAACATATTGCCTATTCATATTGACAACCCAATGGCTATAAATACATTGTACCCCCTCCATAATGGGGTAATCGATCACTTACGATCATAATTGAGATCAAGGAAAAACACCCAACAATACAAGAAAGTGGATGTAGGCCATTTTCATTAAGGCTGAACCACTTTAAAAATCCTTTGTCTTATTTCTTTATTCATATTTATTTGTGATTAATTAATTAGATAAAGTCTAGTTTTTTACATCAACACTGGCGCTGGAAGAGAGGATGGGAAAATTAGCCTCTGGGGCTCCTGGTGAGCACCCTGTTTCTAAGGATACTTCCCCTTATCAGGGCATTCAAATCATCTGTGTCCAGTTTTACCACAAATAAAACACTTCCCAATAAAATTTCCCCCTTTCTGCCCTTGCTAGCCTCGGCCCTGCTGGCCAATATCACCTCTCCCTTAGCCCCGATGGCCCTGCTAAAACTTCTATTGCCCTGGGTGGACCTACTGTCCCTAATCATCATGCTGACCCTGGTAGCCATGTCTAAAACCTTCCTGTCCCTGACGAAAACCCCCAGCTCTGAATCTCTTAGCAAGGTCCCCCTAAGGGGTAACATGCTCACTCTTCCTTTCTGACTTTGAGCGGCTTGTGCCCCACTGGAACTACCTCCACCTGTCCTACCCTGATGGTTAGAGTCACCTGCCCGCTTGTTCCCCTTTACATAGAAACGATGATCTTGGTAGTGTAGTTAAGGAGCATTAAGTACATCAGTATAAGACTGCAAATAGAGGTTACCCAGAAGATGCTGTCGAATCCTCCAAGTCAAACCATCCATGAACATATGAATTTTCTTCTCTTCAGTAGGCACCTCAGTCGGTACCAAGTTTACCAATCTAGTAAACTCCTCATACTTGGCTACAGTCTTTCCCTCCTGGGTGAGGTCCAGAAGTTTTTGCCTCATCTCAGTCTGAAATACGAAAGGGAAATACTTGCGGTCAAATCGTACCCAGAAGTCCTGTATAGTCATATCATCACGCTCCTCTGTGGTAGTAGTGGACTCACACCACTATAACGCTGCTCCTAGTAGCTTGAAGGTAGCTAATATTTTCTTCTGTACCTCCTTGCACTCGTACATCCTTAGATGCCTCTGGATATCTTTCTTCCATTGTCTAGCTGTTACCACACCAAAACCCCTTATGAACTCCGAAGGATGTGCCTTTTGGAAGGCATCCCTAACTCGCTACCATGATGAAGGGAATGAATGAGTTGGTGCTAGCACAACCACCTGTGCCTATGGTGGGGCCTGCTGAACCACGACTAGTGTTGCGTTAACTGCCTGATCAACAATGGCAGCAACCTCGACAACATTTACTGTACCCTGAGATGGTGCTGGCTGAGGCTCGGGTTGGGCATTTTCGTCCCTAGGTGCACATCTGGGAGGCATCTTAAATGAGAAACAATTTATAAGTCCACAGTTATCAAATCTTAAATAGCTGAAGACGTAAACACATAATCAAGAATGCAACGCTAAGCTGAAAGCATAATAAGGCTCATCGATCCTAAAAGACTCTAGAACCTGATGCTCTGATACCACCTGTGACACATCGCCTAATTAAATACCGGGTGATCAGTCCTTTATTAAATTAATTCAGAATATCCAGTTGGTTCAGCATATGCATCACTGTCAAAAATCTTTATTATTAACACTAACCACCTAATATTTAAAAAGGTTGATGCTAAAATTATCCATTAACATAAAACCAGTTTTAACCAATTACAAACCATACATCATTCAAAAACAAATGTCGTATGAATTAAAATGACTAATATAATAAATGGGACTGGAGTAAACATATTCAGCCTAAATCTTCATACAAAGATTCAAAAAAGTAAATCAACAACTGAAAGAAATAACTAAAATAAATCCACAAGTATCTGACTGTCTGAAATAAATAAAAGAGGCAACATGCCCTAACTGAAATAGAGAATCCTAATATGTAGGAATGAGAATCATAGTGTCATCTACTACCAAATTCTGTAACTTCCACATCAGCTACAACTCGTCGAATGAATGGAATTCCTATCCTTGGTGTCCCTGTGGCTGGGCACCTAAAATAATTCGACAAGAGAAAATATTTGCAATAAACGGGTCAGAGCCCGAGTTCAAAACAGTTTAAAAATCAGCAAGTGTTTAAAATGCATTAAATAGTAAATATTATATTCATGTTAGTTTCACGTTCCCTCACTTGAGATCCTTACCTCTCAACTATTGTGCACGCCTAACGTAGACTCCTAATCCCCTCCTAGTCACGCTATCCCACATATATAACTTAGCCCAAGTCCTTTACTGAAATGCCTAAGTAATTGTACTCAATTTTAACACCCGAATAATACATTCTTATAATTATATTGTCGGCTTATATGGATTTACATAATGCACTAATCATACATACATACATACATACATATATATATATATATATATATATATATATATATATATATATATATATATATATATATATATATATATATATATACTAATACGGCACCCCAAAAGGCTAAGCCTGGGGTGCACCCATACTCCGCTGTCAGTCCCGGTATATCTCGCACATAAGGACTACGAATTTCGAATCACTCTGGAATCGCATTAAAACATATCACACATAATGGAGGTGAACATAGTTCCCAGTCCCATGGGATACGCACATACCTAAGCACCCACGTGACCGCAAACTTATCAATTAACAAATAAGTCTTTCCCAGACCTATGTCCTGAGGTAGCAATCTAAAATCCCCCCGAAGGCTCGTCAAGATAAGATTGCACCCTTCCTAAGACCTCCCGTGATAGCAAGTATGGAAGGTATGTCATACACACAAGAATTCATATAATAGGTACACACACACCATATAATTAATAGGATCACACCACCTATATAGTTCAGATTTACATGGGTTATCATTTTTACAATGTTCACGATATCTCTCACTTACGTCTATTATCTCTAACGTATTACATCGCTTATAATGAATATCACTAAGGAGTACCTCTTATCCTTATATACACCTATGCCCATATTACTATCTTAAGAATTACGTTTGCCCTATATGTGCTTGAGTCATTCAAAGTTCTCGAATCATTTTCACTAAATTCCAGCTCGTCCCGTAAATTTCCAAAATTCTGAAATCTCGTTCGAAGTGCCCAGTATCTCGTTCGAACGAACTTCAAACGAACTAAGTTATGAATTCTCATTGGATTCTCTTTCAAACGATGTCTTTCGAACGACTTTCCCTTTTCCCAGGCCGTTTGAACGACTTTTGCCCAGTTCGTCTTCTACCTTAGAAAATCTGCGTTTTTGCCGATTTTTGTTCACCCAATTCACATCAAACTTCATCGAACTCACAATTAACTATCTTAAAGCCATTTTACATACACATAGATGATCTTTAACATCTATTAACCATCAAACCTCATTAAATTTCATATATGGGTAAAGGAATTTAATTTAATGACTAAAAGCCCTAGTTTTACATCATTAATAATTTTATCCACCCAAAACCAAAAATTCAATTCGTTTTCCTTCATGTAATATCCCCGATTCATAACCCCTACATATATTATTTCATCTATAATCAATTTTCTACCCAAAACTAGATTAACAATTCAATTCCAGTCCAAATTTCATCATAATAGGTGTATATCATTAATTCTACACTAACATGTGTAATATATGCACTAATTTAAAGAAATATAACCACTTGGCTTGTTGGGAAGGTCTGAATCATTGAATGAAAGTGGTGTAGATGTGTTACTCTCTTCACGATCTACACGTTAATGGTATTTTTGTGAATGATGGTTGGTTTTGGTCTTGGGTTTCTTAGAAATCCCCTATTCTTCTTCCTCTTGAGCTCTGTCTTTTTCTATATTGATAAAACCTAACTTCTCTCATGTACGTGCAGATAAAATCCTCCCAATTATCGTCCATTAATTTGTCTAAATTTTTCAAAAGACAAAAATACCCCTCTGGGGTGTCAGTTTGGCCCAAAACTATCCCGAAACCCAAGCTGAACCCCCGAGTAGACTTTATTTAACTATTTCGACCCTTCCGGACATGTTGGGGCACTCGAAATGACCATTTGGGTGACGTATACTTATTTTACTTCTTATCTTACTAATTTAGTCCTGACACGACTCACATATGCGTCCCGACTTAAATTCCATAATTGTCGTATTTTTCACTTACGACAGCATTAATATTTTCCTGATCATATATCACTTTACTCACTAAGTAATATTCAATTTAACTTATATCAATAAGTACTAACTCCTGTCATGCTAGTAATTATTTAAATACATTCGAATTAATTATAAATAAATTTTTCATTTAAGTCAATTAATCCCATAATTTAAAATCATTAAAAATACGGGGTATTACACTGGGCACCTAAATTGTTTTTACAAAAGAAATATATGTGGAAGAAACGGGTCAGAGCCCGAGTGAAAACTGTTTAAAAATTTAGCAAGTATTTATAGTATTAGATCCTCATACACTCACTTGATATTCTCACCTCTCAACTATTGTACACTCCTAACGCATATTTCTAACCTGTCCTAGTTATGCTACCCTGCCTAACTAGTTGATCCAAGTCCGTTATTACATGGCTAACTCGTTGTGCTCACTCTGTTTACTCATATAGCACTTTACCAAAATTCTCAATATCAATTAGCCAATTTTGGGGTTCTTATTTGTTATTTAAGTTTCCACACACTTAAATTAATTGAGATATTATCATCTTTCTAATCTGCGAATCACACAGTGGAATACTGCACATATATACATATTTATTTCCCTTACAATATATATATATATATATATATATATATATATATATATATATATATATATATACAATACGACACCCCTAGGCTGAGCCGCGGTGCATGCATATTCTGCTATCAAGTCTCGGTACATCACGTACTAAATAAAGGACTACAGATTCAAAATATCTCTTGAACCATATAAATACAATTCACACACAGTTGGAGGCAAACATAGTTCCAAGTCTATAGGATAACACATACCTATGCACCCATATGACTGTCAATACTACCATTTTCACAGATAACCCGTACCTAGGTTGTCTGTTCTGAGGCATCAATCTAAAATCCCCCCAATGGGCTGATCAGGATGAAACTGTTCCCTTTCTAAAACCTCCCATGATAGCAAGCAGCGTAGGTACGTCATACACATAAGTCACATAATTGGTATTCATACCACACGTACATTTATATTATTAAGATGGTATACTCACAACCTATAACACAATAGTCCATACGTAGTGTATAGCACTTGAATTCCTTACGTATAATTTATTTAGCATAATATTTCATCTCACATCAACCCGAGTGATCCCTATTACTCAATACAATTCCTAAGTGTCCCTTAAGTTTATTTAGTACGTAACCCGCTTTTTCTTACCGATCTAATTCGTAGGTTCCCTAAGATACCCGTGACATCATCGTATTTCTCTCGAATTTAAATTCCATTCTTTAACTAAGTACACTTAGCCTTGACCCAATATTCTTCTCTCAATATTAAGTCTCAACATGTAACATTTTTCTACTGGTATTTAGTATCTCCAAGTATAATTTAGAAATCAATTAGAAGGTTAATTAGGTCGTTCCCATAAGGTATAAATAGAAAAGGAAGAACTTTCAAAATCTGGGGAACTGAATCGATTCGCCCTTTTGGCTGAATCGATTCGCTACCCAAATCGATTCGCCTTTGGGCTGAATCAATTAAAAATGCTACTGGTCTCTTCTTCTTCCTTACGTTGTTACGTTTTTCTCCAAATTTTTTAACCCAATTCTCATTGTTCGTCACCAATTTAACAACCCAAATTCCCAACTATCTAATATACACTTATGGGTGATTTCCAACATAAAACTATCATTAAAACATGAAAGATTCAACCTTAGAACTGATTTATCCATAATTAAGAACAAAACCCTAGTTTCATGTTCATCCATGTTCATATACACCCAAGTACAAATTTATTTTGATTTCTTACTTCCTTATAATCAGATTTCAATTTCTAAACAAATAATGTTTTGGTCTACATGCAATACCTATCGAAGATCATATTTTACATTCTCCAAATTAAGCCAAAACATGTGATACTCATGAATAAATCACCTACTTCTAACATGTATATTATTTATTTTCTAATTTAAGCAAGATAAATACTTACCTTTAATAGTACGTCTAATCCGTTGTAGATGATGGTATGGTTTCGTTCATCCTCTCTCGATCTATGCAATGGTGGTGACGGTGGTGCAAAAGTGGTGGTTCTTGGCCTTAGAACACCTTGGGCACCTCTCCTTCTCCCTCCTATGGTCTCTCTCTATTTTTATGTTTGATAACCCTAATTCTCTCACTGTAGATGATGATATAAACCTCAAAATTTCGTAGGTCCTTTTTCTCTAAAAGTAAAAATGACCAAAATACCCTCCCGAGGTGTTGATTTGGTCTAAAATTGCCCCAAAACCCAAACCAAACCCCCGGGTAGACTTTTTTGACTATCTCGACCCTTCTGGAAACTTTCGCGCACTCAAAATGACCATATGGATGACTTATTTCCAATTTACTTTTCTATTCCATAATTTGAGTCCCGACACGACTAATGCACGCGTCTCGACTGAATTACTGTAATTGTCGTATTTCACACTCACGACATTTATAATATCTTAATATCATTATTATTACTCATTCACTAAGTAATATACAACATAAATAAATATTAACCCTTATCTCTCCAATCAATATTTATTTCAAACTGGATTAATTTCTCATTTTAATTGAATTAATCCCTATTTGAAAAATCATTAAAAATATGGGGTATTACACGTCCATACTGATTTCCCGCTATAGAACGTGAATCACGACTTCATATTCAACCTTGTTATTGTACCCTTTAAACTCGAGTCTAACTACTTCCTCAATAAGACACCCCTGAGGTGTGATAAAGACAATGCCAACCTCGGTCCTATGCTCATTGAATGGCCCATCTACAAACAACTTCCATCCCTGCTGTTGACCATCCTTTGTGATAGTGAGTGACTCTAGAATCATATTTTGACGCACCTATTACTTTTCTAGTGGTGACATGGATAATTCAATAATAAAATCAGCTTAAACTTCTCCCTTGATAGTTGTTCATGATTTATACTTGATGTCAAAGTGGGTTCGCTCTAAAGACCACTTTGTCATCCTATTGGATAGGTCTTTCATTTTTGAGAACTTCCTTAAGTGGATAAGTCATTGGGAAGACTATTATGTAAGCATTAAGATAGTTTCGTAGATTTTTTACGGACGTTACTATGGCCAGGACCATCTTCCCAATAGATATGAATATTTCTTCCACCTCAAGAAGAGTATGGCTAATATAGTATATCGATAGTTATTCTTCGTATTATAATCGGACAAATTCCCCATTTCTAGCGTGATGTGAAACATCCAAGTATAAGTAGAGATTTTATTTGGTGGTATGAGTTGATAGCAAGGGAGGAAACACCAATACTATTAAATCCCTTATAGTGCCCGATTACATTCCTCCATGCAGACTGTTATGCTTGCTTTCCTCAAAGCTTGAAAAAAGGGTTGGTATTTATCCGACGATAGATATATAAATGGATTTAGGGCAGATAACATCCTAGTGAGGACTTGAACGTCTCTGTTGGTGGTCAATTTTTTGATAGCATGTAAAGCCTTGATCTGGTCTGAATTCACTTCAATCCCCTTTTTTTGTCACTAAGTAGAACATTAATTTATCAGAGTAGATTCCGAAGACACACTTGAGGCGTTTAGTGCTTCATCTTTTATTCTTTACGGATCCTGAAGGTGTTTGTCAAGTCCTTGATGTGATCGGCTTCCTATTTTATTTAGACAAGCATATCATCAATGTAGGCCTCTATAGTTCCCTCGATCTATTTCTTGAACATCTTGGTGATAAGGAGTTAATATGTTGATCCGATGTTCTTCAAACTAAATGGCATTTCTTTGTGACAGTAAAGTCCCAAGGTCATGATGAACGAAGTCTTCTTCTGATATAGGGTGAAAAATATTCAGAGTAAGTGTCCATAAAACTCATATGCTGATGTTCGATTGTTGAATCTACGAACTGATCAATTGGCGGTAGTGGGAAACTTTCTTTTAGATAATTCTTTTTGGGATCTATAAAATTAACCCAATCCTCTATTTTTTCTCTTCTTTGTAACCACAAAGGTATTGGAAGTCCAATTTGGAAATTAGACTTCTTTAATGGAGCCAATATAGAGGAGATTATCGATCTCTCATTCTATGGTTCTTAATTTCTCTAGTGCTAATTTCCATAGCTTATGCTTGATTGGTTTATAGGTTGGATCCACATGTCATCGATAACAGATGACATATCGATATGTACAAAAAAAATCATGGAGCTGCCAGTCAAAAATGTCGATGTTGGTATAATAAAGTGAATGAACTTCTCTACGTTTTGCATGGGTAACTCCGATCCAATTAGAAAGACTTTATTTAGTTAGGATGAATTTAGAGTAACGATGATGAGTTCCTACATTACTCGTTTGGAGGGATCCAATTTGGTCTCTTCAACTCCCAGTCGAACCCCATTTGATAACTACTTGGGTGATCATCCTGTGAATTATCATCATTTTGACTCTTCTTGGACTGATTCTTCTTGGTTTTGATTGTCGCTATGAAGAAACAACGGTTCGTCTCTTGGTCTTCTCTGATATCCATAATTCTTTTATCGCTCAAGAACTTTATCTTTTGGTGAAGAGATGAAGGGGCGACACTTATGGTATAGATCCATCCCCTGCCCAAAATGGAAATGTAGGGTGACTCCGAGTTCATAACATGAAATACTATATCTTAATTGACATGATCGACCTTGGCAAATAATTTGATCTTCCCTAGTTGGATCTCCATATCTCCATTTAAGCCAATCAATGGTCTTACCTTTGTGTCTAGATATTAGATAAATAAGTTTCTTTTGAGCAATAAATTGACGTATATGATCGCTGAAGACATCCACTTGTCGATCAATATCCTATTTACATTAAAAAAATTTAACCGTAGGGTCAGAATTAAATAGTCTTTATGGGGTAAATTTACACTGAATAGGTTCTTGTCAGTGAAAATTATTATTCAATAAAATTCAATATCCTTGTGATATACCCATATATACCCTAGGCCAGGCCGAGGGCGCCCTGCACCTTGACGGGCCCAGGATGACCTCTTAACCAATATCAGACGACCCTCCAAGGGGCCGACCCCTCATCAGGCCCTGACGACCCTTCGAGTGGCCGACCCATCATCATGGCTCAGACGGCCCTTCAAGGGGCCGACCCCTCATAATAGTTTGGATGACCCTTCAAGGGGCCGACCCCTCATCATGCCCCAGACGACCCTTAAGGGTCCGACCTATCATCAAGGTCCGGACGACCCTTCAAGGGGCCGACCCCTCATCATAGTCCGGACGACCCTTCAAGGGGTCGACCCCTCATCATGGTCCAGACGACCCTTAAGGGGCCGACCCCTCATCAAGGTCCGGACGACCCTACGAGGGTACGACAATACGAGGCTTAAATTAGGCCAGACTCACTACCAGAAGGAACTTTTCCATCGGACTCATATCATAGGCTGAGGGTGACATCATCACAACGCGTGATTTGGGAGACGCGTGGAACAGTGCGCGTGAGGCTCACATGGCACGTGGAAGACCGTTATAACAATATCACCCCCTCACGTGAGGAAATATTATGTCATCATTAATCACAGGTGTCAGTAGGGGATTGGCTATATCATCATTCACATGCACCATGCATGCTTGGGGGGTACACTACACCCCCCAAGACCTATATATACTTGTCACCTACAACCCTACAAAGGGATCGATAATTGTAACCCTAGCTGAAACTCTGCTTGTACACTCAGTAGAGAGAGAAAGTGAGCTTATGTGCATTGTATCCAAGGCCATTAGTGCCCATACTTAGTGGATCACACACTCACAGTGGATGTAGGCCTAATTGGCTGAACCACTATACATCATTGTCTTATTCCTCTTACACCCATCCCCTTCTATACACTTACACACATATACATATATATCTCTATGGCTGCCATGGTTATTACAGTTTGAGCTCATTATCATTTATCTGGTGGTGCTGAATCTTAGCATCATCAGTTTGGCACCGTCTGTGGGAATGAGAAGACATCTCTTCCTTTGTATAGCTTAACCTCACCGGGCACTCTAGTGGTGAACCAGTTCCCCCCTCCCCTGGAGCTGTTTCACCATTGAAAGAGACCCATTAAGGTTCTCAAGCTTACCAGTCTTTTCTTCAGTTCAGCTGTTCATAACTCAAACACATAATTTCAGTTCTTATAATATATGTTAAAGTCTTCTACATATGAATCAACACAACTATTTCAATAAAAGCCCTAAGCATGATTTCTATTCATTTAATCCTTATAATTGAACCATCCTAAATTCTGGATTCCTTAATTACTCATAAATGTCACTTATATCATGAGTATATTCAATTTTCATCATCAAATCACCAAGATCCCTAAATCCAGAATTTCTACATGGATTACAACACACAATGAATAAAGAAGTAATTTGAACTAACAAAAATTAAGCAAGAAAATTCCTACCTTGAATCTTGGATTTTTTCTTGGTTGATTCTTGGATTCCTCCTTTAATTTTTCTCTTCCAATTTTCCTGCTAGGGTTCTTGCCTCTTTCTCCCAAAGTGTGTTCTTAGGGTTCTTGGATGTATAGTGGTAGGGAGTTATTTAACTCTTAATAGAGGTAATTAACTTACTAATCCCGAGTTGGGCCTTAGGCCACAACTTTAGGCCACCAAATGAGGCTAAATACCTTATTCAACTAACCCGATAACCTTCTAACTCATATGTGTGTATATATATATATATATATATACACACACACACACACACTGAGACCATTTTTAAAGGTCTAAAACGTCCGAACGAGTTGGTAAAACTTTCCAAAGTGCGTCTCAAATTTTTTTATTTAACGTACCCATTTTCATTATGTTTAATCAACTCCTAACCATAAGTTAATTACTTTATGATTTATTTCTCACGAGCGAACCCATCATTCCCAATTGAGTCGTATAATTCTGAAATAGAAAATGATAACTTGTGCCCTTAGGACACATGTTATGGACCTCAAAATAATAAGTTTTAGAGCTCCACATGAGTATCTGTACTCTATTAAATGTATGTCAGAACTCTCTCCCTACTATTTTTGGGTTCTTAATGTGTGACCTCAGGGCACATGTTATCAGGTACCTTATGAAATTACGAATAAGTATTTGTTCTCACTTTAAATTTTATTTATTTATATTTAAATCCCTCCGATTAAATTCATTCTCAAATTTAATCCCAAATTTTTAAATTTAATTTCCACCATAAAATTTTATTCTGAAAATACGGGGTATTACATGCGGTTAGATATACAGTTGAAACCATTTGAGAAAAAAAAACAAATCAAAACTGATTTCAAAACCCATTTGAGGAAAGACCCATCTCAGAACCTCCATATATTGGTTAATCTACCGTTGAAATCATCCAAAAAAAATTCTCAAAGGGGTTGGGTTCAAAAAACATTGCCAAAGTTTGTTTGTTTTAAAATGTAATTTTATATTGAAAAGGAATAAAATATCCTCATTTGGTGTCATTCGCTTGACCCACTTTTTCGTATAATAATTAATGATCTTAATGGTAGGGGGTTACTCGAAGTCGTTTAAAAAGTTTAGGAGGTTAAGTGTAGAATATAAAAGTTCGAGGGACAAAGTAAAAAATAGAGTAAATTTCAGGGAAGAAAGTGTAATTAACCCTAAGAAATAAGAAATCGTAGTACAAAGCACTTTTTTTTTAAGAGTGGAGATCTGGAGTCTCTCTTCTCTTTATTATAAAATTTGTTTTGCTTTATTATTTATGCATTTCACCACATTCATATCATCGCTATAAATATTTACTTTCGCTCTAGGCGCACTATAAATATTTACTTTCGTTCTAGATTCACCAAGTAGTGAAATTGACACTATACTTCTATTCCAATGTATGAATTCTAAAGAATCTTGCTCTAAAGGGAATTAAGAAATAAGTAAACTCTTGTTTTTCATTACACGATAAAACTTGTGCCTTCGAGTCTCGAAATCGCAACCTCTCACTTATGAGCTCATATGCACAAACCTCAATTTCTATATCAACCCGATAGAACACTTCGTTAATGAGTCGGGTTTAATACGATAAGCTTTAGCCATTAAAAATGATTAAGATCCATCAATATCTATTAATTTATGTAAATTAAAAGTTGTTTTTTTTTTACTTAAATCTCACTTTTTAATGCAATATTCAATTTAACCTCCAGCTTGCCAATCTTTTTGATATACCACACACATGAGGGGGTTATCTCAAAATATTGGACAAAAATAGGGGTTTAAGTGTAATAATTTATTTGACTTTGTACCTTGTTTATAATGCAAAATTAGACATAACCACATGTATTGGAGGCAAAGTAAAATAATTATTGAGATGAGGGGTTACGTCAAATTATGCATTAATATTTAGGAGTTAAGTCAAAATGACATTAAAAATTATTGGTGAGTATTTTAAAGAGCTCGTTTGATATTTAGTTTAATCATAATTAATTCACTAGATAGGATATTAAGTAATGTGAATGAACTAGTGAATCTAATTGATTTTGCCGGTGATTTTTCAACCTAGATATGATTTAAAATAATTCATTAGCTACTCCTTTATTAAATTAATACAGAATATTAAGCTGGCTCAGTCTTAGTATCACTGTCAAAAAATATTTAATTAGTTACTAGCCACCTAATATTTAAAAAGTGAGATGAAATTTTTTATTAATTAAATTACCGTACCACTAAGTAATGAATAATCATCCATACAACATTCACTTAAACAATCTCAAATGAATAATCAATCGAAAGAAATAATAGAGTTTGGAGTAACATTTCAAATATAATCTCAATGCCAAATAATCCCAATACCATAGTTTGAATAAAATAAATCCAATAACTGAAATAAATGAAAGTCTAAAACTGCTATCTCTGAATAAGAATTGGCAACATGCCCTAACTGATATGAATAACTCCGAAGGAAGCAAATATAGATGTGGAGGCGTCTAATACCGCGATCCTGTAACTTACACAGAAGTTACAACACGTCAACACAACGTAAAATATTAAGATAGTTGGTCGATTTTGAATACTTTTTTTTCATATGACAAAAACATTCATTTAAAACCCGACCTCGATAAGATGAAAACATGAGAAATAATTACGAATATGGCTCCACGTAACCCGTTATCGTGTCTAGTTTTACCATCTTTGGGACCACGAAAATTATTTATAAAGAAAAGCTAATTTTATTTTTAGAGGAACACCACAAGTTCCAACGTTTTATAAATACAAAAGTTTTAGGGATGGGCTATCCCAACACCCCTCCCATCTTCCCCCACACCCTTTGAATGACAAATGACTTTTGTGCCCTTATGTTCATCCCTCCCAACTTCGCCCACATCTTTTAGGTGAGAAATGACATTTGTGCCCTTATGTTTATATAACTTAAATGTTATATTTTTTCACCTCCAATTAAAACAAATATATTTAATAAAAAACAAATAATTATATTTTAAATAAAAAACTGCTCATAAAACGTAAAATTTGTTTTTTAAAAAAACTGTTTTCTTATAAAAGTGTTTTTTTTACAAATTTTATTTTTTGTTAAAAACTATTTTTTTGTACAATTTTAAAAATTATCTTTTGACTATTTAAAAAAAATGTGGCCCCGACAGCGTTATGTATATGTGGTCAGACCACCTATACATACCGCTGGCGCGGACCATTTTTTTTAATATGTTGGTCTGCGCCAGCGGTATGTATAGGTGGTCAGACTACCTATACATACAGCTGGCGGGGACCATTTTTTTAAAAATAGAAAAAAGATTATTTTTAAATAATTTATATATAAAAGACTATTTTAACAACTAAAACACTTTATTTTTGTAATAAAATTGTCTTTTATATTATATAAACATTGTTTTAGTTTTTATAAGCAATTTTTAAAAATAGTTAAATTTTTTTTGACAACAGAAATGGTTTTTTGATTTTTTAAAACAGTTATAAAAAAGAGTTTTTTTAATAAATAATTAATTTATACAATTAAAAAAAATAGTTTTCTTTATAAACAGTTTTTTAACTGTTTATTAAAGAAAACGGTTTTTTAAAAAAATTGTATAAATTAACTGTTTATTAAAACATTTTTTTTATAATCAAAATAGTTTTTAATGAAAAAAAACACTTTTAATCAAAACCGTTTTTTTTAAATAATCAAAACAGTTTTTAAACTGTCTATTTTAAAGATCATTTTTAAAACAGTAAAAAAAATAGTTTTTAATCAAAAATAAAATTTGTAAAGGAACACACTTTTTTAAGGAAACAAATTTGACGTTTTAAAAACAGTTTTTTATTTAAAAAATAGATAAGATTTTACGTTTTATAAATAATTTTTCTTTTTATAAAATAACAGTTTTTTTATTGAAAATATAGTTATTTATTTTTATCAAATGTATTTGTTTTAATTGAAGGTGAAAAAATATAACATTAAATTACATAAATATAAGAGTAAAAATATCATTTGTCATTCAAAAAGTATGAAAAACGATGAGATAAGTTAATATAAAAGCACAAATATCATTTGTCATCCAAAGAATTTGAAGAAAGATAGCGCCTTTCAAGTTTTATCATAACTAAGATTCTACTAGGGACCGTTTGAAAATGTTCCTTGTAATTGCCTCGTGTATAGAAATTCAAATTATTCGTTAATCCATATAAAAAATAATAAGTCAAGTACCCATGTCAATTTTAATCACTAATTTACAAAGAGTTGAAGGACGGTTTTGTCGTATGTATTGGGATTTTATAGGTTGTCTTGTTTCTTGATATTCCACCTCAATATGTTTGAAATTCACCTAGAATAAAATGGTACCTTTTCATAGACCACAAATATTATAAGCTAAACTGTTCTTAACTTTAGTAGAAAGATGAATGCTTTTCCATGTAAAATATTATATATTCTGGGAGTGAGCAGCTTAGATCAAAATATTTGTCTAATTAAAAAAGAAGAAAGAAAAAAATATATGCAAACTTGACAAGAGCTTCTTTTAAAATTTGAAGATGACATCCATTTGAGTTGAGTTTAATTTCCTTACTGTCTCTAAATAAGACAAAAAAGATGACTCTCAATTGTTGTTGGTTGGGATATATATTTATATCAAATTACTCTTAGCGCCTTCACAAATAGATTTTATATATTGAAAGAATTTTGATCAATTTAAACACTTGAGTTCAGTAATTCTCTTCTTGTGGAAATCCATGCTAATGATATAACAAATGGACCTAATAGTAAAGTGTCCTTAAATATTTAAAAATTATCAACAAGATGCCTAATTATAAATTGCCCATATATTTATGACTCCTTAGTGAGTTTTTCAATTTTTAAGAAGCCATGTTTAAAAATTGATATAGTTTTAGTAATTTTTTAAAATAGTAAAGAATTATTTTGTGTAGATTTTTTTAGGGGTATTATAGAATGTTTAAACACTCCACAAAAAAAAATAAACTCAAAATAATTTTTTTGGTGTTTTACAAAAATTAGGGAGGGGTTTGTATTGTTTTTATTATTATTTTGGTTCTTTTCAGTTTTTAGTCTTTCTAGTCTGAATTATAATTTTTTATAGTTGTGGTGACAATTATATTCAACACAAATTAATAAGAAAGCGCAATCAACAAGAATGCCTACGTCTACGGTGGTATTTTCAATATTATTTCTATAACCTCCGGAGAGTGTTTTAGAGAGGATATCATGCATGCCTTTTGCCTCAGGCTTAGGGTTTGTTATATACATGTTTGTTCTCGGGGAGTGGGGGTGTTGGACTTCCCCACGTCCACTTTCTACTCCTAAAATATCTCCTTACGAGATTTTAGGAGTAGGCTAAGTCATAATCAAATTCAGTTGAGATGTGAGGAGCCGAGGCTTTGGGTCGTTTCTATTGGGCTACTTGTTTGGGCCGTGCTGGCAAATCGAGGTACCCACAATATTATTGTTAGGCTACTTTCAAAATGATGTACTTTTATTTTTTCCTAATTTTCAAATTTCAGATTCTTGTTTTCCATTTTCCGTATGTGTTTTACAATTTTTTTGTATGTTTTTCCCTATTTTATAATATTTTAATTAAATTTCTTTCAAGTTTTTAGTTTTTCCCTAAAAAATATATTTATAATATTCTTTCATCTTGTCTAGATATTATATACAATTTTTCTAATTTTAGTGTTTATATACATTTTCCTATTTTTATCCTATTTTTATATTTTTTTTTAAATTCATTTTTGACTTATTTTTTATGTCTTATTTTTGACTTACACACACACACACACACACACACACACACACACACACATATATATATATATACACACACACACACCAAGTTTTTTAATTTAAGTTTTGTCATAATTTTAAATTGTTTTTCAATTTTTCAATATATATATTTTTCATATTTTGGTAGATTTTTTCATTTTTTTCACATAATATGCCAATAATTATTTCCCTCAGCATTACCTACTGGTGTTAGTCGCATGGTTCGAATTGCTAATGCTAATGTACTGCGCGATTTACTATGTCAAATTAAAAAATTGGGGTAAAAATTGCAAACTACTCCACACTTCAAGGTTTATACTGTCTTTATCCCTTTTAATTATAACAATCAACAATTTGTTTTTGCCGATAATGATTATTTTAACACTTTCTATGTCCCCATTTAAGAGTCATTATTTGACTCTCTCTTTTATTAAATGAATAAGATCAAGACACTATTTATCTTAAGATTTGTTCGTTGATGTTCGACTACAGAGGAAACGAGACTCGTAATTCAAAACAATAAAAAAAATAGTGAACTCTTAATTCCGGACAAATAGAGTATTACATAAGTATTCTTCTAAGGTCACTGACCTTTAGAAAGATACTCTCAGTCACATTCTAAACATAATTCTCGATGTTAAATATTTTCGTCAGTGACGCTTTTACGCACCCTTATTTGTTTTCGCACCCGCACTTTAACATGACAAATAGACCACTTTAGTTAAACATAAAAAGCATTGTTGTAACCAAATCTCGTGGCTAAGTGGTGTAAGGCTGTCACTGGACAGTCTTGGAGGTGGTTTGAGTTTGGTCCCCAGTTCGATCCCCTACAGTGTCAAAATAATACTTTGTCAGCGAAAACCACGAACCGTGAGCGTAGATTAGTTGAGGTGCGCTTAAAGTTGGCCGGACACTACGTGATATGATCCCCCCCAAAAAAAAATGCATAGTTGTAATTTTTTTATACAAGTTGACACTACAGATGTATAAGGAGAACCATGTTCATGTTGCTGAGATGGGGAACTCCTTCTCTGACTTGGACCTAGGGGCGGAGCCATTTTCAAGGTGGACAAACTAAATTCTACTACCAGTTTATCTCTAAATTAAAGTTGGCAACAAATCGAATTTTCTAAATTTTAATATATTTTCTGTAAAAAAAATTCTAATACATATTACTATTATTAAAAAATGTCAAAACATAAGGTGGGCAATTGCCCACCATGCTGCCCATGACCACACAAAAAAAAAAAATCAGACTTTAGGCACCAAGTCAATTTTAATCATTAACTTACAATTCCTTAAACTAAAAGTAAATAAAGGTGTATAATAGAGTTGAAGGACGGTTTTGTCGTATGTAATGGAATTCTTTTGTTTCTTGATATTCCACCTCAATATATTTGAAATTCAATTTGAATAAAATGGTGCCTATTCATAGGTTACAAATATTATAAGCTAAACCGTTCTTAACTTTAGTAGAAAGATGAATGTTTTTCCAAGTAAAAAATTATATATTCGGGGAGAGAGCAGCTTAGATCAAAATATTTATTTAACTAAAAATAGCAGAAGAAAAAAACTCATGTTAACTCGACAAGAGCTTCTTTTAACATTTGAAGATAATATCCATTTGAGTTGAGTTTAATTTCCTCAGTGTCTCTAAATAAGAGAAAAAAGATGACCCTCAATTGTTGTTGGTAGGGATATATATTTATGACTCATTACTCGTTTTAAAAATTGACATACTTTGAGTGATTTTTTTAAATGAGTAAAAAAAATTATTTTTAGTCAGTTTTTTATGGATAGGATGAAATGTTTAGTTCGCATGAGAGACTTCCAAGGACTTGTTCATTTGAATGTTTAGGATTATATTAAAAAAAAATCTTTAAACAAGTTCACTTTACAAATATAAGGAGACATTTTCCGTCTGATTTTGTATTCGGAAAACTCAATTGAAACGCTATTTTTAAATCCAGCTTTAAAATTTGAATTTTTGTATTTAGAATTATTGGTGCATGCTTGGTAAACTTATTTTTAAATGCAGTTTTTTGAAAATTTAACAAAATTGACAAACATGTATATTTATATTACACATGTGTATGTGTGTGTGTGTATATATATATATATATATATATATAATTCACTATAAAATTATATATATACTTAAATTGATAATATTTTTTTTAATACATATGTAATATATGTATATTTTATATTATTCCATACATTAAATATACATGTATAAAATTATATATATGTATTATGTATCTATTGATAATATTATTTAACTTTATATTATTTCATACGTAATTTTGTGTACATGTATATATATATTTTTTATTTATAAGAATTACACATATATTAATGTATTATGTATGTATGTATATTATATATTAAGGTATTAATGCATTATAATATTAAAAATGAATAATTCTGAGTTGAAAAAAAAATAGAAATCATAAAACTCTCTTAATCTGTTTTCTGAAAAACTTAATTACAATACGAAAATATTATAATTCAGTATGTAAAAAAACAAATGATTAAAAATATAAATATTTATTAAAATTATATTTAATCCAAAAAATAAAATTACATTTACAAATTAAAAATACCCTTATTTAGTTCTACTTGTTTATACACAACTTGACACTGCAAAATAAGAGACATTTATGTTTGTTGAAGCAATTTTAGTTAAAAAAAAAAAAAAAAAAAGGAGCCAAAACCCAAGAAAGGGTGCTAAAAGAGTCACAAAGTACAAGATGTATGTCTCAGTCTCACTGCCATATTTACTCATTCAATATGGTTGAGAATCATTAATGCTATTATATATACTAAAAGTTGTCCGTGCCGTTTAAGTTCTGTATGTGTTTGTTATTTATTTAATACTGACATTTTTCATTCCTCTTCAGCTCTGCAATAGGCTTGTTTTTAAGGCAATTTATTGTGATTCTCACTTCCACTTTGTTGTCGTTATTATCTTTTTTGAAATGAAACACACAAAAGTCACATATGATAATATTTAACTCAATCTCAGTTGCTGTCATTTTCAAATACTCTGAAAAGTCAGAGACCCTTTATTGAGTTGCAATATTTTCCCATTTTAGATATGATAATGGGATTATTATATGTAAATTTTATTTAAAGAGTATTTTTTATTTAAGTTTTATTAGTTAATTATTAATTAAATTTTATTTTTGAATTGACGAGGTCCCGTGGAATTTTTTTATTTAAAGAGTATTTTTTATTTAAGTTAGGGCCGGTCCTGAGACTGAAAAAAATTGACGAGATCGCGTGCAAAAATTGTAAAATGGACGCCTTTTATGTGTATTGATATTATGTGTAAAATTCATCTACATATAAATCAACACAAGCATTTCAATAGGAGCACTAAGCATGATTTCTATTCATTTGATCCTTATAATCGAACCATCCTAAATTCTGGATTCCCTAATTACTCATAAATGTCACTTATATCATGAGTATATTCAATTTTCATCATCAAATCACCAAAATACCTAAATCTAGAATTTCTACATGGATTACAACACACAATAAATAAAGAAGTAATTTGAACTAATAAAAATTAAGTAAGAAAATTCCTGCCTTGGATCATGGATTGTTTCTTTGTAGATTCTTGGATTCCTCCTTTGACCTTTCTCTTCCAATTTTCCTGCAAGGGTTCTTGCCTCTTTCTCCCAAAGTGCGTTCTTAGGGTTCTTGGATGTATAGTGGTAGGGGGTTATTTAACTCTTAATAGAGGTAATTAACTTAATAATCTTGAGTTGGGCCTTAGGCCACAACTTTAGGCCACCAAATGAGGCCAAATACCTTATTCAGCTAACCCAATAACCTCCTAACTCATATATATATATATATATATATATATATATATATATATATATATATATATATATATATATATATATATATATATATATATATATATTAGGCCACCAAATGAGGCCAAATTATTCAAGTAACCCAATAAATCCATGTTCAAAAAATTAGATCAAAATGCATTTTTTAGGTATTTTTAAAAAATTCACAAAAAACTGATCAAAATACCTTATTTATCAAGGTCCGCACCAACAGTTTTTTGTGGATTTTTTTAGAAATATCTATCAAATGTATTTTGACCTATTTTTTTGAATATGGGTTGATTAGAAGGTTAATTTCAAGAGAAAAATAAAAAATTTGGAGAAAAGCTTTCTTAAGACCGAGAAATAGGTGTGATGTACGGCGTGATGTATACATCATGACGTAGGTGAGTCTCTCTCTCTCTCTCTCTCTCTCTCTCTCTATATATATATATATATATATATATATATATATATATATACACACACACTGAGACCATTTTTAAAGGTCTAAAATGTCCTAACGAGTTGGTAAAACTTCCCAACGTGCGTCTTAAATTTTTTTATTTAATGTACCCATTTGTATTATGTTTAATCAACGCATAACCATAAGTTAATTACTTTATGATTTATTTCTCACGAGTGAACCCATCATTCCCAGTTGAGTCGTATAATTATGACGTGAAAAATGATAACTTGTGCCCTTATGGCACATGTTATGAACCTCAAAATAGTAAGTATTAGAGCTCCACATGAGTATCTGTACCCTATTAAGTGTATGTCAGAACTCTCTCCCTGCTATTTTTGAATTCTTAATGAGTGCCCTTAGAACACATGTTATCAGGACTCTTATGAAATTACAAATGAGTATTTGTTCTCACTTTAAATTTTATTTATTTAAATTTAAATCGCTTCGATTAAATTCATTCTCAAATTTAATCCAAATTTTTAAAATTTAAGTTCCGCCATAACATTTTATTATGAAAATACGGGGTATTACATACGGTTAGATATACAGTTGAGACCATTTGAGGAAAAAAAACCATATCAAAACTGATTTCAAAACCCATTTGAGGAAAAAGCCATCTCAGAACCTCCATATATTGGTTAATCTACCGTTGAAACCATCCAAAAAACATTCTCAAAGGGGTTGGGTCCAAAAAACAGAAAAAATGCAATTTTATGTTGGAAAGGACTAAAATAGCCTCATTTGGTGTCATTCACATGGCCCACTTTTTCGTTTAATAATTAATGATCTTAACGGTAGGGGGTTAAGTGTAGAATATAAAAGTTTGAGTGGCAAAGTAAAAAATATAGTAAATTTCAGGGAAGAAAGTGTAATTAACCCTAAGAAATAAGAAATCATAGTACAAAGCCCTTTTTTTTAAGAGTGGAGATCTAAAGTCTCTCCACTTTTTATTACAAAATTTGTTTTGCTTTATTATTTGTGCATTTCACCGCATCCATGTCATCGCTATAAATATTTACTTTCGCTCTAGGCGCTCTATAAATATTTACTTTTGCTCTAGATTCACCAAGTAGTGAAATTGACACTACACATTTATTCAATTGTATGAATTGTAAAGAATCTTGCTCTAAGGGGAATTAAGAAATAAGTAAACTCCTTTTTTTCATTACACGGTAAAACTTGTGCCTTCGAGTCTCAAAATCGCAACCTCTCACTTATGACCTCATATGCACAAACCTCAATTTCTATATCAACCCGATAAAACACTAAGTTAATGAGTCAGTACAACCATTAAAAATTATTAAGATCCATTAATATCTATTAATTTAAGTAAAATTAAAACGGTTTTTTAACTTAAACCTCACTTTTTAATGCAATATTCGATTTAATCTCCACATTGCTAATCTCTTTGATAGAGCCCACACATGAGGGGGTTATCTCAAAATATTGTACAAAAATAGGGAGTTAAATATAAGGATTTATTTGACTTTGTCCCTTGTTTATAATGCAAGATTAGACATTACCACATGTATTGGGGGCAAAGTAAAATAATTATGAAAATGAGGGGTTACGTCAAATTATGCATTAATATTTGGGAGTTAAGTAAAAATGACTCTAAAAATTATTGGTGGGTATTTAAAGAGTTCGCTTGATCTTTAGTTTAATCATAATTAATTCACTAGATAGGATATTAAGTAATGTGAATGAGCTAGTGAATCTAATTGGGTTTGCCGGTGATTTTTCAACCTAGATATGATTTAAAATAATTCATTATTTTAGTGGTTAACAATGGGTGAGCACAACGTAAAATATTAAGATAATTGGTTGATTTTGGATGTTTTTTTCATACGATAAAAACATTCATTTAAAACCCGACCTCGATAAGATGAAAACATGAAAAATAATTACGAATATGGCTCCACATTACCCGTTATCGTGTCTAATTTTACCATCTTTGGGACCACGGAAATTATTTATAAAGAAAAGCTAATTTTATTTTTAGAGGAACACCACAAGTTCCAACGTTTTATAAATACAAAATTTAAGAATAATGAGATATGTATCGGATGCTTTTACCGGAATATTACCGGATGACTTTAAAAAAAAGTTAAAAGTCCTAGCCCAACACTATTTGTCCAGCAGTTTTATTTCTTTTTTTTGCTTAATAAAAACTGAAAATTTGTATTTTCAATAAAAACTATTTTTTTTAAATTGTTGTTGAGACAATAATTTTTCAATAAAACATTTTTTTTAGTGTTTTTAACTTTTTATAACTGTTTAAAAAAAATTTCAATGTTTTTAAAAAGTTTTTTTTATTAAAAATTTATATTTTCAATAAAAGTCATTAAAAAAAAAACTCATTAACTGACGTGGGTCCGCGACAGCGACAATAACCAATCGCGATAATGACATGGGTATGCGCCAGCACTAACCAGTCGCGGTAATGTGGGTCTTCGTCAGCTTTTAAAAAATAATTTTTCATATTTTTATTAAAAATATTTTTTAAGAAAAACTTTTTTTTTATTGAAAATACAAATTTTTAGTTTTGATTGAAAATACAAATTTTTAGTTTTTATTAGTTCCGCTGACGCGAACCCACTTTTTCAGACCCACATCATTTGTTGAGTGTGGATTCGAGCCTGCGACACTAATCAATAATTTTTTTTTAATTTTAATTTTAATAAAAAAATTGTTTACATTCAATAAAGAAAACTGCATAATTTGATGTGTTAGACTCATGATTGATTAGTATCGCTGGCGCAGACCCACATTCAATGAATGATGGCTCTGGAAATATGGATCCGCGCCAGCAGAACTAATCAATCGCGATATCATAATTTTTTTTATTTTTGAAAAAAATATTTTTTAATCGTAACTTTAGTAAAAAAAAAAACTATTTTTTTTTGTATATTAATTGTAAACCTGTTTTTTTTATATATATATAAAACGTTTTTTATATCAATTGTTAAAAACAAAAGAAATAGAAACTTAAAAAAAAATGGTTCATCCGGTAATATTTCGACAAACCCTGCCGGTACATGTATTGTTGGCTATATATATATATATATATATATATATATATATATATATATATATATTTTGAATGAACTAAATAAGTTGGAGTAAGTGGTGTAGTAGTAAATTTGTGGGATTTGGTGCTTGAAGTCAGAGGTTCAATCCCTGAAAAACTTAATTACAACAAGAAAATATTATAATTCAGTATGTAGAAAAAACAAATGATTAAAATTATAAATTTTTATTAAAATTATATTTAATCCAAAAAATAAAATTACAGTATCAAATTAAAAATACCCTTATTTAGTTCTACTTGTTTATATACAACTTGACACAAGATAAGAGACATTTATGTTTGTTGAAGCAATTTTAGTTAAAAAAAAAAAATAAGAGCCAAAACCCAAGAAAGGGAGCTAAAAGAGTCACAAGGTACAAGGGGTTCTGTCTCAGTTTCACTGCCATATTTACTCATTCAATATGGTTGAGAAGCATCATTACTATTATATTATATACAAAAAGTTGTCCCTGCCGTTTAAGTTTTGTATGTGTTTGTTATTTATTTAATACTGACATTTTTCATTCCTCTTCAGCTCTGCAATAGGCTAATTTAAAAGGCAATCTCAGTTAATTTGATTCTCACTTCTACTTTGTTGTCGTTATTATCTTTTTTTTTTTTGGTAAATTCCTCCGTTTTTTAAAGGTACCATGAGGTGTTCGGGCAGCTTAGGCGCACCTCGACTAAACTCCACTCGCGAATTCGTGGCCAGCCGCTGGCCTCCAGATTGTTTGCAGCTGCCGAGACTCGAACTGGGGAGCAAACCCAATCGAGCCTGGAGCCTTAGTACTAGTGCACTACCACTAGGGCAAGTCTGAAGGTTGTTGTCGTTATTATCATTTTTGAAATGAAACACATAAAAGTCGCATGTGATAATATTGGAAAAAAATTTGATGTTTTTGAAACATTAAGGTTTTTGATATTTTGAATTGTGATTGATCAATACAGTTGGTGAAAACTCACATCATTTATGGAAATGGATCCGTGCTAACAATATTAACCAATCAGAATTCAAGACATCGAAAAATTTAAAGTCGTAAAGACATCAAATTTCTAGCCGATAATATTTAACTCAATCTTAGTTGCTGTCATTTTCAAATACTCTGAAAAGTCAGGGACCCTTTATTGAGTTGCAATATTTTCCCATTTTACATATGATAATGGGATTATTATATGTAAATTTTATTTAAGGAGTATTTTTCATTTAAGTTTTATTAGTTAATTATTAATTAAATTTTATTTTTGAATTTATGATTTTTTTACTAATATACTCATCTCCTCATATTTCCTCCAAGGGCCGGTCCTGAGACTGAAAAAAAATTAACGAGGTCCGGTGCAAAAATTGTAAAATAGGCGCCTTTTATGCCTATTGATATTAAAAATGAGCCCGCAATATATATGTAATAGTAAATAGATCAGCAGGGCTGTAACTTTGGTCTTCAGAATTTTATATTATTCATTGATCTTGTTTAATAAATTTCAGTGTGTAGATATCAAAAATAGTAATTTGCAAATTATGAATTTGTAAAACAAAAGTTATGATCATTTGAAGATTAAAAAATAGGTAAAAACAAAGTTCAACTACTTGAGTAACTTCTCCCCAATAGTTACGGGTGATTGATTTAAAAAAGGGTAAATTTGTCAAACAAGGATTTGAAAAAATAGTAATGGAACTTATTTGATGGTTGACGAGTAAATGAGAATTATCTATGGAAAATCTCTTAAGATGGGAACAATATGTAAAAGCCCCTAAATTAATATTAAATTTACACGATTAGTTATTTGTATGGGGAAATTTTACTCGAAGTCGTCTTGTATTTGTCGCGTTCCTCTTAAAATTATAATTCGCATCATTTATGTTTTTATGTATCACCGTGTTTAATTGGTTGTAAAAATTATAATTGTTTAGTCGTCTGTAATACTCTGTAATTTTAGAATAAAATATTACGACATAAATAAATTTAATGGTTCGGATTTATTTTGAGAATAAGATAAATTGGGAGGATTTAAAATTTAAGAGAGTAAATTTTTGTATTTTAAATAAACAATTATTCCCGATTATATAATTATGAAACCCAACTGGACATAATGGGTTTGCTAGTGAAATATAAATCACACATAAATAAATTTACGGGGGCTTGTTATTTTTAACACAATAAAATGTCTCGGGATGCGTTTGTAACACCTTGTATTTCTATGCATGTAATATTTAATTAATTCGGGTAAATTTAAATTACTTGAGTGTCGTAATTTAATTGAGTTAATTATGTTAAATTTTATATAAATATTAATCGGGAGAATAAATAGTTAATATTTATGGGAATTAAATTACTAAGTGAATAGTAATAATTTATTCTCCTCATAAGGTGTATTAGTGACGTAGCATTTAATTATCTCAGCCGGGAGTCGGATATAGACTAAGTAGGGTGTGAGATAATAATTTTTACAAATTAATTCGAATGTCAATTCTGAGTGCACGGTTGAGTCCGGATGGGTCGAGATAGTCGGAAAAAGAGTACCCGGGTGTTTTTAGGCATAATCGAACCCACACGAGGGTGTTCTGGTCATTTGGGTTTGGCCCATTAGGCTAAAAACGTGATTTAGTTTAATAAAGCTAAGTCTTAGAGTATGGAACGACAGAAACCATACTCCAAACCAAGGGCTTTGAGAGAGAAATAGAGAGCAAATTGAGAGCAATCTGGGGATTTTTTGGAGACAAATCAAGGAACAAAGTTGGGTGTTCATCATCAAGCCTGTCTCAATGGATCAGACTCTACGAACCCAAATTACTGTGATTTTTAATTGTGATAATCAATTCATATTATAGTGGGTGTGTTACAAATCCGTTTTTGGGTGGATATTCCGATAAAATTGGGTTTCAGTGAATGAAATACCTCGATGAGTTTAAAGGTAAAATTAATTGTGTGGTATTATTCTGGAGTTTAGGAGTATGAGTCGTATGTTAAATTCAATAGGAATCAATGTTAAATTTCGAATAATATAGAGCTGAATTTCTAGTGGATGTGTGAAACCCAGATAAAACCCAAATTTGAAAAACGTTGAAATTCATGGAAATTGGTTGTTGAATTAAGGTCTCTAGGGTGATTAGAACCTGTTTTCACGTGTTAATATTATTGATTGAGATCGGGGAATACTGAGATTATAGTTAAAAACTTGGTTGGGTTAACAATGGAGGAAACAAACTACTCGAAGAAGAAGGGTACCTGATCGATCGATCGATCGACCAGGGAGTCGATTGATCGATGGTCCTAGATTTTTGACAGTTAGCCCAGTTTTATATATATATGAGGGAAATTAATTTTTATTTAGTTTCTATGCTTTATTTAGTGATAAATAAATATGAGGCACATATTCCTAACAATTACGGGGAAGAGTAATTGGGATTAGGGAGGATTTATGTGGGGCACTTTATGGATTAATGTGAGGAATTAAACTCCAAAAATAATTAGATACATATCGAGGGAACGAGTCCGGGTATATTGGTTGAGCGACGTCAACGTGGCGAATTATACATAGAGATAAATTAACTAATTTGGAGTCGGGATATAGACTCGGGTAATATTTAGTTTCGGGTCAAACGAGCGAGTCTGGGTATATTGGTTGAGTGACACCAAAGTGTTAATTTAATTAATGTTCAAATTAATTAAAAATAGAGTCGGACCATAGACTCGGGATTTATATATAGGCTAGTGTTATGGACTTGGTACACGGTAAACTTGGGATTAAAATAATTATATATACGATGGGTGATAGTATATATATATATATATATATATATATATATATATATATATATATATATATATATATATATATATATTGTGTGTGTGCTTATGAATATCAGTGATTATATATTTATTTAAAATTATATACTCTAGTGCTATCGAGGGAGGTTGTTTAATGTTGGTGAATCCCCTAACTTGAGGAGTAGGGGGAAGATATACCCAGGTCATAGCGTCCGTTATATGGGTGAGGGGCTTATCTCACTTTCAGGAAGGAAATATGACCGCCTACACAATGTTTATATTTTAGCCAAGTTAGTGAGCGAATCCGACTTGGGGTAACTAGGTTAAGTGAGCATACCTAGTATGATAGAACTTTAGAGAATACGTCCGATGAGTTATTACTTGGGAGGAGGAATCTCTCTCTCTCTCTCTCATGCCAACCCTAATTAGGGTTGCATGGCAGTCACCATGCACGTCTCAACGGATGTTAACAAACCTCCAGATCCTCCTAATCCCTAGAATAAGTAATTTGCATCTGTCGTAAAGGGTAGTACAACTGACACAACAATAGATTTGGTCCAAGTTTTGTCCTTCAAAGGAGAACCAGCCGTCGAATTCTCCCAAGAAGACATTAAGAAATTATTTGAACCATTCAAACATTCCATTGTTGGGAAGTTTTCCCATGGCAGACAAACCATAGAGGTTATTAGAAAAACCTTAGCCACAAGGAATCTTAAAGAAACTTTCAATGTGGGTTTGATTGATAAAAAACATATCCTCATCAGTCTATTTAATGAAGACGATTTTGCTAGCCTATAGATGAGAAATCTCTGGTATGTTGGTAAATATCCTATGAGAACTTTCAAATGGACCGTTAATTTCATACATGATAAGGAGAGTTCTCTTGTTCCAGTGTGAATTAACCTTCCCTCTCTACCTATTCATTTCTTCTCCAAGGCAGCTCTCTACTCAATAGCCCAGGTAGCAGGTAAGCCCTTAAAAATTAATGGATCAACAACAACCTTAAATAGACCAAGCACTGCTAGGGTCTATGTTGAGCTAGATGTATTGAATGATCGACCTGAAAGTGTATGGATTGGTTGTGGTATTGATGGTTTTTAGCAACGCATAGAATATGAACATGTTCCTCTCTATTGCACCAATTTTTACAAGGTAGGCCATGACTGCTCTCAATGTATCCTCTCCAATATAGCCACTAAAAACCCCTCGAACCTAAACTCTAAACCTACCAAAAATACCTTGCAATCAGCACCCAACCTCAATACTGACTAAAAAAAGCAGCCACTGTGAAACCTTCCCAAGATCTTAATCCTAAAATTGGGCACTCTACCATTATCCCTATTGAAACCCCTTATCCCCTTTAAATATTCTTCAAGGCCAAACATCAAATTCAGCTCCTCTTCTCATTAACAATAAAGATTCCCATCGCCTTACAGTTCATAAATTAATATCTGATCAAGATCTCTCAAACCCTTACCACCATACTAGCACTAAGGTCCCCCCTCCTAAAAACCATGTCTCTTATCCAACACCCTCCAATTCTTTAAAATAGTCTGTAATAACTCCTATCAATCCAACCCTCCCAACACCTTTTAAGCCAATAGTTATAGACCCTCTCCCATATTTATGTCCAAAGCTATCAAAGAAGATACAGTCATTCATTGATAAAATTCAAGATGAAGAAGTAGATCATCAAGATACTAAGATTGTGGACAATCTAATGTTGTCCCCAAAAGGAACAGACTTACCTGCTAAAACTAAACCAGATCTCTTTGCCAACTTATCAAAATCTGATATAGATATTTCCTCTAGAGCAGGAGGAATTCCATTGATTGAATACCTCATCATCTTTTCCAAAGACTTATCCAAAAGGATGAAGGTGAAAGAAAATTCAGAGAACCTTACAGATTTGTCAAAGTCCTCACCTGAGCAAGTGCAAGACAATAATATTCCTAAGAAAGCCCTCATTAAACCTATTGATCCCATGTTTAAAAGACTTACTAGAGCTACTATTAAGGTATCAAAAAATTCCTTTCCCTGAGTTTCCTAATGATAAATTTTATGGTATGGAATATTAGAGGCATCTCCAATAAGCCATCTACAAGAAGATTGAAAAAGCTGTGTAGGCTACATAACCTTCCCTTTTTTGCCATTTTGGAACCAAAAGCTAAGACTCAAAGCACATAAGATCTTAGGCGAATTATCAATTTTGATGGCACCATTTCAAACTCTAACAACAAAATTTGGTTTCTTTGGAGATTTGGAATCACTTATGAGTAGGTGTTCGTGGATGATCAATCAACCCTTGTTAAAATCTCTCATAACCAACTACCAAAATCAGTGTTCATTTCAATTGTATATGCTAAGTGCTCTAGATCAGAGAGGGTCAATTTATGGAACTCTCTTATGACCCATAAACATCTCTCTAATGGCAGTACATGGCTCACTATGGGATACTCCAATGTGGTGTCTAGAAATTTAGAGAAAAAATGGTGGGAATCTTTATAATACAACTGCGATGGAGGACTTCAATTTGTTTATTGCTAATGCAGGCCTCATGGAGGTAATCTTCTTAGGTACAAAATTTACTTGGCACAACTTTAGATCCAGGGGAAAAATTTGGTCAAGGCTTGATAGAAGTTTAGCCTCTCCATCTTGGATGACAACCTTTCCTAATTTCTCCCTTAAACACCTAAATAAATCATACTCAGATCACTCCCCTCTACTCTTTTCCATTAATACCCAGCTAGACTCATCCCCTAAACCTTTCAAATTCCAAAACTTTTGGTGCAATAAACCTGAGGTTAGAGAAGTTATTGGCAGATCTTGGTCTCTTCTAGCTACTGGCAACCCTTTCAAGGTATTTTCCTCCAAGCTTCAAAGACTCAAAAAAGATCTTATTGCTTGGAATAAAGAATGCAATGGATAAATCTTTGAAGAGGCAAAAAAGAATGAAGAAGAAGTGAGCCTAAAAGAAGCTGCTTATGAAGAAGATCCATCAAATGCTAATAGAGAAGATCTATCACAATCAAAATGAAATCTTCTCAGGGCTTTAAAAATGGAAGAGGATTTCTGGTCTCAAAAGATGAGGCATCGATGGTTATTTGAAGGTAAATCCAATACTCATCTTTTCCATTCCTCAGTACAAGCCAAGTATTCTAGACTTATTATTCATAGAATTAAAAACAGAGATGGTAATTAGACAGAGGATTTTGGTGCTATTAAGGGAGAATTTATTGAATAATTCCAAAATAGTTTTAAAGATGATAGCAATCAAGTGGATAATGGTATTCTTGATTATATTACTGCCTCTATTTCCTCTAATCAATCTTGTAGCTTGGATGTTGATCCAAATGAACAGGAAGTTTGGCAAGCAGTCCTCGATTTGAATCCTAACAGTAGTGCTGGGCCAGATGGATTTCATGGATTTTTTTATAATAAATTTTGGGTTATAATAAAAAAAGATCTCATTAAATCAGTTATATACTTCTTCTTTGGAGGTTCCCTTCCTACTAGCTGGACTAGCACTAACATTGTCCTTATCCCTAAAGTCCAATCTCCTAATACCTGTTCAGACTTCAGGCCTATAAGTTTATGAAACTTTTGCTTCAAAATAATCACCGAAAATCTTGCATCTAGACTAGCACCTATCCTCACTAACATTATTGGGCCATCTCAAGCAGGTTTCATCAAAGGAAGGCAAATTTCAGAAAACATTATATTAGCCAAAGAGATGTTGTCTTTAATTGGTAGAAAATCCCATGGTGATAATGTGGTCATTAAATTGGATATGTACAAAGCCTATGATAGGGTATCCTGGCTATTTCTCACTAAAATTCTAAGGAAATATGGCTTCTCTGAGTAATGGATTGATAGAATTCGGAGATTAGTTTCTAATAACTAGTTTTCAATTGTTATTAATGGTCACATGGATGGTTTTTTCAAGTCTTTTAAGGGTCTTAAGCAAGGAGATCCTCTCTCCCCTAGGTTGTTCACTATAGTAGCTGAAGCTCTGAATCAAGGACTCCACAATCTTATGCAGACTAGAAAGATAAAACCTTTTTCCCACCCTATAAACTGCCCTCTCATTAGTAATCTGAGTTTTGCAGATGACATCATCATCTTCTGTAATGGAGATAAGAATAGCTTAAAAAATTTGATGAAATTCTTAAATTTATTTAAAAATGCCTCTGGCCAAGTCATTAATTACTCTAAAAGCAGTTTCACAGTTCACCATAATGTTAACATGAGCAGGATTAAAGCTATTGAAGAGATCACCAATTTTAAGAGGAAACATATTCCCATTCAATATATGGGTTGTCCCATCTTCTATGGGACGAATAAGCACTGCTACTATGAAGACCTGATTCAAAGAATTCAATCTAAAGTGCAAAGTTGGCAAGCTAGATTTCTATCCTTTGCTGGTAGAAAAGTCCTCATTAAAGCAGTTCTATCATCTATTCCTATTCACTGCCTAATAACTTTAAAGCCCCCCATCAAGACCATCAACTACATCCACTCTTTGTTCAGTAACTTCTTATGGTGAGAGTCTAAAGATTATGGAAGAAAACATTACTGGATTAAATGGGACAATTTTTGTTACCCATCCTATGAAGGGGGCCTAAACTTCAAATCTTTATCAGATATCACTAAAGATTTTTCATTAAAGCTCTGGTGGAATTTCTCTCTAACTCTAACAGTTTTTGTAATGTGTTTTTAAATTGCAGGTTTCAGAATTTAGTAACTCAGTCTCACACTTTAAAAAGAATTTTTGCTATAAGAGATGAGGCAAAGAAGAATACAAAGGTGATAAATGGAAATATCATTTGGATTCAATCTTCCAATGGAGATTTCTCTTCCAAATCATCTTGTCATACTATCAGAAAATCTAAAGATGGATCAACCATTTGCAAATTCATTTGGGATAAAGATATTCCCCCCAAAATCTCTATCCTTCTCTGGAAATGCTATCACCAAATAGTCCCAATTGATGAAATTCTACAACAAAAAGGAATTTTGAAGGCTTATATATGTAGATGTTGCAATAAACATATAGAATCCTTCAATCATATGTTTCTCAATGGCACTATTGCTTCAGTTGTATGGGATTACTTTGCTAAACTCTTTGGGATCAAGATCCACTCATCTTCTCTCAATCAAATGTTGCTTTCTTGGTGGTTTAGAACTTCAAACTCTGAATTTATCCAATATCTTATCCTTATTCTGCCAGGTATTATTCTCTGGGAAATTTGGAAGTCCAGAAATCTTTATGTTTTTCAAGGAGAGAAAATGGATAGCAATCTCATTATTAAAAATATCATCATTCTTTCTCAGTCCTGTACTTATTCTAAATCTTTCAAATCCCCCTCTAACTCCTTTGATGATATTAAAGATATCTTCAATATTCATATAGTTACTCCTCAACTTTCCTTAATCTTAGTTAAATGGTCGTATCCTTGTGATCATTCTTTCAAACTCAATCTAGATGGGGCATCTAATGGTAACCCAGGAGCTGCAGTTACATGGGGTATCCTAAGAGACAAAGAAGGAAAATTCATTACAACTTTCTCCTCTTTTGAAGGTAGTATGACCAATACTAGAGATGAATGTTTAGCTATCCTCGATGGTCTTCGAATTTGCAAAGACCTTAACATCCATAGCTTGTTGATTGAATCAGATTCTCAAGTTATCATTAATATTCTAAAAGGTATCATTCCTAAACCTCCTCGGTCCCTTTTAGATATATTAAAAGATATCAATGATATGGATGTTCAAGTATCTTACGCTCATTATTGGAGAGAAGCTAATAGAGTAGCATACTCTATAGCAAATCATGGGATTTCTACTAAGAAGTTCAATATTTTTAAGTCACTGATGGATCTTCCAAAAGCAGCTAGGGGATTTTACAGAATGGATCTCCTTGGCATCCCATCAATTAGGAAGATAAATAATTAAATTTTGTTTTCAGATCTTTGTTGCTATTTATGTAATGCCACCTAGGTAGGGCTTTTCTACCTAAATCAATAAAGTTGTGGTTCCCATAAAAAAATATTACTCGGGAGGATGGGCTATTATATATATTCAACATATGTGTGAATGTTGTAAAATGGTTCTACGTATATAATAAGATAAATAGTTATATACGGGTAATTAAATACATTAAGTGACTTGTATTGTTTATATAACGGGTGTGAATCTTATATGGATTTAAAAAAGAAAAATGATTATTTAACTTAATGGATTAACTAACCTATAAATCATACTAAACATACTCAGGCTAGAGTAGGGTGTCAGGATAAAGTTATATCAAGAACCAGTTACGGGATATATAACTAGGTAGGGTTATAAAGGGAGCGTTAGGTGTGCACATTAGTTGAGGGGTGAGTATGTCCTCAAGGGAGTGCGGCATTAACTTAAATATGAAGCGCATTTATGCATTTTATGTTACTGCAATGTTAATCACTTGCTAAATATTTTCAAAAATGTTTTGGGTTCTAACCCTTACTATCAAATATTTTAAAAACCTTTTAGGTGTCCAGCCACAGGGACACCGGACTTAATTCATTCCGGGGATATGCTGCTGCAGCATATGTGGATGTTGCAGAATTTGGATAGGCGCTTCTATGTTTTCTATTCCTAGTGTAGGGATTCATATCAATTTATTTCGCGCATGTTGCTCCCAGTTTTATCTAGATATCTCTTTTTCAGATTGTATGGGATTTATCATTATCTGTTATTTACGTTGGTTTTGGATTTAGTCAATGGTTTATTCGACAAGACTTTTATTATTATATGTAATGATCGATTCTATTAGCTTTGGATGTTTTATTTTATTTTCCGTATTTATTTTTTCTTGGATTAATAAAGATAAATTTGGAACAATCTTTTGAATACTAGGTGGTTAGTAAGTTTTAAAACGTTTTCGACAGTGATGCTAAGAATGAACCAAATGAGACTCCTGTTTTTAATTTGATATAGGACTGATCGTTCGGTATTTTATTAGGTGGGGTGTCACAGTGTTAGAGACTCGGTTTATTATTTTAAATATTTATAAATGGTCCCGGTCATAGGTATATGAGCGGGGAAACTTTTGAGCTAATCGGAATATGGATTCGAGTCCGTTTGGGGGTCCAAAAGTTGGGTTTTAGGCCCAAATCGAGATTACCCACTAATTAAGTATTTAAGTGGGAGTAAACCACTCCCCCACTATCATTAGAGAAAAACTACATTAGCAGCCACAAGAGAGAAAATGGAGAAATACAAAAGAAGGAAAAAAGGGCAAGAACAAAGTGAAATTCAAGGGAATTTTCAAATGGCTTCACCTCTACAAAATTAAAGGTAAGAATTGTCTTGCTTAATTTATGTTTCCAATTTATTTCTTGATGCATATAATTATTCCCTTTAAATTTTATGGGATTTAGGTTTTGAGTATGTTTGATTTGATGATAAACAACACATGTAGGGGATTGATTTATATATAGAATTCGTCCCAGAAATTAGGATTCAAAAATTTGAATATTGAGGTTAGATTTCCTTAAGCTTTTGTTAGTTATTTGGGGATAATTGAATAAACAATGTAGAGGAGGTTTGTGGACAGAAATTATATGAAATCCGTGATAAATAAACCCGTACTACGAATTTAAATATTGAGTATAAGTTGGGAAAAAACATCTAATTCATGAAGGTATTGAACGAACATAAATTTTGGGTGAATTTTGGACGTGGAAGTAGACTACTTTATAAATATTTTTTTGGGTTTTATTTATACAGTGTTGGTATTAAGTTTTAATTTGGGAAGAATTGAGCATGCAAAATGGCTTGGGGAGGAAGAGCAAGTCACTCAAACGACATGGGTTGTCATTCGAGCGAAATGCCGTATCGTGCGAGCGACGTCAGACAGGTTTTTGGCCTGTGTTCCCTTTTACGAAGCTGTATGGTTTGGATTCGCTTATTATATTTTTGGTGCAGTATTGTTGGAACAACGGATGAATGAAAGATAATGAAATTCTATGGAACGGTTGAATAATTTTATAGCCATATTTAAGTGGGAATAATTACCACTAATTAGCCAGTTAAGTAATTAATTATGGAGTAGAATTTATAATTTATTAGATGGTAATTTCGGGGGTATTGAGGAAAATAAACATTAACAAGGGTATTGGACCTGGGATTTAGTTGCGAGTATTTTATGAGTTCAAGTGAGTGAGTGGATCCGGGTTGGGAAAATAATGAATTTCTTAAAAATATGGATCTACCCACATTAAAAACGAAAAATTACAAATAACTAGACCTGACATAACCCACCGTCACTTGGTAGAAATTATAGTCATCTCGATTATTAATTTGGATCCTCTACTGGGTATCCATTCCCATAGTGCCTCACTAGCACTGGAAAATTCAGTCTACTTTTCTGGTAGATTCTTTAACTCCCTTATCACGAGAGCATTGATATAAATTATAAATCTATAACCTTAACGACAGCGACACCAGTCATCCTGGACGGATCTCCTATTCATGCTTGTATTTTCTACCCACAAGTTAATTAACAACTAATAAACCCTATTTGATTCTTCATATCCCTCTCATCGGTATGAAGTTTGTGAAATTCGTCAACTTTCTTTCACATTCTGGCTAATGTCCAGGCCTTTTTGGAAAATTACTAAAATTTCCCTTACCTCTCTGTTTAACCTTTGGTTAGAGGATTCGTAATAATTCGTACCCCAAATTCCTTGTTAGTTCTGATATTTTTTCTCATGGCTATGGTAACTGACCCCTCTCACCCTACGCCGCTCCTATGAGCAAACATCCTTACCCAAAATTTAGATTTGAGTGTCACTACACTCACGCACATGTGATCCCAATTAGATGTTCTCCATCCATTTGTAAATCACTCTCCCGTACCTTCCTCAAATTCTACTGAGTGATCAATCCTATATCAAATTAAATAGGAATCTCATCTGGTTCATTCTTAGCATCGCTGTCGAAACCTTTTTAAAATGTACTAACCACATAGTATGAAAAAATATTCGGTGCCAAAATTTTCGTTTTTATTAAACAAAAACAACAACATGCGGAAAAATATAATTTAAACCATTCACACAAATATTGAGTTAAACAATAATGATAAGTGAAAAAAATACAATCCTCGCCTAGAAAACCACCGGCCACAAACAAAATACCAAAAATATAAACTACAAGAATGATAAAATGACTACATCATCTGTATGGAACAAACAAAAACTAGGGCGACATGCCCAACTGAAATACTGACCGTATCCTACTCTAGGAATGAAATGACTGAAATGGATAAGTCAAAATCCAACAACATCCACATATGTCGTAGCTGCATAACCAAGAAATAGAAACAATTCTGGCATCCCTGTGGCTGGACAGCTAAAAGGTTTTGAAAATAGTTTAGAGAAAGGGTTAGAACCCAAAATATTTTGAAAATATTTAGCAAGTGAATTAAATTGCAGTAAATTAAAATGCATAAATGCTCTTCATATTTAAGCTAGTGTCGCACTACCTCGAGGACCGGCTCACCCCTCAACTATTGTTCACACCTAACGCTTTTCTATATAACCCACCTAGTCACCTACCCCATAACTATTCCTCGATGATATCCATACAGTCACACTCTATAACCCGAGAATGTTTAATATATAAATTTTAAGTTATATATCACAATAATTTAACTAATTATTATTTTCATTTGAGACCATTTAACATTTTCACGCGTTATATGCATAATCAATACAATTCACACCATGTATTTTACCCGTATATAAATATATGCACCATATATAAGTATCATTATATTAGAACATTCATACACATGTCGTAAATATATAACCATCCTCTCGAGTAGACACTCACTGGATGTTTTCTAAAATGCTATCATTTCTAGGTATACTCATCCACCAGGGCCCCGTGACATGGTTAGCTCCCTGAATCAATAACACAAAATAAACACAGTGGAGGCGGTCATAGTCTCCCCCGAAAATGAGACTGAATCATACCCAAGATGTCCCTTCGCTAACTACAGACGCTATGACTTGGGGACTATACTCACCCTGCTCCTCGAGCCAGGGGATTCACCCACATCGTGCAACCTCCCATGATAGCACTAGAGGGGTATGTATTCCCATAAATATTACTCACACCAATATTTTTAAGGAACACAAATATATATATATATATATATATATATATATATATATATATATATATATATATATATATATATATATATATATATATATATATATATATATAATTAATTCAGGCTACTCCGTGCACAAATTACGGTAACACTAGCCTAACATTCCCAAGTCTATGCACCAACTTATAATTTAAATAAATCCACACTTATTTATTTATCACTAGTTTGTGTCACCCAACTAAATTACCTTGACTCCCTCCTTTGGTCCGAAATCTCATCTTATAGACCTTATGCTTCAAATTTCCAATATTAAGGTTAACACCTTTTTATTTTGAATATTTCATAATTTATCATACAACCCTATAATAAATTAATTCGACCAAATTCGTGCCTAAGCACTCGCAGTACTAGCCCCAATATATCCAAGTCAATTTCCCCGTCTTTAAACTTTAATTAACTACGTATTAATTAATTTATTACCTTAGCGTCGCTCAACCAATATATCCGAACTCGCTCACTTGGCTCAAAAATACGATATTTAGAATTTATTATTCAAATTTTCCTTAATAAAATTTGCACATTTATTAATCTAAGGTATTCAATTTACTCAATTCCAAGCTTAATTCCCTTATGGATTATTTGCTCAATCATCCCAATACTTACTTGTCTCACTTTATGTACACCTAATCTCCAATTTAGGCATAATGTCGTTATTATAGAACTAAAATCACAATCAATCAACCAAAGCAACCTGCAACGTAATAACAACTAAAAATAACATTTCTTAAAATTTTCCCCACGAATCTGCCCAGATTTTTAAAATGCCGTTTTGAAGCATTTTGGAGCCATTTTTGAAAAAACGTATCAGAGAACAAAATGCATAAAATAGAAGTTTCTACGAGGCAAAGTGGACAAAATAGCCATTTTCGAAACCAAAACATCGCAAAACAATTTCTAAAATGACGATTTAATATACTCAATTTCATAGACTGCTTCAAAATCAAGAAGTAGTTCTACAATTCAATCCTACCCATCAAAACCCAATTTAGATATCAACTAACCCAAAAACCATATCATCTTATCACACCCACTATGATATGAATAGAAATCTACAATTAATTTAAACGAAAGTTTAACCACCTGCCTTAGGGTTCGTAGGGTCTGAATTCGTTGGTGAAGAAGATGATTAGTTGATGAAGAACACACACATTTGTTCTTGATTTTCGCTCTCATGATTTCTCCAATTGTACCCACTTTTCTCTCTCTCACTTAGGTTTTGTAAAATGTGTTATGGATGCCACACCCTCTCACTTTTAAGGTTTAATAACGCAAGCCCGTTTTTAGGCTTCTGGGCTTCATAAAAAGGGCCCAAACACTCTTATGTGGTCTTAAATAAGCCTAAAAATACTCCAAGACCCGTTTACTACCCATGAGTACTCTTTTCCAACTATTTCGACCCATCCGGACTCAACCGTGCACTCAAAATAGCCATTCGAATTAATTTATAATATTCTCCAATTTTAACCTAAAAAATGCGACGCAAAATAATTCGAAGAATTAAGCCTCAATTCGACAAATTAAATAAATCCTATAATTTAAATAAATTCTCCAGATCATAAATTTAATTTCTTCCAATAAATAATTTCTATTTCTCCCAAAAATAATTAAATTGAAAGTCCTCGAATTTACGGGGTGTTACATACTTCCCCACTTACAATGGAATTTCGTCCTCGAAATTCAGGCAAGCCTAGTACTTCCAAGCCTCGACTAGCTCCCTAATCACTTACCCTTAGGATCGCTACACATATTTCTTAAGCGAATATAGTTAACCAGGGAGCCCATACAACCTGTACCCGTCCTTAACCGCACAAATAATACCCGACTTTTACCAGCCTTGTATCGTACTATCACTTTGATCTCAAAGTTCACACACACACACACGCACACGCGCACACACACACACACACACACAGACACACACACACACACACACACACACACGCATATATATATATATATATATATATTAACTAAGGTACCCAACCTATGTACCAATAACCAAACATCTCCCCACTTCCAACATTGCGCTAAATTTCATGTGTAGGGCATCTCACAAAGTGAAATCCCAACAAAGATCCCCCAAATACCTGTCTCTCGACATAAAAGTATACACATCCACTCTTTATGATACAAAAGACAGTATAAACTACTGCGGCCTTACTATCACTAGTTTCCTTGCCAGAAAATAAATCCCGAACTATTTCTCTTCGCTCGACAATAAGTTTAACCACCCTAGATCACATTCGTAATGTCCCTACTCCTCGGGATTTCAATTAAGAATATTAACATATTATTATGTAACACATTTTAACATACATACCCGTATATATAGGCTAGACCCTATCTCAGGTGAAACCTAGCAAAGACAATTCATACCCTAATACCGCAAACACCAACTCTTACTATAACTATCATTTATAGATCTAAACTATAGCTAACAAGTTTAAACTTGAAAAATCATCCACCCTACTTCCATAATTCTTGAAAGTAGTAATCTATTGTTTAATTCAACCATCCTCTCAGTGTACTTCCCACTCTTTCGTGGTTAACACCAAAGAACTCCGCTACCCCACGGTACTTATGTGTATAAAAGATCGCTATTATGGCCAATGGACCCACTAAATCCGTCTCACTCACGAATCCTAGTGATAAAAAATTTAGGTTGTGACATACCCAATGTCATTCCAAACATACCCACGCTCAACGTCTCACCCTTCAAGGGACAACATATTTTCCTTTTTCAAAATATACCTAAAATTATTGTCCGTACATTTGCTCCTAAAATTGCTAAGTATCTGACCAGGAGAGACTCTGGCTCCTCCCAGGGTGCCCTCACACCCTATATTCCGTGATATTTGCATGAACCGTAGATTATCACCTATGCAACATATTTATCTTAAGTTCAGCCCCCACATCCTCGCCGTGGCTATATCCTCCGAATATTTTCGATGATACCTTACTAATTACTATTCAATTATTCCTGATATTGCCCCACCTTTCAACTTGTGGTGTAAATATTCCCAGTGTTTCTTTCACAACACCTCCCGGCTCCACTGGCCCTATTTCATAGTGTCTCTCCACTCTACGTATTTTCTCCACACATTTACTAAGTTTCATTAAATATGATGTCCTCGCATCCAATGACATCTCTCCACTCTTGACATTTATTAAGTCTTATGCGTATAGCATCTCACAACAAAGCCCAAAATATCTTTTCCCAATGCACTATTCCTTTGCATTGTCGATCCTCGATTTTTGTAGAACCCAACGTATATACCCGGGACACTCAAACCTTGTCCCTATACTCACAAGTTTTATTATTGATTCTCATGTCTCTAAATTAATCATTTACTACTGCGCTCGCACAAACACTAAGTCCTCAACGCTAAATTAATAATGAGCTAAATCTCTCTACTCCACAGTAACCCGATATACCTTGAATCTCATCAGTAAGAGTCCCTATGAACCGAAAAACAATATAATAGACAACTGTACACTCTGAAGTCTACTCGCAATCTCGACCCTCTTTCACGTGAGACATCATAAAAAGAATATACATCTCGTACTGGAACAACGAACTCGATAGCCTTGCTATAACCACCCACTATCATGAATCCGTCCATGCAAAGGCTAAAACCATAAGAACATAATCACCTCTCATAATGGGATTACCTTAAAATATACCCTCTCAATTTCCACACCGGCTCCCCTGCAGGTGGAACTAAAGAGAGTCCCTCTACACAACGGTAAATATGCACATTCCATTAATATTAACGATACCTCTAATAAACCCGTTTCTCACACGAATCTAGTACTAATACATTACTGTGACTTGCTTGCGTCACTAAAAACCGACCCCAGTCATCTCGAGAGAAAACTCCTACTTTCAATTTCCAATAACACTCGTAGTTCAAATGGTTACTAGACATAATGTTCTCATCCGAACCAAACCAAAAACTTCTCTAACTGTTTCCCTTGCTAGACATCCCGCTCCTGTCCCCTGACTTTTCACGGACAAGATCCACCTATGTGTTTCTACTCTTTTACACATAAGACACCTCTTTGTGTCATTCTCCTTTCTCCGGCTCCACCGGCCATATTAGGGTTATCCTTCTCGTGGACCTAAAAGTCTTGACCCTGATTGTTACGCTTAATGTCCTTTTATGTCCGCTGCTCCCATGGGACTTGTTGATGGCCTTGACGGCCCTTACAGAACCCACTGTCACTTGGTCAAAATTATATTGATCTCGATCATTTATCTGGGTCCTCTATTGGGTATCCCTTTCCTTGGTGCCTTACTAGCACTGGAAAATTCAATATACTCTTCTGATAGATTCTATAACTCGCTTAGCTGCCTTCTCACGAGAGCATTGATATAAATTGTAAATGTACAACCTTGGTGACAATGACACGAGTCATCCTAGATGGATCTCCTATCTGCATTTTTTTCTACCCACGATTCTATTATCAACCTATAAACCCTTTTTGATTCTTCGTATCCCCTTTATCGGTTATGAAGTTTGCAAAATTCATCAACTTTCTTTCACATTCTAGCCACTGTCTGGCGTTTTGGGAAAATTACTGAAATTTCCCTTACCTCTTTGTATAACCTCTGGTGAGAGGATTCATTATAATCTGCACCCTAAATTCCTCGTTAGTCCTGATAATTTTTATCATGGCTATGGTTACTAACTCCCATCATGCTATGTTTCTCCTATGAGCGAACATCCTTGTCCAAAATTTAGACTTGAGTGTCACTACACTCACCCACATGTGATCTTAATTGGATGTTCTCCATCCATTTGTAAATCACTCTCTCGCACCTTCCTCGACTTCTAGTGGATTGTGTTTCTGAAATAAAATTCTTCTTCGACCCTTACCTTTGTCATCTACACTTGGGGTTTTATCTCTGCACCATCGTCCTTCCCGACGGTTCTTGGGGAAACTACTACGCCCCAACAGTTACTCCAACTTTAATTGTTCAAACAATAATCATGGTGACTCCTATCGCGTCACTATTCCCAGAGTACTCTATGGCTTCTGCTGAGTCCTCCCTCTTGCAATCGTTCTAACATCCCACGATTGTCATTTTATAGTGTTCGATCTGCAGCGCTTAACTGAAACCGCGTATGAATCAATTCAACTATTATTTATATCAGGAGAACGTAAGTTACATACATAAAAGGAATACAACAATCCTATAATAAGGCTCTATATCAAAGAACGCTACGCTGAATTGTGAAAAACTGCACAGATCCTAAAGAGACTTGAACCTGATGCTCTAATACCATCTGTGACACCCCACTTAATAAAATACTGGGTGATCAGTCCTATATAAAATTAAACAGGAATCTTATCTGGTTCATTCTTAGCATCACTGTCGAAACCTTTTTAAAACTTACTTACCACCTAGTATTCAAAAAGATTCGGTGTCAAATTTTATCTTTTTTTATAAAACAACAACAACAACAACATGCGGAAGAATATAATTTAAACCATTCACACAAATACTGAGTTAAACAATAATGCTAAGTGAACAAATACAATCCTTGCCGAGAAAACCACCGGCCACACGCCAAATACAAAAAATATAAACTACAAGAATACTAAAATGAGTACATCATCTGGATGGAACAAAAGAAATAACTAGGGCGACATGCCCAACTGAAATACTGACTGCATCCTACTCTAGGAATGAGATGATAGAAACGACCAAGTCAAAATCCTGCAATATCCACATATGCCGCAACTGCGTAACCCTAGAATATAAATAATTTTATCATCCTTGTGGCTGAACAACTAAAAGGTTTTGAAAATATTCTATAGCATGGGTTAGAACGGAAAAAAATTTGAAAATATTTAGTGATACGACGCAAATATTGCGTATTTCACCTGTTGACCTACGCCTTATTAGCCCCCTTAGGTATCTTAATCCCTATATTTATGCTCATTATCCAGAAAACCTCGGATTTCTATGTTAACATGTTTTACAGGGGTTAATTGAGCTTTTGTAGGTGTTTCGATGCTTAGTATGAAGTTTGGACGCTTTCGGAAAACTTTCATCGACTTTTGCAGCTTCGGGGGCATTTTAGTAACTTCAGCATTCGGGTTTGAATCCCGAGCTCTTCATGGAAGTTGAAACCCTTTTATTTCTCTTCGCGTGGCCGCCTATGGTGTATGATTCCGAGTTGTAATGATGGAGTTATAGAATTTTTAGGATGGTTTTTACTTAAAAAGTACACTCAAGGTCACATTCAAGGGCATTTTAGTCATTTCATATTTTGGGTTTTTGGCCCAATGTCTTCTTGGATGTTGTCGTCCCATGAGTTATCTTCGCGTATCCTCTGACCGTGCCTAATTCCGAGCTATAACGAAGAAATGTCGGCATTTTCCGTAAAACGGGTCAAAGCTGCAGAATTGAAGACCTGTAGGTGCGAATCGATTCGGAATTTTTCCAAATCGATTCGGCCCTACAGAAAGTATGCAAAACTCTATTTTTAAGTGGGTTTTTGGTGGGGTATTTATGGAAAAACATTTGTATTAAGTGGGGGGTTCATTTTACATTATGGGAGATCAGATTTAGGTTGGTTTTTTAAGGATTTTGAGGGTTTTGGAGAGTTTGGCTTGGATTCTTCTTGGTTTGACACCCAATTGGGTTGTAAGTTACACTATTCATCCCCTCTTCCTTAATATAGTTTGTATTTCATTAATTCTTACTTTCTAGTTAGTTTACATGCTTTCAAATTAGTTTATTATTGTTATTTATTGCTTTAATTAGTTTAGTTGTTTAAAGTAGTTTAATCCATGTACTGTCCGTAGATAACGGGTTGGGATTGCATTTCCGCCATTAATGGTCGTCGAGCTCCGAAAGTTAGGTTTTGGATAAAATTGTATTTAATTGAAACCGTGTGTATTAAAGTTGGATTGTTATGCGTTTGACTTTATTTGTCACGCAACTTTAGTGTTTATAACGACAATCCGAATTTAATCCGTGTGTGACCATTTTTGATTAAATGTTTAATCTCGCAACTTTGGGTTAAATTCCTTATTGTGTGATGTTTATGCTTAATTAAATGTTTTCGAACCGAAATTCTAATTATTAGTTGTTTAACCCCTGGTGGGGATGCGATCCCGACTCTCGTTTTAATAATTGTAATATAGTGCTAACTTCTTACTTTTTCACTTTTGTCACCATTCCCAACCATCACCTTTTCATTTATTTATTTTACACTTTTATTCCTGAAGTAATTAAACAATTAAAATCTAAAATTTAATCACTCCATGTGGATTTCTTACGATACCCGACTTACCGTTGTGCTTGCTTGTCAAGTGTAGTTGTAGTTTAGGTTTTTGCATCGCGGCGGCGAAACACACAACGATTGTGTCCTCACACGAACACACTTTTACCGCTCGATCAAAATGGCACCGTTGCCGGGGAGTGTGTTTTAGATTGTAATTTTTTTATTATTTCGTAGTATTTCTTTCATTCATATTTGTATTCTTTATTTTCCGCTTTCTTTTTGACTTGTGCTAGATTGTTTCGAGAAATTGAAATTTTGGCGCTTGTTGCTTTTGTTGAATAGCTTATTTTGAAATGTCTTGCTATTATGCTTTAGATAACCTAAATTGTTATGAGAATTGTTTTCCAAGTTATACTCCCAAAACAATGAGAGAATGCCTACAAATTCTTGAAGATGAGTGCATTGAGCGTGAAATTCAAAAGTATGTAAGTGATCCCTCATCGCCTTGTGAGGGAAATTTGGAATGCGGGGAATCCGTTAGCTATGAGCAACCCGCACAAGAAGATGAAACGTCTTCTTGTTCGTTTGATTATGAGTTAATGATTAAGGAAATTAATGACCGATCCTAAAGTTCTCAAGCTTGTTTTCTATAAACCGATGCCATGCTCGATGAGATTATTTCTTCAGAAAATCGGGTTGAGGTTGAAACTTGCATTTCATCTCCACCCCTTTTTGTTGAAGAAATAATTGAGAGTGATCCAATCCTTAGCACTTTAGATTTTCAACCCCTTATTAATTCTTCCAATTGTATTGACATTGTTGGTCCTTCTTTTCCTTTACTCCCTACTATTCCCGAAAAATTAAATTTATCGCAACAATCCGTTGAAAGTCTTGAGGACTTTGACCCGATTCTTGAACGAGAATGTTATTTTGAGATGCTTCATCTCATGGGCTTTTCACTTGCACTTGCCCCACCTCCCCTTCCAATTGAAGAATTTTGGGGATGTGATTTTGATTTTTCTGAGACTAATGTAGTCTTGTCCCCCATAGTATCCAAATCCCCCATCGTCTGCCCGAAATTTCAAATTGGCGATGGTTCACTTTTTTCACCACCCACATGCCTTCCGTTTTTCAAAAGGAATTAATATCTTTCGGGAGGCATGTTCGCTTTGGAGGGTCCACCGTTGATCTTTCAAAGTCAAAATATTGTTTGGGTGGACCATCAACTATTTAGACTTCTAATTTATAGTTAGTGTGTAGTCTATATTGTAGGTTGTAAATAGTTAGCTTTTTAATTTTCTTTCTTTCCTATTTTTTTTGTAATTAGTTAACTTTTTGTTATTTTTTTTTCTATGCTCGGTACTAACTTGTTTTGTAGATTCCTTTGGACTCGTGCTTATGGAGATCGCTCCAATGTTGGGTAATATCGTTCTTTTTCTCTCTTTGTGTTGTGTTCTTAATGCGCATTGAGGACAATGCAACATTTAAGTTAGGGGGCATAGGATATTTTATCCATTTCTTTGTTTTGTCCATGGATTTGTTCACATTTAGTTACTAAGTATGCCTTTTTGTGAAAAATTTCAAAAATTTCAAAAATATTTTCTTTCTTTTTTCTCCTTTGTTGGGCATTTTGCCTTGTTTCTGATGATAAATTTTAATAATTGCCCGATCCAATTGACAACTCAACGATGCGTGTTCTCGATTTTAGAAGTTATTAGACTTTAGTCCTTAAATCATTGATATTGTGAATAACTTCATGAATTAAACTTTATCCCATGAGCATATGCACTTTCCTTGTCATATTGATTTGGTTTAAGATTTTTATAACTCGGGAATATTTTGTTTCATTGTATATACTTACACCGAGTAAGCTTTGTACCTTTCATCATTTGTGAGTGTTATACACTATTCTTTTCTCATTGAAAACGTTGAATTCGTTGGTAATCTCACTAATCGTTCATTTGACCATTCATTAATTGAGTTCATACTTGAAATGTGTTACTTGATCATGATTTTCATATATTATTTTGACTCGAGAATTGCGTAAACTTTATGAAATGATCGTAGGCCATCTTTGTTATATCACCCATATTAGCCTTGACCTCACCTTATATGTTTACCCTCGTTAACCCCTTTGAGCCTAAATATAGCCTTTCATTTCATAACCCAAATTCCCATAACCAACTCCCATTTGGAGTTTTAACCCATGCATACACTTTCCATACCTTTGTTTGGAATGTTATTTGGGATTGAATGTTATTGTTATGATGTCGATTGCAATTTGGACATATGAGAGTTTGAAAAGTAAATAAAAGAGAAGTGAAGAAAAAGAGTGAAAAAGAGAAAGAAAAAAGCAAAAGAAAACAAAAGAGAAACATGAGAAAAAGAAGAAAAGAAAGAAAAAGTAAGTTGTAAATATTTTGTATATAGTTCAATAAGCTTTGATTACTCTCCCCGTTGATATATTTAATGCCTTTTGGAACTTTTTTTTCCAATTTTGTTATTGCCCGCATTTTCCCCATTATCTCGAGTTTTTATTCCGAACACTTTTAATCCGTACATACATATCCTTCATTTCGTACCCTATCCTATCCTACATTATAACCCTATAAAGTCCTATGCGATCTTATGGTGCATTTAATTTAAAAGTCATAATAGTTTTGATAATCTGTGAAAATGTATTTCGCTTCTTTTAATGAGTGGTATCTTTCTTTGAGATTACAAGTTTTTCATTTCCTATATAGCGGTCTTCATTTGTGACATGTGTGCGACCTAGTTTCCCTTTACATTTACTCTTTATGCCCGCATGTTCCGTGTGTTACCTCCCATTTCGAGTGATTTCATTTGTTGAGTGTAATGCCCGTGACGATTGAATGTATGCTTGCTTTATGTTTATCCGGTTTATTTAAGTTTTTGGCCAAATAACACTTTTGCATATGCTCTCCCCCTCCCACTTTCAAAGTTTCAATTATATGAGGTGCATTCAACCCGTTAATAACAACAGACTTTAGCTTGAATTCATTCAATATGCTAATAACGCGTTTGAAATCTTTTTCGTTGTTATTGAGTTTGTCGCATGTTGGGTTGGGCATATTTTGAGGAAACTATATGATTTTTGTGTGTTTCATTCCTGAAAACCCTCACGAGACAACACTCGTCCACTAGGGTAACCTAGGGGTTTAACGGCTTATTGTATATGCTAAATGCAATCGTTCTCCCACGAAAGTGGCCTTATCTTTTCTTATCCCATTTTTGTACTTGTATACTGTTTGTGATTTTCTTGTAGTTCTTGTTGTTTCCTATTTCATTGCTAGGGACTAGCAATGTGTAAGTTAGGGGGTGTGATACGACGCAAATATTGCGTATTTCATCTGTTGACCTACGCCTTATTAGCGCCCTTGGGTATCTTAATCCCTATATTTATGCTCATTAACCAGAAAATCTTGGATTTCTATGTTAACATGTTTTGCAGGGGTTAATTGAGCTTTTGTAGGTGTTTCGATGCTTAGTATGAAGTTTGGACGCTTTTCGGAAAACTTTCATCGACTTTTGCAGCTTCGGGGGCATTTTAGTAATTTCACATTCGGGTTTGAATCCCGAGCTCTTCAGGGAAGTTGAATCCCTTTTATTTCTCTTCGCGTGGCCACCAACGGTGCATGATTCCGAGTTGTAATGATGGAGCTATGGAATTTTTAGGATGGTTTTTACTTAAAAAGTACACTCAAGGTCACATTCAAGGGCATTTTAGTCATTTCATATTTTGGTTTTTTGGCCCAATGTATTCTTAGATGTTGTAGTCCCATGATTTATCTTCGATTAGCCTCCGACCGTGCCTAATTCCGAGCTATAACGAAGAAATGGCGGCATTTTCCGTAAAACGGGTCAAAGCTGCAGAATTGCAGACCTGTAGGTGCGAATCGATTCGAAAGTTTTCCAAATCGATTCGGCCCTACAGAAAGTATGCAAAACTCTATTTTTAAGTGGGTTTTTGGTGGGGTATTTATGTCAAAACATTTGTATTAAGTGGGGGGGTCATTTTACATTATGGGAGATCAGATTTAGGTTTGTTTTTTATGGGTTTTGAGGGTTTTGGAGAGTTTGGCTTGGATTCTTCTTGGTTTGACACCCAATTGGGTTGTAAGTTACACTATTCATCACCCTCTTCCTTATATAGTTTTTATTTCATTAATTCTTACTTTCTAGTTAGTTTACATGCTTTCAAATTAGTTTATTATTTTTATTTATTGCTTTAATTAGTTTAGTTGTTGTTTAAAGTAGTTTAATCCATGTACTGTCCGTAGATAACGGGTTGGGATTGCATTTCTGCCATTAATGGGCGTCGAGCTCCGAAAGTTAGGTTTTGGGTAAAATTGTATTTAATTGAAACCGTGTGTATTAAAGTTGGATTGTTATGCGTTTAACTTTATTTGTCACGCAACTTTAGTGTTTATAGCGACAATCCGAATTTAATCCATGTGTGACCATTTTTTATTAAATGTTTAATCTCACAACTTTGGGTTAAATTCCTTATTGTGTGATGTTTATGCTTAATTGAAAATGCTCGATTAAATGTTTTCGAACCGAAATTCTAATTATTAGTTGTTTAACCCATGGTGGGGATGCGATCCCGACTCTCGTTTTATTAATTGTAGTATAGTGCTAACTTCTTACTTTTTCTCTTTTGTCACCATTCCCAACCATCACCTTTTCATTTATTTATTATACACTTTTATTCCTGAAGTAATTAAACAATTAAAATCTAAAATTTAATCACTCCATGTGGATTTCTTACGATACCCGACTTACCGCTGTGCTTGCTTGTCAAGGGTAGTTGTAGTTTAGGTTTTTGCATCGCGGCGGCGAAACACACAACGATTGTGTCCTCACATGAACACACTTTTACCGCTCGATCATTTAATAAGTGAATTAAATTGCAGTAAATTAAAATGCATGAATGCTCTTCATATTTAAGCTAGTGTCGCACTCCCTTGAGGATCGGCTCACCCCTCAACTATTGTGCACACCTAATGCTTTTCTATATAACCCACCTAGTCACCTACCCCATAACTATTTCTCGATGATATCCATATCGTCACACTCTATAACCCGAGTATGTTTAATAAATAATTTTTAAGCTATATATCACAGTAACTTAACTAATTATTATTTTCGTTTGAGAACATTTAACATTTTCACGCGTTATATGCATAATCAATACAATTCACACCATGTACTTTACCCGTATATAAATATCTGCACCATATATAAGTATCACTATATTAGAACATTCACATACATGTCGTAAATATATAACCATCCTCTCGAGTAGGCACTCACGGGATGTTTTCTAAAATGCTATCATTTCTAGGTATACTCATCCACCAGGACCCCGTGATATGGTTATCTCCCTGAATCAATAACACAAAATAAACGCAGTAGATGCGGTAATAGTTCCCCCCGGAAATGATACTGAATCATACCCAAGATGTCCCATCGCTAACTACAGACGCTATGACGTGGGGACTATACTCACCCTGCTCCTCGAGACAGGGGATTCACCCACATCGTGCTACCGCCCATGATAGCACTAGAGGGGTATGTATTCCCATAAATATTACTCACACCAATATTTATAAGGCACACAAATATTATATATATATATATATATATATATATATATATATATATATATATATATATATATATATATATATATATATATATTTATATATATAATTAATCCAGGCTACTCTGTGCACAAATTACGATAACACTAGCCTAACATTCCCAAGTCTGTGCACCAACTTGTAATTTAAATAAAGCCACACTTATTTATTTATCACTAGTTTGTGTCACCCAACTAAATTACCTTGACTCCCTCATTCGGTCCGAAATCTCATCTTATAGAATTTATGCTTTAAATTTAACATATTAAGGTTAACACCTTTTTATTTTGAATATTCCATAATTTATCATATAATCCTATAATAAATTAATTCGACCAAATCCGTGCCTAAGCACTCGCAGTACTAGCCCCAAAATATCCAAGTCAATTTCCCCGTCTTCAAACTTTAATTAACTATGCATTAATTAATTTATTGCCTTAGCGTCGCTCAACCAATCACTACACCAAATCTTGTGAATGGTCACGCCCAGTGGGTCACGGCCCAAGTCCGCGACCAGCTGGTCGTGGACTTTGTCCGTGACCCACTCAATATTTGGCGTGACCAATTTTATTACCACACTAAATTATCCATGCTCTGGAAATGGTCACGGACTAAATCCCTGACCATAATGGGTCACGGACTTGGGCCGTGACCAGATCGTTACCAGCTTGGCGCCAAAATTCCCTCCAAAATGGTCGCGGATGGGTCACGGACTTGGACTGTGACCAGGTGTTGACCAATTTGGCCCCAAAATTCCCTCCAAACTGGTCGCGGATGGGTCACGAACTTGGGCCGTGACCAAAGGCGCGACGAAGCATAAAACACACACATTAAGAGTCACGGCTTAGGGCCGTGACCATTTGTTGGTATGGGTCACGGCTATAGGCCGTGACCATACATCATTCAAACACCAAGGCTGCTGGAAAGGGGTCACGCATTATGGGTCACGGCCCTAAGCCGTGACCAAATCAAAATCGCCATTGTCCTGCCAGTAAGTAAAGGGTCGCGCGCATGGGTCACGGCTCTTGACCGTGACTAAGTTGAAATCGCCATTGCACCAATCAGTAATGGGTCATGGCTCTAGGCCGTGACCAGATCGAAATCGCCAGCCTTATGGTCATTAATGGGTCGCGCACATCGGGTCACGGGTCTAGGCCGTGACCATAGTCTGGTCTTAAAAAGAAATATTCCCAGCTTCTCATTTATTACGTGCGACTTCATTTGCTGTTAGGGTTCGTGCGATTTCGAGCTCCTGCGATTTCGGTTGGATTTCAGTTGGATTTGCATTTGGATTTCAGTTGGATTTTCATTTGGCTAATCGATTTCAGTTGGTATGTATTGATTCATTTGGATTTCGTGATTTCTATCTAAAGCCCTAATTTTTGTGTATGTATGTGTAGATTTATGTTTGTATGTGTGTATGTATAGATTGTATGTATGTGTATTTATAGATTTATGTTAAAAAAAATATTAGGGTTTAGTAAACCTTAAATAGTATGTGTGTGTATGATAGATTATGTCAATAAACCCTAGATTGTATGTGTGTGTATGTATAGGTTATGTCAATAAACTCTATATTGTATATGTGTGTATTTTTTTTCGACAAAATATGTTTGTCTTGTTTGTTTTTTTGAGAAAATATAATTAAATGATTTTTTTTAACATACGAGTCGTAAACACGTGTGCACATTACTATAGTGAGATATTGTTGGCTTGGTTGTTGGATACTATGTTGAATTTATTAAATTGATACTAGTGTCGATAAATGTATATGTTATTAAAGTTGTTGGGCGTGCTCTTGATTTGCTTATGAAAAAGTATATCACATATCTTGTGATTAATGTGCATTTTTTGTCATACCCAGTGGGTCGCGAACTTGGGCCAACAAATAAATTGTGTATAGATTTATGTGTATATGTATGTTTATGTGTGTAATTATGAACAAATTGTTTATGTGTATATGTATGTTTAAACTCTCATAACTTTCAAACCCAAACCTTAATAGCAGGACTCGTATTCATGCCCTTGTATACTTTTCTCAGGAAAAATGAGGCACGGTGATAAATACTGTCAACAAGAGTGGGAGAGGTTGCAATTAGACCGCACACATAACTCTTTTATTAGCGTGCGTCATATAGAGGGTACTCCTATTTATAGGTACGGAAATAAAAAGATCGAACAATTTAACTACCTTGTAAATCATGGATTTGATATCCAGCAAGATTACTTGTTCGATCGTATTTTATTTTCTCTACCAGAAAACTGGGATGACGTTATACAAAATATATTTCACACACGTAATCCTGACATAGCCCTGACCTTGGTTACGTTGTTGGAGAAGGAGGAAAAAAAAATCCACCCGTTATGGATACAACTGCGTACAGAGAGCATTGACATAGACTGTGATGTCTCGCGCCACATGCACGTAAAATTGAATCTTGCCAACAAGTTGAGAAATAGGGGATTCCGAGTTCATGTCACTGACATCTACACATCAATCATAGATACCCTTCCTTCTAGTTGGCCACGTGCAAAAATTCATAGGTTCTTAAAAACTAATACCGAATGGATGGAGATTAGACACATTGAACTTATTATAAAGTCTTACTTTGAAAAGGTATCTATCTATCTATATATATAAAACTAATTAAGCTTGGTTAATTAGTTATAATTTCATATTACTATAATTATTTAGTCACTTATATTTTTTAATTTTTGTAGATAATGTCGAGAGGAAACAACCCAAGGGTACCAAGTGCCGATGTGACACCACAACGAGGTTCACCATCTCGTGCAGAACCCGAATTCTCAACACCAATGGCTGAGCAATTCACAACTCCACCAATGGTTCACTCCTCACCAAGTCCAACTCCAAGTGCTCCTACGCCCCAATCCAACACTCCCGTTGCTTTAACGCCCCCATCCAACACTCATGATGCCACCCGCTCAAATGAAAAGAAGCCTAGTGGCTTCTCCCTTCTCGGGAATAACCCGACGGGTGATAGGAATGATGTGCTGAACTTTAAAGCCCGGTGTTTGTCGCTGGGAAAAATGAACGTGGGAGTCGGTGGACCAGACAATTGGAACCTTGTGGATCAAGCTGTCAAAGATGACATACATGACCAACTTTGCAAGCATTTCTCATTTCCTGACCGTTCCAAGAATAAGGTTCTATCTCGAGTTGCTGAAGGATTGAGGACATACAGGAGAAACCTTCGAAAGAAACATTTCCCGAAAGAGGCAACGAGCTCAGATATTTTGGCTTTGAAAGAGAAAGTGCCTCCCAATGTTGAAATGCCGGTGGATAAGTGGAATAAGTTTTTGGAGAATGAGGCGAAGGAAAAAAAGTTGGTCCAAAGGGAGCAAAACAAAAAAAATAGGGCACAAAAAACTGATATCCATAGGCTGGGATCCAAATCATATGAGGATTTGAAAAATGAATGGGAGAGTAGGACAAAATATGGTCCAGATGCCGGTAAAAACCCAAATCGGTCCAACTTATTCCTTCATGCTCGACGGGGACAAAGATAATAAATTCCCGCTGCACTTAGCTAAGACACTAGAATCAATAGAGGCCATCAGCAGTCAATCAGATTCGAGACCTACTGATGACTTTGACCTTAAAAATGATGCCCTGACTAAGACCTTTGGAAAGGACAAAAGGGGGAGGCCGAGAGGTGTTGACTCACAGATGCCAAAAACAAAACTTCAACACATTGCACCTCTTGTGGACGAGCTTTCTTCAGTCAAGAATTGTATCTCATCCCAAAAGGACCACCAGTTGAAGACCGATGGGGATGCCCATGAGATTAAAAATTCCCTGGGATTATTGACAAATCAAATTGGGAAACTTGTGAATCTTTGGGAAAGTTATAGTCCCCCAATGCCTCCTCAAGGTTACCCTTACCCTACTCCTACTCAAGGTTTCACACATCCTTCCCCTCCAACATTCCCCTCTCAAATGCCTCATCCTCCAACATTCCCCTCCCCTGCACCTCCGCCAATCACGGGGCTCGGATCATCGTCAACAACTCATAGTGGTTATGGCGAAGAGTACTATATCAAGGACATGAGAAATTCGAGGTTTGTTGGCGTGTGCATACTTATCTCCAGGGTTCCTGGAACTCTAGTACATCTCAACCTTTGGAGAAGGGTGAGGCTAAAATAACGGTCGATGAAATATACAACAGCTCCGGAGATGTACCTGTGCACGTTAACAGCGGGGATGGGATGGAATTTAGGAATTATGCAAAATCTTTTATTACTTAGCCAATTTATCTGTTGGCCAAGATTTAATAATATTTTCTTTCAATTCAGTTGTAATAATTTTTTTTTGTTTTAGTTGTAAGAATATTGGTTTTGCTTCAGTTAGAATGATATTTTTTTGTTTCAGTTGTAATAATATTGGTTTTGTTTCGTTTGGAATGATATTTTTTTTGTTTCAGTCGTAAGAATATTCTTTTTGTTTCAGTTGTAATAATATTTTTTAACCTATTACCACAGGACTGAAGTTTGAAGATTATTACATGGATTTCCCACAATACAAAGAGTGGATGGGAGAGACTAACCGGATATCAATTATTCATGTAAAGGGCGTTTATGAATTTGTTAAATACGCTTCCTAAAATCTTAAAAGTGAGAAGATTCCGTGTCCGTACACTCATTGTATTAACGAAAAATATAAGTCATTGGAAGTTGTTGAGTTGCATTTACTAAAGTGGGAAATCTGTCAATACTATATAATATGGACATACCATGGTGAAAAAGTTGTACCTTATGTTCCAGAAGAATTACCGGGAGCCGACCGTGTAACGGAACCTCAAGGAGTAGAAGTGGTACATGATTCACCAACACATCGTCCATTGACCGACTTAATTGATGATGCTTACGGACTCCACAACCCACAAAACCACCAACTTATGGATACAAATAATGTGCATTATGACCAAGTAAATGAACAAATTGATGCTAAACTACTAGGAGATCGGGAATACATACGGTTGAAAGCCGATGCGGCTAGACCGTTGTATAAAGATTGCAATGAAGATCACTCGGTATTATATGCAATGATTGGTTTGCATAATTTGAAGAGTCAATTTGGTTTGTCTAGAAACAGCGTAATCGAAATTCTTAAGTGGGTTAAAGAAATTCTCCCAAAAGAGAACATGTTACCAGACAATTATCCTACCATGAAGAAGAGTTTGAAGGGTTTAGGTTTGAAATACAAATCTATTGATGCTTGCAAGTATGATTGCATATTATACCGGAATGAGCACGAATAGAAGGATGAATGTCCTATATGCAGTGAGCCTAGATATATGGTTTGTGAGAATGGAAATGGCAAACATGTAAAAAATCGCAAGTGCTCGCAAGTCCCACAAAAGGTTTTGAAGTATTTTCCACTTGGGCTAAGGTTAAAACGTTTTTTTACTGTACCGTGGATAGCGGAGGCCATGACATGGCACGCTCGATGCGAGGTGGGTGGGAATTTGATGCGTCATCCAGTTGATTCACTCATCTGGCAAATTTCAAATGCACAACACCATGAATTTGCAAAGGAACCGCGCAACGTTCGTCTTGCAATCTCAACCGATGGGTTTAACTCTTTCGGTAATTTAAGTACTAGTCAGAGTTATTGGCCAGTTCTTATGGCGCCTTTAAGTCTTCCTCCGACATTATGCATGAGAAAGGAGTTCACATTGTTATCTCTGTTGATATCCGGGCCGAAGGCTCCCAGTGATGATATTGATATATTCTTAGCACCATTAATCGAAGAACTTAAAGAGTTGTGGGATAAAGGCGTGGCGGCGTTCGATGCTCATAAGGGTGAAGAGTTCACACTTAAAGCAATGGTGATGTGGGCGATCCACGATCTTCCTGCTTACAAGACCTTGTCCGATTGTAATGTTCATGGTTATTATGGATGTCCCATATGTGGGGAGGAAACTGAAGCCTGTTGGTTAAAACATAGTGGTAAGTTGAGTTACACGGGTCATCGTAGATTTCTGCCGACCAGTTACCCTTTTAGGAACGACAAGTCTAACTTTTTGCCTTTCGGTCACGAGCGAACAACGACACCTATTTGACTTTCTGGTCTGTAAATTGAGGAGAAGGCGGCGGCTGCGACTGCGGGGAATAGGTACGTAGGCAAACACCCCCAGTTTGTAAACCTGAAGCGTAAAGCTAGGGAGGATCCAAACGACCCTAGTAAAGAGAAGCCATGGTCCAGGCGATCAATATTTTTTGATTTTCCGTATTGGAAAGATCATCGTGTAAGGCATATAATTGATGTGATGCACACAGAGAAGAATGTTGCAGAACATTTGATAGGAACATGTCTGGGTGGATCTCATTCCAAAGATGGAGAGCGTGCCCGCCGAGATCTACAGGATATGAAAATAAAGAAGAGACTGTGGTTAAAAAATGATCCAACGATAGGAAGAATTTCTATCCCCCCGAATGCTTTCACTTTGACTACTAGTGAGAAGAAGATCCTCTTAGACACGTTGTTCAACTTGAAGACTCCAACCGGTTATTCTAGTAATTTACGTAGGGTAGTAAGCTACCAAGAAAATGACTTGAAACAGTGCAAGTCTCACGAACGACACGTAATCATCCAATTAATCCCGTTGTTATTTCGTCATTGCTTCTCTGAACACAAAGATCTCCGTCGGGCAATTATGCAAATCAGTTTGTGTTTTACCCTACTTTGTGCAAAAGTGGTAAACAGAAGGCACATTAAAGCTGTGAAATCAACTTTAGCCGAGGCAATTTGTGTATTAGAGAAATATTTTCCTCCGTCATTCTTAGATATCAGTATCCACCTGCTTGTGCATTTATGCGATGAAGCTTTATTATGTGGTCCCGTGAGGTATCGTTGGATGTATCCTTTTGAGCGCTTGATGAAAACCTTCAAAGATTATGTAAAGAATACACTGTATATTGGAGGGTCAATTGCTGAAGAATACGTAATGGTGGAATTATCGCTATTCGCTAGGGAACATATGCCAAAACAAGAGGTGAGGAGGTTTAATCCTCGTGGAGAACGAGTGATAGAGGAACCTGACGAGTTTGAGGACGAATTATCGTTTGGGAACCCTAAAGAGGTGAAACTCACAAACCTACTATACGAGCAAGCAACTCGTTATGTCTTCGAATCGCAAGATGAAGTCCAAGACTGGAGAGAGTGAGTATCTACTAAATTCTTCTTCTTTGATTATATGTATTTTTTATTTTATGATCTAAACTCTATAATTTTTCGGTAGGAAGTACGAGAACGAAATTATCCAAAATCAAAGGAGAAATTGGACGACAACTGACTTTAGGGCATGGGTGTCAAAAGAGGTACTTTTGACATCTTATGTGTTCGGTTATTTATTCATGTGTGGTAAAAATATGCCCTAATACAAATTCATTAATAAATGCAGCTTCTAAAAAGAGGTGATGTCTCTTCCAGACTTGCACGCCTAGCAAAAGGTCCTAGTTTTCGTGCAAAAGAGTTTAAGAAATTCTACACCAACGGTTTTTATTTCATTTCATATCCATATGAGGAAAAGCTTTTGACGCAAAACAGTGGAATATCAATTTCCGCCTTGACCACCTGTATCGCTAGCAAAAGTGATAAAAATCCAAAGAATACGGTGCTAACCTATTATGGGATAATTCAACAAATCATAGAACTTGATTACTTGGATTTCGTAGAAACCGTATTCTATTGTGATTGGGTAAAGGTGGAGGATACAACGAATTCTTGCAAAGTTGATCCCGACTCCAAACTTATTATGGTAGATTTATCAAAGCTGAAGACTAAAGACCGCAGAGTCGACGAGCCTTTTATTTGTGCCTTTCAGATGTAAAGAAGGTATTCTACTCGAAGTTCATAAACGATGGCAATTGGTCTATTGTTGTGCATGCACCAAAGGGTATGACTACTGAAGTAGACGCATTAAAGGCTCCAAAAGAGTTCCAGTTAGCTCTTCATGACAACCCTAATTTGAAGGATCTTTTAGTTGATTTAGAGGAAGATTGAGTATCAAAATATTATTTTATCCTCATCAATCTTATTTGTATCCTATTATGATATTGACATTGTATTAGCACTTTACATTAATTTATGAATTTCATCTACTTTTAAGTGTAATGTCCCGCTATTTGTGCAAATGTTAGGTGATTTATCGGTTCTTTTGTTTAGAATAGATATGTTTTCATTTATTTATCTCAATCGTTTGGATTTAGAGGGCGAAAACCCGAAACAACCCCCGAACGGCCCCGTGAGGCCCCGTGGGTGGTACCAAAACCTCCAACACGACCAATGTAACTCGTAGGGACAGTGAGTGACGAAAGAACTAGCCCTGGTTTTCTTCCTTTGGTTTTGAATTTGATTTTTTGGTTCTACCATTTTTTTAATTGAACATAACTGTTTGCAAAAAATTCATTATTTTTTCACTGTCATAGGATACATTGATGTTGGGGTCGAATTACTATCAAACATAATCTGAAATTTCATCGCTGCTGGCATAGAGAAGGTTCTGATTGGCGTTGGGTGTAACAAAATATCCAGGTAATGGATAGACCTATGATGAACTTTATTTTAAGGTTAAATATGCATTGATTCAATTTTTTAATTATTTTGGGTTTGGATCCTATTTATGTCTAAACCCCGTAATTTTAAGTTTTTTGTGCCCCCTATAGCTTGGGTATTGTTGGCGCATTTGTTTCTTTTCACTTCCAGTGGGGGGGGGGGGGGGGGGAGGGGGGAGGGGGGGGGGAGAGAACATAACTTTTGAACAAAGAATAGTTAGGGTGAACACTAGAAAAAGAAGTCATTATCCAACGGATTGCCACTTTTTAGGTTTAAGGCGCTCCCGGTTTGATTGTACGACGTAAAGTTGCAAAAAATTAGACTTAAGCATAAAAACATGCCATCGAATTGTGAAAACATAAAATAGCCACAAAACAGTCCCGTAAGAGTCACAAACACCTCGCACGGGACCAATGTAAATCACAGGAACTGACCGTGTAGTCACGGCGCTCCCGGTTTGAGTGTATGACGTAAATTTGTAAAAAAATAAACTTAAGCATAAAAATATGCCATCGAAGGGTGAAAACGTAAAACAACCTTAAAACGGTCCTGTAAGAGTCATGAACCCCTCGCACGGGACTAATGTGACTCGTAGGAACCGACAGCGTAGTCACGGGGCTCCCGGTTTGAGTGTATGACGCAAATTTGTAAAAAGTTAGACTTTAGCATAAAAACATGCCATCGAAGGGTGAAAACGTAAAATAGCCGTAAAACGGTCCGATAAGAGTCATGAACACCTCGCACGGGATTAATGTAACTCATAGAAATCGACCGCGTAGTCACGGGGCTCCCGGTTAGAGTGTACGACGTAAATTTGCAAAAAAAATAGACTTGAGCATAAAAACATGCCATCGAAGGGTGAAAACGTACAACAAGCACAAAACGGTCCCGTAAGAGTCAAGAACACCTCGCACGGGACCAATGTGACTCGTAGAAACCGACCGCGTAGTAACGGGTCTTCCGGGTTGAGTGTACGACGTAAATTAGCAAAAAGTTAGACTTGCATGCCATCGAAGGGTGAAAATGTAAAACAACCTTAAAACGGTCCCGTAAGAGTCACGAAGACCTCGCACGGGACCAATGTAACTTGTAGGAACCGACCGCGTAGTCATGGCGCTCCCGGTTGGAGTGTACGACATAAATTTGCAAAAAAATAGACTAAAGCATAAAAGCATGCCTTAGAAGGGTGAAAACGTAAAAAAGCCACAAAACGTTACCGTAAGAGTCACGAACACCTCGCACAGGACCAATGTTAATAGTAGGAACCAAACGGGTAGTCACAAGGATCCCGGTTGAGTATACGGCGTAAATTTGCAAAAAGTTAGACTTGAGAATAAAAAAGATGCCATCGAAGGGTGAAAACGTAAAACACCCACAAAACGGTCCCGCAAGAGTCACTAACATCTCGCACGGTACCAATGTAAGTTGTAGAAACCGACCGTGTAGTCACGGCGCTCCCGACTTGTGTGTGTGCGTGTGCATGTTTGTGTGTGTGCGCATGTGCGTGTGAGTGGGAAAGGAAAGAATGATGTATGGTTAAGATAATCGTTGATTAGTACATATTTCTATCCATAGTTTATATCACAGGTCAACATTGTATAGTTCTAAATTTTTTGGGAAGTTGTGATTATTTTGGTTAGTACAACTGTGATGTCATGTTTTTTGTTACTAACCTAGGAACATATTTAATACTAATGGTTCAACTTATATAAAAAAATTGTGGTGTTAACTTGTGGACAAGTATTAAAGTGAAATATGTTCAATGCACATGTTAACATAGCGAATGACATTGTTTCAAAGTGTAGCAACTGTAACTGCATTTTGATGGTTCACGGGGGATTTACGTTGTACCCTGTGATTTTTCTACACGGTACCAAGCTTGTGAGCTTGCCAGCCATCAATTATTCATGTAAAGGGCGTTTATGAATTTGTTAAATACGCTTCCTAAAATCTTAAAAGTGAGAAGATTCCGTGTCCGTACACTCATTGTATTAACGAAAAATATAAGTCATTGGAAGTTGTTGAGTTGCATTTACTAAAGTGGGAAATCTGTCAATACTATATAATATGGACATACCATGGTGAAAAAGTTGTACCTTATGTTCCAGAAGAATTACCGGGAGCCGACCGTGTAACGGAACCTCAAGGAGTAGAAGTGGTACATGATTCACCAACACATCGTCCATTGACCGACTTAATTGATGATGCTTACGGACTCCACAACCCACAAAACCACCAACTTATGGATACAAATAATGTGCATTATGACCAAGTAAATGAACAAATTGATGCTAAACTACTAGGAGATCGGGAATACATACGGTTGAAAGCCGATGCGGCTAGACCGTTGTATAAAGATTGCAATGAAGATCACTCGGTATTATATGCAATGATTGGTTTGCATAATTTGAAGAGTCAATTTGGTTTGTCTAGAAACAGCGTAATCGAAATTCTTAAGTGGGTTAAAGAAATTCTCCCAAAAGAGAACATGTTACCAGACAATTATCCTACCATGAAGAAGAGTTTGAAGGGTTTAGGTTTGAAATACAAATCTATTGATGCTTGCAAGTATGATTGCATATTATACCGGAATGAGCACGAATAGAAGGATGAATGTCCTATATGCAGTGAGCCTAGATATATGGTTTGTGAGAATGGAAATGGCAAACATGTAAAAAATCGCAAGTGCTCGCAAGTCCCACAAAAGGTTTTGAAGTATTTTCCACTTGGGCTAAGGTTAAAACGTTTTTTTACTGTACCGTGGATAGCGGAGGCCATGACATGGCACGCTCGATGCGAGGTGGGTGGGAATTTGATGCGTCATCCAGTTGATTCACTCATCTGGCAAATTTCAAATGCACAACACCATGAATTTGCAAAGGAACCGCGCAACGTTCGTCTTGCAATCTCAACCGATGGGTTTAACTCTTTCGGTAATTTAAGTACTAGTCAGAGTTATTGGCCAGTTCTTATGGCGCCTTTAAGTCTTCCTCCGACATTATGCATGAGAAAGGAGTTCACATTGTTATCTCTGTTGATATCCGGGCCGAAGGCTCCCAGTGATGATATTGATATATTCTTAGCACCATTAATCGAAGAACTTAAAGAGTTGTGGGATAAAGGCGTGGCGGCGTTCGATGCTCATAAGGGTGAAGAGTTCACACTTAAAGCAATGGTGATGTGGGCGATCCACGATCTTCCTGCTTACAAGACCTTGTCCGATTGTAATGTTCATGGTTATTATGGATGTCCCATATGTGGGGAGGAAACTGAAGCCTGTTGGTTAAAACATAGTGGTAAGTTGAGTTACACGGGTCATCGTAGATTTCTGCCGACCAGTTACCCTTTTAGGAACGACAAGTCTAACTTTTTGCCTTTCGGTCACGAGCGAACAACGACACCTATTTGACTTTCTGGTCTGTAAATTGAGGAGAAGGCGGCGGCTGCGAATGCGGGGAATAGGTACGTAGGCAAACACCCCCAGTTTGTAAACCTGAAGCGTAAAGCTAGGGAGGATCCAAACGACCCTAGTAAAGAGAAGCCATGGTCCAGGCGATCAATATTTTTTGATTTTCCGTATTGGAAAGATCATCGTGTAAGGCATATAATTGATGTGATGCACACAGAGAAGAATGTTGCAGAACATTTGATAGGAACATGTCTGGGTGGATCTCATTCCAAAGATGGAGAGCGTGCCCGCCGAGATCTACAGGATATGAAAATAAAGAAGAGACTGTGGTTAAAAAATGATCCAACGATAGGAAGAATTTCTATCCCCCCGAATGCTTTCACTTTGACTACTAGTGAGAAGAAGATCCTCTTAGACACGTTGTTCAACTTGAAGACTCCAACCGGTTATTCTAGTAATTTACGTAGGGTAGTAAGCTACCAAGAAAATGACTTGAAACAGTGCAAGTCTCACGAACGACACGTAATCATCCAATTAATCCCGTTGTTATTTCGTCATTGCTTCTCTGAACACAAAGATCTCCGTCGGGCAATTATGCAAATCAGTTTGTGTTTTACCCTACTTTGTGCAAAAGTGGTAAACAGAAGGCACATTAAAGCTGTGAAATCAACTTTAGCCGAGGCAATTTGTGTATTAGAGAAATATTTTCCTCCGTCATTCTTAGATATCAGTATCCACCTGCTTGTGCATTTATGCGATGAAGCTTTATTATGTGGTCCCGTGAGGTATCGTTGGATGTATCCTTTTGAGCGCTTGATGAAAACCTTCAAAGATTATGTAAAGAATACACTGTATATTGGAGGGTCAATTGCTGAAGAATACGTAATGGTGGAATTATCGCTATTCGCTAGGGAACATATGCCAAAACAAGAGGTGAGGAGGTTTAATCCTCGTGGAGAACGAGTGATAGAGGAACCTGACGAGTTTGAGGACGAATTATCGTTTGGGAACCCTAAAGAGGTGAAACTCACAAACCTACTATACGAGCAAGCAACTCGTTATGTCTTCGAATCGCAAGATGAAGTCCAAGACTGGAGAGAGTGAGTATCTACTAAATTCTTCTTCTTTGATTATATGTATTTTTTATTTTATGATCTAAACTCTATAATTTTTCGGTAGGAAGTACGAGAACGAAATTATCCAAAATCAAAGGAGAAATTGGACAACAACTGACTTTAGGGCATGGGTGTCAAAAGAGGTACTTTTGACATCTTATGTGTTCGGTTATTTATTCATGTGTGGTAAAAATATGCCCTAATACAAATTCATTAATAAATGCAGCTTCTAAAAAGAGGTGATGTCTCTTCCAGACTTGCACGCCTAGCAAAAGGTCCTAGTTTTCGTGCAAAAGAGTTTAAGAAATTCTACACCAACGGTTTTTATTTCATTTCATATCCATATGAGGAAAAGCTTTTGACGCAAAACAGTGGAATATCAATTTCCGCCTTGACCACCTGTATCGCTAGCAAAAGTGATAAAAATCCAAAGAATACGGTGCTAACCTATTATGGGATAATTCAACAAATCATAGAACTTGATTACTTGGATTTCGTAGAAACCGTATTCTATTGTGATTGGGTAAAGGTGGAGGATACAACGAATTCTTGCAAAGTTGATCCCGACTCCAAACTTATTATGGTAGATTTATCAAAGCTGAAGACTAAAGACCGCAGAGTCGACGAGCCTTTTATTTGTGCCTTTCAGATGTAAAGAAGGTATTCTACTCGAAGTGCATAAACGATGGCAATTGGTCTATTGTTGTGCATGCACCAAAGGGTATGACTACTGAAGTAGACGCATTAAAGGCTCCAAAAGAGTTCCAGTTAGCTCTTCATGACAACCCTAATTTGAAGGATCTTTTAGTTGATTTAGAGGAAGATTGAGTATCAAAATATTATTTTATCCTCATCAATCTTATTTGTATCCTATTATGATATTGACATTGTATTAGCACTTTACATTAATTTATGAATTTCATCTACTTTTAAGTGTAATGTCCCGCTATTTGTGCAAATGTTAGGTGATTTATCGGTTCTTTTGTTTAGAATAGATATGTTTTCATTTATTTATCTCAATCGTTTGGATTTAGAGGGCGAAAACCCGAAACAACCCCCGAACGGCCCCGTGAGGCCCCGTGGGTGGTACCAAAACCTCCAACACGACCAATGTAACTCGTAGGGACAGTGAGTGACGAAAGAACTAGCCCTGGTTTTCTTCCTTTGGTTTTGAATTTGATTTTTTGGTTCTACCATTTTTTTAATTGAACATAACTGTTTGCAAAAAATTCATTATTTTTTCACTGTCATAGGATACATTGATGTTGGGGTCGAATTACTATCAAACATAATTTGAAATTTCATCGCTGCTGGCATAGAGAAGGTTCTGATTGGCGTTGGGTGTAACAAAATATCCAGGTAATGGATAGACCTATGATGAACTTTATTTTAAGGTTAAATATGCATTGATTCAATTTTTTAATTATTTTGGGTTTGGATCCTATTTATGTCTAAACCCCGTAATTTTAAGTTTTTTGTGCCCCCTATAGCTTGGGTATTGTTGGCGCATTTGTTTCTTTTCACTTCCAGTGGGGGGGGGGGGGGAGGGGGGGGGAGAGAACATAACTTTTGAACAAAGAATAGTTAGGGTGAACACTAGAAAAAGAAGTCATTATCCAACGGATTGCCACTTTTTAGGTTTAAGGCGCTCCCGGTTTGATTGTACGACGTAAAGTTGCAAAAAATTAGACTTAAGCATAAAAACATGCCATCGAATTGTGAAAACATAAAATAGCCACAAAACAGTCCCGTAAGAGTCACAAACACCTCGCACGGGACCAATGTAAATCACAGGAACTGACCGTGTAGTCACGGCGCTCCCGGTTTGAGTGTATGACGTAAATTTGTAAAAAAATAAACTTAAGCATAAAAATATGCCATCGAAGGGTGAAAACGTAAAACAACCTTAAAACGGTCCTGTAAGAGTCATGAACCCCTCGCACGGGACTAATGTGACTCGTAGGAACCGACAGCGTAGTCACGGGGCTCCCGGTTTGAGTGTATGATGCAAATTTGTAAAAAGTTAGACTTTAGCATAAAAACATGCCATCGAAGGGTGAAAACGTAAAATAGCCGTAAAACGGTCCGATAAGAGTCATGAACACCTCGCACGGGATTAATGTAACTCATAGAAATCGACCGCGTAGTCACGGGGCTCCCGGTTAGAGTGTACGACGTAAATTTGCAAAAAAAATAGACTTGAGCATAAAAACATGCCATCGAAGGGTGAAAACGTACAACAAGCACAAAACGGTCCCGTAAGAGTCAAGAACACCTCGCACGGGACCAATGTGACTCGTAGAAACCGACCGCGTAGTAACGGGTCTTCCGGGTTGAGTGTACGACGTAAATTAGCAAAAAGTTAGACTTGCATGCCATCGAAGGGTGAAAATGTAAAACAACCTTAAAACGGTCCCGTAAGAGTCACGAAGACCTCGCACGGGACCAATGTAACTTGTAGGAACCGACCGCGTAGTCATGGCGCTCCCGGTTGGAGTGTACGACATAAATTTGCAAAAAAATAGACTAAAGCATAAAAGCATGCCTTAGAAGGGTGAAAACGTAAAAAAGCTACAAAACGTTACCGTAAGAGTCACGAACACCTCGCACAGGACCAATGTTAATAGTAGGAACCAAACGGGTAGTCACAAGGATCCCGGTTGAGTATACGGCGTAAATTTGCAAAAAGTTAGACTTGAGAATAAAAAAGATGCCATCGAAGGGTGAAAACGTAAAACACCCACAAAACGGTCCCGCAAGAGTCACTAACATCTCGCACGGTACCAATGTAAGTTGTAGAAACCGACCGTGTAGTCACGGCGCTCCCGACTTGTGTGTGTGCGTGTGCATGTTTGTGTGTGTGCGCATGTGCGTGTGAGTGGGAAAGGGGGTAGGGGATGGGCAGGGGGCGCGTGTGTGCATGTGTGCATGTTTGTGTGTGTGCGCGTGTGCGAGTGGGGAAGGGGGAGGGGACGGGCAGGGGGCGCATGTGTGCGTGTGTGAAATAAAACATGTTTGGCAGCAACGTGAAACCCCGAATCCAAAAACTTAACAGATATGCAAGTGTATACATGTTTTTGTGTGTGTTTGTGTGCGCGTGTGTGCGTGTGTGAGTGGGAAAGGGGGGAGGCGACGGGGCAGGGGGCGGGGCGGGGCAGTGTTGCATATATATGCAGTTGCATCTGCATATATATGCAACTGCTGCATATATATGCCGATATATATATGCAACTGTTGCATATATATGCAGTGTATATATATGCAACTGCTGCATATATATGCAGTATATATATGCTGCAACAACTATTTAAACATTTAAACATTCATGTTTAAATGTTGAAGTGCTATTTAAACCTAGAACTGATAAAATTGTTTAGAAATGCAGAAGATTCCAAAGTTATTTGAATCGATTGATAAGTCGTTGTGGACAAAGTGAGCTAATCTCTAAGGACTGCAAGTTTGACCGAAGGTCTGGATAGGCAGGCCTCCAGCATGAGGTCATAGCAGCATACACTTTTTGATCTGCTCAGCTACACATTTGAGGAACAAAGTAAGTTTTCTACTTTCTTGCAAGTAGGAAGTTATTTTTATTTTATTTGAGGAACATATGATAAGTAGGACCTTATTTTAATTTTATTTTGGTATTATTATGATCCTGACCTGTCATTAATTGTGGAATTATAAGATTTTAAGACTACTTCAGGCATATTTGATTCTCTTGAAGTAGTTTTCCATTGGCATAGCTACATAGTTATATATTGTCCTAAGAAAATGGGGAATGAAAGTCCCCTATGACCAAAATTGAACGAGTACAATGAAGATTGAACTGTTCAAGTATGCTTTGCGGTTATAAATTAATTTTTTGGGGGGAAGTCACTTAAATGACTTACATAAGTTTATTTTTTGAGTTAAGGTTTAGCTTTTTGTTTCAAATTTTCTCTGGATCATATTTGGATTTAATTTGTACTCAGATCACACATACACTTCCTAAAAATTCCCATGTATCTCTTTATTTGTTCATATTTTTTGTTTATATAGATTGTTGGTATAAAAAATGTAAACTCAAAACAATGTATTGAGAACACCTAATGTATTGGCCTAAACATTAATCATTTGAAATGTCAAAGTCAGTATTTGGGGTCTATTTAGGCCAATCATTGAATAAAACAAAGCTATCTAACTAATCATTTCAAATGTCCCACAGGACCAATGTAACTCGTTAGAGGGTGAATACTCGAAACAACCCCCTAACGGCCCCGTGGGTGGCACCAACACCTCCCACAGGACCAATGTAACTCGTAGGAACTGACCCCGCAGCCGCAGGACTCCCGGTTTGAGAATACGACGGTAATTTGCAAATTTATAGACTTAGGCTTAAAAACATGGCGTTAGAGGGTGAGAACACGAAACAGCCACCGAACGTCCCCGTCGGTGGCACAAACACCTCCCACGGGACCAATGTAACTCGTAGGAACTGACCCCATAGCCGAGGGACTCCCGGTTTGAGAATACGACTGTAATTTGCATATTTCTAGACTTAGGCTTAAAAACATAGCGTTAGAGGGTGAAAACCCGAAACATCTCCCGAACGTCCCCGTGGGTGGCACCAACACCTCCCATGGGACCAATGTAACTCGTAGGAACTGACCCCGCAGCCGCGGGACTCCCGGTTTGAGAATACAACCGTAATTTGCATAATTCTAGACTTAGGCTAAAAAACAAGGCGTTAGAGGGTGGGAACTCGAAAATGCCCCCGAACGGCCCCATGGGTGGCACCAACACCTCCCACGGGACCAATGTAACTTGTAGAAACTCACCCCGCAGTCGCGGGACTCCCGGTTTTAGAATACGACGGTAATTTGCATATTTTTAGACTTACGTTTAAAAACATGGCGTTAGAGGGTGAAAACCCGAAACAGCCACCAAACATCCCTGTGGGGGGTACCAACACCTCCCACGGGACCAATGTAACTCAAAGGAACTGACCCCGCAGCCGCGGGACTCTCGGTTTGAGAATACGACGGTAATTTGCAAATTTCTAGACTTAGGCTTAAAACATGGCGTTAGGGGGTGGGAACTCGAAACAGCCACCGAACGTCCCCGTGGGTGGCACCAACACCTCCCACGGGACCAATGTAACTCGTAGGAACTAACCTCGCAGCCGCGGGACTCCCGGTTTGAGAATACGACGGTAATTTGCATATTTATAGACTTAGGGTTAAAAACATGGCGTTAGAGGGTGAGAACTCGAAACAGCACCCGAACGGCCCCGTGGGTGGCACCAACACTTCCCACGAGACCAATGTAACTCGTAGGAACTGACCCCGCAGTCGCGGGACTCCCGGTTTTAGAATACGACACTAATTTGCATATTTCTAGACTTAGGCTTAAAAACATGGTGTTAGAGGGTGGGAACTCGAAACAGCCCCCGAATGGCCCCATGGGTGGCACCAACACCTCCCACGGGACCAATGTAACTCGAACGAACTGACCCCGCAGTCGCGGGACTCCCGATTTTAGAATACGATGATAATTTGCATATTTCTAGACTTAGGCTTAAAAACATGGCGTTAGAGGGGAAAAACTCGAAATAACCCCCGAAAGGCCCTATGGGTGGCACCAACACCTCCCACGGGACCAATGTAACTCGTAGGAACTGACGCCGCAGTCGCGGGACTCCCGGTTTGAGAATACGACGATAATTGGCATATTTCTAAACTTAGGCTTAAAAATATGGCGTTAGAGGGTGAAAAACCAAAACAGCCACCGAACGTCCCCGTGGGTGGCACCAACACCTCCCACATGACTAATGTAACTCGTAGGGACAGACCCCGCAGTCGCGGGACTCCCGGTTATAGAATACGATGGTAATTTGCATATTTCTAGACTTAGGGTTAAAAACATGGCGTTAGAGGGTGAAAACTCGAAACAGCCCCCGAACGTCCCCGTGGGTGGCACCAACACCTCCCACGGGACCAACGTAACTCGTAGGAACTGACCCCGCAGCCGCGGGACTCCCGGTTTGAGAATACGACGTTAATTTTCAAATTTCTAAACTTAGGCTTGAAAATATGGCGTTAGAGGGTGAAAACCCAAAACAGCCCCCGAACATCCCCGTGGGTGGCACCAACACCTCCCACGGGACCAATGTAACTCGTAGGAACTGACCCCGCCGTCGCGGGACTCCAGATTTGAGAATACGACTGTAATTTGAATATTTCTAGACTTAGTCTTATAAACATGGCGGTAGAGGGTGAAAACCCGAAACAGCCACCGAACGTCCCTGTGGGTGGCACCAATACCTCCCACGGGACCACTGTAACTCGTAGGAAATGACCCCGCAGTCGCGGGACTCCCGGTTTGAGAATACGACCGTAATTTGAATATTTCTAGACTTAGGCTTATAAACATGGCGTTAGAGGGTGAAAACCCAAAACAGCCCCCAAACGTCCCCGTGGGTGGCACCAACACGTCCCACGGGACCAATGTAACTCGTAGGAACTGACCCCGCAGCCTCGGGAGTCCCGGTTTGAGAATACGACCGTAATTTACATATTTCTAGACTTAGGCTTAAAAACATGGCGTAAGAGGGTGGAAACTCGAAACTTCCCCCGAACGGCACCATGGGTGGCACCATCACCTCCCACGGGGCCAATGTAACTCGTAGGAACTGACCTCGCAGTCGCGGGACTCTCGGTTTGAGAATACGACGGTAATTTACATATGTCTAGACTTAGCCTTAAAAACATGGCGTTAGAGGGTGAAAACCCGAAACAGCTCCCGAACATCCCCGTGGGTGGTACCAACACCTCCCACGGGACCAATATAACTCGTAGGAACTGACCCGCAGCCGCGGGACTACCGGTTTGAGAATACAATCGTAATTTGCATAATTCTAGACTTAGGCTTAAAAACATGGCGTTTGAGGGTGGGAACTCGAAACTGCCGCCAAACGGCCCCATGGGTGGCACCAACACCTCCCAGACGACCAATGTAACTCGTAGAAACTGACCCCGTAGTCGCGGGACTCCCGGTTTTAGAATATGATGATAATTTGCATATTTCTAGACTTAGGCTTAAAAACATGGCGTTAGAGGGTGAAAACCCGACACAGCCCCCGAACATCCCCGTGGGTGGCACCAACCCCTCCTACGGGACATATATAACTCGTAGGAACAGACCCCACAGCCGCGGGACTCTCGGGTTGAGAATACGACAGTAATTTACAAATTTCTAGACTTAGGGTTAAAAACATGGCGTTAGAGGGTGAGAACTCGAAACAACCACCGAACGTCCCTGTGGGTGGCACCAATACCTCCCACGGGACCACTGTAACTCTTACTAACTAACCCCGCAGCCACGGGACTCCCGATTTGAGAATACGACGGTAATTTGCATATTTATAGACTTAGGTTTAAAAACATGGCGTTAGAGGGTGAGAACTCGAAACAGCCCCTGAACGGCCCCGTGGGTGGTTCCAACACCTCCCACGGGACCAATGTAACTCGTAGGAACTGACCCCGCAGTCGCGGGACTCCCGGTTTTAGAATACGACGGTAATTTCCATATTTCTAGTCTTAGGCTTAAAAACATGGTGTTAGAAGGTGGGAACTCGAAATAGCCCCCGAACGTCCCCATGGGTGGCACCAACACCTCCCACGGGACAAATGTAACTCGTACGAACTGACCCCGCAGTCGCGGGACTCCCGGATTTAGAATACGAAGATAATTTGTATATTTCTATACTTAGGCTTAAAAACATAGCGTTAGAGGGGAAAAACCCGAAACAGCCCCCGAACGGCCCCATGGGTGGCACCAACACCTCCCACGGGACCAATGTAACTCGTACGAACTGCCCCCGCAGTCGCGGGACTCCCGGTTTGAGAATATGATGATAATTTGTATATTTTTAGACTTAGGCTTAAAAACATGGCGTTAGAGGGTGAAAACCCGAAACAGCCCCCGAATGTCCCCGTGGGTGGCACCAACACCTCCCACGAGACCAATGTAACTCATACGAACTGCCCCCGCAGTCGCGGGACTCCCGGTTTGAGAATATGATGATAATTTGTATATTTTTAGACTTAAGCTTAAAAACATGGCGTTAGAGGGTGAGAACTCGAAACAGCACCCGAACGGCCCCGTGGGTGGCACCAACACTTCCCACGAGACCAATGTAACTCGTAGGAACTGACCCCGCAGTCGCGGGACTCCCGGTTTTAGAATACGACACTAATTTGCATATTTCTAGACTTAGGCTTAAAAACATGGTGTTAGAGGGTGGGAACTCGAAACAGCCCCCGAATGGCCCAATAGGTGGCACCAACACCTCCCACGGGACCAATGTAACTCGAACGAACTGACCCCGCAGTCGCGGGACTCCCGATTTTAGAATACGATGATAATTTGCATATTTCTAGACTTAGGCTTAAAAACATGGCGTTAGAGGGGAAAAACTCGAAATAACCCCCGAAAGGCCCCATGGGTGGCACCAACACCTCCCACAGGACCAATGTAACTCGTAGGAACTGACGCCGCAGTCGCGGGACTCCCGGTTTGAGAATACGACGATAATTGGCATATTTCTAAACTTAGGCTTAAAAATATGGCGTTAGAGGGTGAAAAACCAAAACAGCCACCGAACGTCCCCGTGGGTGGCACCAACACCTCCCACAGGACTAATGTAACTCGTAGGGACAGACCCCGCAGTCGCGGGACTCCCGGTTATAGAATACGATGGTAATTTGCATATTTCTAGACTTAGGGTTAAAAACATGGCGTTAGAGGGTGAAAACTCGAAACAGCTCCCGAACGTCCCCGTGGGTGGCACCAACACCTCCCACGGGACCAACGTAACTCGTAGGAACTGACCCCGCAGCCGCGGGACTCCCGGTTTGAGAATACGACGTTAATTTTCAAATTTCTAAACTTAGGCTTGAAAATATGGCGTTAGAGGGTGAAAACCCAAAACAGCCCCCGAACATCCCCGTGGGTGGCACCAACACCTCCCACGGGACCAATGTAACTCGTAGGAACTGACCCCGCCGTCGCGGGACTCCAGATTTGAGAATACGACTGTAATTTGAATATTTCTAGACTTAGTCTTATAAACATGGCGGTAGAGGGTGAAAACCCGAAACAGCCACCGAACGTCCCTGTGGGTGGCACCAATACCTCCCACGGGACCACTGTAACTCGTAGGAACTGACCCCGCAGTCGCGGGACTCCCGGTTTGAGAATACGACCGTAATTTGAATATTTCTAGACTTAGGCTTATAAACATGGCGTTAGAGGGTGAAAACCCAAAACAGCCCCCAAACGTCCCCGTGGGTGGCACCAACACCTCCCACGGGACCAATGTAACTCGTAGGAACTGACCCCGCAGCCTCGGGAGTCCCGGTTTGAGAATACGACCGTAATTTACATATTTCTAAACTTAGGCTTAAAAACATGGCGTAAGAGGGTGGGAACTCGAAACTTCCCCCGAACGGCCCCATGGGTGGCACCATCACCTCCCACGGGACCAATGTAACTCGTAGGAACTGACCTCGCAGTCGCGGGACTCCCGGTTTGAGAATACGACGGTAATTTACATATGTCTAGACTTAGCCTTAAAAACATGGCGTTAGAGGGTGAAAACCCGAAACAGCTCCCGAACGTCCCCGTGGGTGGCACCAACACCTCCCACGGGACCAATATAACTCGTAGGAACTGACCCGCAGCCGCGGGACTCCCGGTTTGAGAATACAATCGTAATTTGCATAATTCTAGACTTAGGCTTAAAAACATGGCGTTAGAGTGTGGGAACTCGAAACTGCCGCCAAACGGCCCCATGGGTGGCACCAACACCTCCCAGACGACCAATGTAACTCGTAGAAACTGACCCCGTAGTCGCGGGACTCCCGGTTTTAGAATATGATGATAATTTGCATATTTCTAGACTTAGGCTTAAAAACATGGCGTTAGAGGGTGAAAACCCGACACAGCCCCCGAACATCCCCGTGGGTGGCACCAACCCCTCCTACGGGACATATATAACTCGTAGGAACTGACCCCACAGCCGCGGGACTCTCGGGTTGAGAATACGACAGTAATTTACAAATTTCTAGACTTAGGGTTAAAAACATGGCGTTAGAGGGTGAGAACTCGAAACAGCTTCCGAACGTCCCTGTGGGTGGCACCAATACCTCCCACGGGACCACTGTAACTCTTACTAACTAACCCTGCAGCCACGGGACTCCCGATTTGAGAATACGACGGTAATTTGCATATTTATAGACTTAGGTTTAAAAACATGGCGTTAGAGGGTGAGAACTCGAAACAGCTCCTGAACGGCCCCGTGGGTGGCTCCAACACCTCCCACGGGACCAATGTAACTCGTAGGAACTGACCCCGCAGTCGCGGGACTCCCGGTTTTAGAATACGACGGTAATTTCCATATTTCTAGTCTTAGGCTTAAAAACATGGTGTTAGAGGGTGGGAACTCGAAATAGCCCCCGAACGTCCCCATGGGTGGCACCAACACCTCCCACGGGACCAATGTAACTCGTACGAACTGACCCCGCAGTCGCGGGACTCCCGGCTTTAGAATACGAAGATAATTTGCATATTTCTATACTTAGGCTTAAAAACATAGCGTTAGAGGGGAAAAACCCGAAACAGCCCCCGAACGGCCCCATGGGTGGCACCAACACCTCCCACGGGACCAATGTAACTCGTACGAACTGACCCCGCAGTCGCGGGACTCCCGGTTTGAGAATATGATGATAATTTGTATATTTTTAGACTTAGGCTTAAAAACATGGCGTTAGAGGGTGAAAACCCGAAACAGCCCCCGAATGTCCCCGTGGGTGGCACCAACACCTCCCACGGGACCAATGTAACTCATAGGAACTGACCCCGCAGTCGCGGGACACCCGGTTTTAGAATACGACGGTAATTTGCATATTTCAAGACTTAGGCCTAAAAACATGGCGTTAGAGGGTGAAAACTCGAAACAGCCCCCGAACGTCCCCGTGGGTGGCACCAACACCTCCCACGGGACCAATGTAACTCGTAGGAACTGACCCCGCAGCCGCGGGACTCCCGGTTTGAGAATATGACAGTAATTTGCAAATTTCTAGACTTAGGCTTAAAAACATGGCGTTAGAGGGTGAAAACCCAAAACAGCGCTCGAACGTCCCCGTGGTTGGCACCAACACCTCCCACGGGACCAATGGAACTCGTAGGATTTGACCCCGCAGTCGCGGGACTCCCGGTTTGAATATACGACCGTAATTTGAATATTTGTCGACTTAGGCTTAAAAACATGGCGTTAGAGGGATAAAACCCGAAACAGCCCCCGAACGTCCCCGTGGGTGGCACCAACACCTCCCACATGACCAATGTAACTCGTAGGAACTGACCTCGCAGCCGCGGGAGTCCCGGTTTGAGAATACGTCGGTAATTTGCATATTTCTAGACTTAGGCTTAAAAACAGGGCGTTAGAGGGTGAAAACCCGAAACAGCACCCGAACATCCCCATGGGTGGCACCAACACCTCCCACGGGACATATGTAACTTGTAGGAACTAACCCCGCATCCGCAGGACTCTCGGGTTGAGAATACTACGGTAATTTACAAATTTCTAGACTTAGGCTAACAAACGTGGCGGTAGAGGGTGAGAACTCGAAACAGCAACCGAACGTCCCCGTGGGTGGCACCAACACCTCCCACGGGACCAATGTAACTCTTAGAAACTGGCCCCGCAGTCGCGGGACTCCCGGTTTTAGAATACGACGGTAATTTTGATATTTATAGACTTACGGTTAAAAACATGGCGTTAGAGGGTGAGAACTCGAAACAACCCCCGAAAGGCCCCGTGGGTGGCACCAACACCTCCCACGGGACAAATGTAACTCGCACGAACTGACCCCGCAGTCGCGGGACACCCGGTTTTAGAATACGACGGTAATTTGCATATTTCAAGACTTAGGCTTAAAAATATGGCGTTAGAGGGTGAAAACCCAAAACAGCCCCCGAACGTCCCCGTGGGTGGCACCAACACCTCCCACGGGACCAATGTAACTCGTAAGAACTGACCCTGCTGTCGCGGGTCTCCCGGTTTGAGATTACGACCGTAATTAGAATATTTCTAGACTTAGGGTTAAAAACATTGCGTTATAGGGTGAAAACCCGAAACAGCCCCTGAACGTCCCCGTGGTGGCACCAACACCTCCCACGGGACCAATGTATCTCGTAGGAAGTGACCCCACATCAGCGCGAGTCCCGGTTTGAGAATACGACCGTAATTTGCATATTTCTAGACTTAGGTTTAAAAACATGGCGTTAGAGGGTGGGAACTCGAAACAGCCCCCGAACGTCCCCGTGGGTGGCACCAACACCTCCCACTGGACCAATGTAACTCGTAGGAACTGCCCCCGCAGCCGCGGGACTCTCGGGTTGAGAATACGACGATAATTTGCATATGTCTAGACTTAGGCTTAAAAACATGGCGTTAGAGGGTGAAAACCCGAAACATCCCCCGAACGTCGACGTGGGTGGCACCAACACCTCCCACGGTAACAATGTAACTCGTAGGAACTGACCCGCAGCCGCGGGACTCCCGGTTTGAGAATACAATCGTAATTTGCATAATTCCGGACTTAGGCTTAAAAACATGGCGTTAGAGGGTGGGAACTCGAAACTACTGCCAAATGGCCCCATGGGTGGGGCCAACACCTCCCACATAACCAATGTAACTCGTAGAAACTGACCCCGTAGTCGCGGGACTCCCAGTTTTATAATACGACGGTAATTTGCATATTCTAGACTTAGGCTTAAAAACATGGCGTTAGAGGGTGAAAACCCGAAACAGCCCCCGAACATCCCCGTGGGTGGCACCAACCCCTCCCACTGGACCAATGTAACTCGTAGGAACTGCCCCCGCCGCCGCGGGACTCTCGGGTTGAGAATACGACGATAATTTGCATATGTCTAGACTTAGGCTTAAAAACATGGCGTTAGAGGGTGAAAACCCGAAACATCCCCCGAACGTCGACGTGGGTGGCACCAACACCTCCCACGGTAACAATGTAACTCGTAGGAACTGACCCGTAGCCGCGGGACTCCCGGTTTGAGAATACAATCGTAATTTGCATAATTCCGGACTTAGGCTTAAAAACATGGCGTTAGAGGGTGGGAACTCGAAACTACTGCCAAATGGCCCCATGGGTGGGGCCAACACCTCCCACATAACCAATGTAACTCGTAGAAACTGACCCCGTAGTCGCGGGACTCCCAGTTTTATAATACGACGGTAATTTGCATATTCTAGACTTAGGCTTAAAAACATGGCGTTAGAGGGTGAAAACCCGAAACAGCCCCCGAACATCCCCGTGGGTGGCACCAACCCCTCCCACGGGACATATGTAACTCGTAGGAACTGATCCCGCAGCCGTGGGGCTCTCGGGTTGAGAATACGACGGTAATTTACAAATTTCTAGACTTAGGCTTAAATACATGGCGTTAGAGGGTGAGAGTTCGAAACAGCCACCGAACGTCCCCGTGGGTGGCACCAACACCTCCCACGGGACCAATGTAACTCTTAGGAACTGACCCCACAGCCACGGTACTCCCGATTTGAGAATACGACGGTAAGTTGCATATTTATAGACTTAGGGTTAAAAACAAGGCGTTAGAGGGTGAGAACTCGAAACAGCCCCCGAACGGCCCCGTGGTTGGCACCAACACCTCCCACGGGACCAATGTAACTCGTAGGAACTAACCCCGCAGTCACGGGACTCCCGATTTTAGAATACGACGATAATTTGCATATTTCTAGTCTTAGGCTTAAAAACATGGTGTTAGAGGGTGGGAACTCGAAACAGCCCCCGAACGGCCCCATGGGTGGCACCGACACCTCCCACGGGTCCAAAGTAACTCGTAGGAACTGACCCCGCAGTCATGGGACTCCCGATTTTAGAATACGATGATAATATGCATATTTCTAGACTTAGGCTTAAAAACATAGCGTTAGAGGGGAAAAACCCGAAACAGCCCCCGAACGGCCCCGTGGTTGGCACCAATACCTCCCACGGGACCAATGTAACTCGTAGGAACTGACCCCGCAGTCGCGGGACTCCCGATTTTAGAATACGACGGTAATTTGCATATTTCTAGACTTGGGCTTAAAAACATGGCGTTAGAGGGTGAAAACCCGAAACAGCCCCCGAACGTCCCCGTGGGTGGCACCAACACCTCCCACGGGACCAATGTAACTCGTAGGAACGAACCCCGCAGTTGCGGGACTCCCGGTTTGAATATACGACCGTAATTTGCATATTTCTAGACTTAGACTTAAAAACATGGCGTTAGAGGGTGAAAACCCGAAACATCCCCCGAACGTCCCCGTGGGTGGCACCAACACCTCCCACGAGACCAATGTAACTCGTAGGAACTGACCCCGCAGCCGCGGGACTCCCGGTTTGAGAATACAACTGTAATTTGCATAATTTTGACTTAGGCTTAAAAACATGGCGTTGAGGGTGGGAACTCGAAACTGCCCCCGAACGGCCCCATGGGTGGCACCAACACCTCCCAAGGGACGAATGTTACTCGTAGGAACTGACCCCGCAGTCGCGGGACTCCCGATTTCAGAATACGACGGTAATTTTCATATGTGTAGACTCACGCTTAAAAACATGGCGTTAGAGGGTGAAAACTCGACACAGTCCCCGAACGTCCCCGTAGGTGGCACCAACACCTCCCACGGGAGCAATGTAACTCGTAGGAACTGACCCCGCAGCCGCGAGACTCCCGGTTTGAGAGTACAATCGTAATTTGCATAATTCTAGACTTAGGCTTAAAAACATGGCGTTAGAGGGTGGGAACTCAAAACTGCCCCCAAACGGGCCCATAGGTGGTACCAACACCTCCCACGGGACCAATGTAACTCGTAGGAACTGACCGCGCAGTTGCTGGACTCCCGATTTTAGAATACGACGGTAATTTGCATATTTCTAGACTTAGGCTTAAAAACATGGCGTTAGAGGGTGAAAACCCGAAACAGCCCCCGAACATCCCCGTGGGTGGCACCAACACCTCCCACGGGAAATATGTAACTCGTAGGAACTGACCCCGCAGCCGCAGGACTCTCGGGTTGAGAATACGACGGTAATTTACAAATTTCTAGACTTAGGCTTAAAAATGTGGCGTTAGAAGGTGAGAACTCGAAACAGCCACCGAACGTCCCCGTGGGTGGCACCAACACCTTCCACGGGACCAATGTAACTCTAAGGAACTGACCCTGCAGCCGCGGGACTCCCGGCTTGAGAATACGACGGTAATTTGAATATTTATAGACTTACGATTAAAAACATGGCGTTAGAGGGTGAGAACTCGAAACAGCCCCCGAACGGCCCCGTGGGTGGCACCAACACCTCCCACAGGACCAATGTAACTCGTACGAACTGACCCCGCAGTCGCGGGACTCCCGATTTTAGAATAGGATGATAATTTGCATATTTCTAGACTTAGGCTTAAAAACATGGCGTTAGAGTGTGAAAACCCGAAACAGCCCCCGAACTTCCCCGTGGGTGGCACCAACACCTCCCATGGGACCAATGTAACTTGTAGGAACTGACCCCGCAGTCGCTGGACACCCGATTTTAGAATACGACAGTAATTTGCATATTTCTCGACTTTGGCTTAAAAACATGGCGTTAGAGGGTGAAAACTCGAAACAGCCCCCGAACGTCCCCGTGGGTGGCACCAACACCTCCCACGGGACCAATGTAACTCGTAAGAACTGACCCCGCAGTCGCGGGACTCCCGATTTGAGAATACTATGGTAATTTACAAATTTCTAGACTTAGGCTTAAAAACATGGCGTTAGAGGGTGAAAACCCGAAACAGCCCCCGAACGTCCCCTAGGGTGGCACCAACACCTCCCACTGGACCAATGTAACTTGTAAGAACTGACCCCGCAGGTGCGGGACTCTCGGGTTGAGAATACGACGGTAATTTGCATATGTCTAGACTTAGGCTTAAAAAGATGGCGTTAGAGGGTGAAAACCCGAAACAGCCCCCGAACGTCCCCGTGGGTGGCACCAACACCTCCCACGGTACCAATGTAACTCGTAGGAACTGACCCGTAGCCACGGGACTCACGGTTTGAGAATACAATCGTAATTTGCATAATTCCAAACTTAGGCTTAAAAACATGGCGTTAGAGGGTGGGAACTCGAAACTGCCGCCAAATGGCCCCATGGGTGGCACCAACACCTCCCACATAACCAATGTAACTCATAGAAACTGACCCCGTAGTCGCGGGGCTACCGGTTTTAGAGTACGAAGGTAATTTGCATATTTGTAGACTTAGGCTTAAAAACATGGCATTAGAGGGTGAAAACCCGAAACAGCCCCCGAACATCCCCGTGGGTGGCACCAACCCCTCCCACGGGACATATGTAACTCGTAGTAACTGACCCCGCTGTTGCGGGACTCTCGGGTTGAGAATACGACTGTAATTTAAAAATTTCTAGACTTAGGCTTAAAAACATGGCGTTAGAGGGTGAGAACTCGAACAGCCACCGAATGTCCCCGTGGGTGGCACCAACACCTCCCACGGGACCAATGTAACTCTTAGGAACTGACCCCTTAGGAACTGACCCCACAGCCACGGGGGAAATTTTCCATATTTATAGACTTAGGGATAAAAACATGGCGTTAGAGGGTGAGAACTCGAAACGGCCCCGTATGTGGCACAAACACCTCCCACGGGACCAATGTAACTCGTAGGAACGGACCCCGCAGTCGCGGGACTCCCGGTTTTAGAATACGACGATAATTTCCATATTTCTAGTCTTAGGCTTAAAAACATGGCGTTAGAGGGTGGGAACTCAAAACAGCCCCCGAACGGCCCCATGGGTGGCACCAAAACCTCCCACGGGACCAATGTAACTCGTAGGAACTGGCCCCGCAGTCGCGGGACTTCCGGTTGTAGAATACGACGGTAATTTGCATATTTATAGACTTAGGGCTAAAAACATGGCGTTAGAGGGTGGGAACTCAAAACAGCCCCCGAACGGCCCCATGGGTGGCACCAACACCTCCCACGGGACCAATGTAACTCGTAGGAACTGACCCCGGAGCCGCGGGACTCCCGGCTTTAGAATACGACCGTAATTTGCATATTTCTAGACTTAGGCTTAAAAACATGGCGTAAGAGGGTGGGAACTCGAAACTGCCCCCGAACGGCCCCATGGGTGGCACCATCACCTCCCACTTGATAATTGTAACTCGTAGGAACTGACCCCGCAGTCGCGGGACTCCCGGTTGGAGAATACGGTGGTAATTTGTATATTTCTAGACTTAGGCTTAACAACATGGCGTTAGAGGTTGAAAACCCGAAACAGCCCCCGAACGTCCCCGTGGGTGGCACCAACACCTCCCACGGGACCAATATAACTCGTAGGAACTGACCCCGCAGCCGCGGGACTCCCGGTTTGAGAATACAACCGTAATTTGCATAATTCTAGACTTAGGCTTAAAAACATGGCGTTAGAGGGTGGGAACTCGAAACTGCCCCCAAACGGCCCCATGGGTGGCACCAGCACCTCCCACGGAACCAATGTAACTCGTAGGAACTAACCCCGCAGTCGCGGGACTCTCGGTTATAGAATACGATCGTAATTTGCATATTTCTAGACTTAGACTTAAAAACATGGCGTTAGAGGGTGAAAACCCGAAACATCCCCCGAACGTCCCCGTGGGTGGCACCAACACCTTCCACGGGACCAATGTAACTCGTAGGAACTGACCCCGCAGCCGCGAGACTCCCGGTATGAGTGTACAATCGTAATTTTCATAATTCTAGACTTAGGCTTAAAAATATGGCGTTAGAGGGTGGGAACTCGAAAGTGCCCCCTAATGGGCCCATAGGTGGTACCAACACCTCCCACGGGACCAATGTAACTCGTAGGAACCGACTCCGCAGTTGCGGGACTCTCGGTTTTAGAATACGACGGTAATTTACATATTTTAAGACTTAGGCTTAAAAACATGGCGTTAAAGGGTGAAAACCCGAAACAGCCCCCGAACATCCCCGTGGGTGGAACCAACACCTCCCACGGGACATATGTAACTCCTAGGAACTGACCCCGCAGCCGCGGGACTCTCGGGTTGAGAATACGATGGTAATTTACAAATTTCTAGACTTAGGCTTAAAAACGTGGCGTTAGAGGGTGAGAACTCGAAACATCCACCGAACGTCCTCGTGGGTGGTACCAACACCTCCCACGGGACCAATGTAACTCTTAGGAACTTACCCTGCAGCCTCGGGACTCCCGGTTTGAGAATACGACGGTAATTTGAATATTTATAGACTTACGGTTAAAAATATGGCGTTAGAGGATGCGAACTCGAAACAGCCCCCGAACGGCCCCGTGGGTGGCACCAACACCTCCCACGGGACCAACGTAACTCGTACGAACTGACCCCGCAGTCGTGGGACTCCCGATTTTAGAATAGGATATAATTTGCATATTTCTAGACTTAGGCTTAAAAACATGGCGTTAGAGGGTGAAAACCCGAAACAGCCCCCGAACGTCCCCGTGGGTGGCAGCAACACCTCCCACGGGACCAATGTAACTTGTAGGAACTGACCCCGCAGTCGCGGGACTCCCGATTTTAGAATACGATGGTCATTTGCATATTTCTAGACATTGGATTAAAAACATGGCGTTAGAGGGTGAAAAATCGAAACAGCCCCCGAACGTCCCCGTGGGTGGCACCAACACCTCCCACGGGACCAATGTAACTCGTAGGTACTGACCCCGCAGCCGCGGGACTCCCGGTTTGAGAATACAACCGTAATTTGCATAATTCTTGACTTAGGCTTAAAAACATGGCGTTAGAGGGTGGGAACTCGAAACTGCCCCCAAACGGCCCCATGGGTGGCACCAACACCTCCCACGGGACCAATGTAACTCGTAGGAACTGACCCCGCAGTCGCAGGACTGCCGGTTTGAGAATACGACCGTAATTTGAATATTTCTAGAATTAGGCTTAAGAACATGACGTTAGAGGGTGAAAACCCGAAACAACCCCCGAACGTCCCCATGGGTGGCACCAACACCTCCCACGGGACCAATGTAACTCGTAGGAGCTGACCCCGCAACCGCGGGAGTCCCGGTTTGAGAATACGACCGTAGTTTGCATATTTCTAGACTTAGGCTTAAAAAAATGGTGTTAGAGGGTGGGAACTCGAAACTGCCCCCGAACGGCCCCATGGTTGGCACCAACACCTCCCACTGGACCAATGTTACTCGTAGGAACTGACCCCGCAGTCGCGGGACTCCCGATTTGAGAATACGACGGTAATTTTTATATTTCTAGACTTAGGCTTAAAAACATGGCGTTAGAAGGTGAAAACCCAAAACATCCCTCGAAGGTCCCCGTGGGTGGCACCAACACCTCCCACGGGACCAATGTAACTCGTAGGAACTGACCCCGCAGCCGCGGGACTCCCGGTTAGACAATACAACCGTAATTTACATAATTCTTGACTTAGGCTTAAAAACATGGCGTTAGAGGGCGGGAACTCGAAACAACCACCGAACGGCCCCATGGGTGGCACCAACACCTCCCATAGGACCAATGTAACTCGTAGGAACTGACCCCGCAGTCGCGGGACTCCCGATTTTAGAATACGATGGTAATTTGAATATTTCTAGAGTTAGACTTAAAAACATAGCGTTAGAGGGTGAAAACCCGAAACATCCCCCGAACGTCCCCGTGGGTGGAACCAACACCTCCCACGGGACCAATGTAACTCGTAGGAACTGACCCCGCAGCCGCGGGACTCCCGGATTGAGAATACAACCGTAATTTGCATAATTCTTGACTTAGGCTTAAAAACATGGCGTAAGAGGGTGGGAACTCGAAACTGCCCCCGAACGGCCCCATGGGTGGCACCATCACCTCCCACTGGACAATTGTAACTCGTAGGAACTGACCCCGCAGTCGCGGGACTCCCGGTTGGAGAATACGGCGGAAATTTGTATATTTCTAGACTTAGACTTAAAAACATGGCGTTAGAGGGTGAAAACCCGAAACATCCCCCGAACGTCCCCGTGGGTGGCACCAACACCTCCCACGGGACCAATCTAACTCGTAGGAACCGACCCCGCAGCCGCGGGACTCCCAGTTTGAGAATACAACCGTAATTTGCATAATTCTAGACTTAGGCTTAAAAACATGGCGTAAGAGGGTGGGAACTCGAAACTGCCCCCGAACGGCCCCATGGGTGGCACCATCACCTCCCACTGGACAATTGTAACTCGTAGGAACTGACCCCGCAGTCGCGGGACTCCCGGTTGGAGAATACGGCGGTAATTTGTATATTTCTAGACTTAGGCTTAAAAACATGGCGTTAGAGGTTGAAAACCCGAAACAGCCTCCGAACGTCCCCGTGGGTGGCACCAACACCTGCCACGGGACCAATATAACTCGTAGGAACTGACCCCGCAGCCGCGGGACTCCCGGTTTGAGAATACAACCGTAATTTTCATAATTCTAGACTTAGGCTTAAAAACATGGCGTTAGAGGGTGGGAACTCAAAACTGCCCCCAAACGTCCCCATGGGTGGCACCAACACCTCCCACGGGACCAATGTAACTCGTAGGAACTAACCCCGCAGTCGCGGGACTCTCGGTTTTAGAATACGACCGTAATTTGCATATTTCTAGACTTAGACTTAAAAACATGGCGTTAGAGGGTGAAAACCCGAAACATCCCCCGAACGTCCCCGTGGGTGGCACCAACACCTCCCACGGGACTAATGTAACTCGTAGGAACTGACCCCGCAGCCGCGGGACTCCCGATTTGAGAATACAACCGTAATTTGCATAATTCTTGACTTAGGCTTAAAAACATGGCGTTAGAGGGTGGGAACTCAAAACTGTCCCCAAACGGCCCCATGGGTGGCACCAACACCTCCCACGGGACCAATGTAACTCGTAGGAGCTGACCCCGCAACCGCGGGAGTCCCGGTTTGGGAATACGACCGTAGTTTGCATATTTCTAGACTTAGGCTTAAAAACATGGCGTTAGAGGGTGGGAACTCGAAACTGCCCCCGAACGGCCCCATGGGTGGCACCAACACCTCCCACGGGACCAATGTAACTCGTAGGAATTGGCCCCGCAGTCGCGGGACTCCCGGTTGTAGAATACGACGGCAATTTGCATATTTTAAGACTTAGGCTTAAAAACAAGGCGTTAGACGGTGAAAACCCGAAACAGGCCCTCGAACATCCCCGTGGGTGGCACCAACACCTCCCACGGGACATGTGTAACTCGTAGGAACTGACCACGCCGCCGCGGGACTCTCGGGTTGAGAATACGATGGTAATTTAAAATTTTCTAGACTTAGGCTTAAAAACGTGGCGTTAGAGGGTGAAAACTCGAAACAGCCACCGAACGTCCCCGTGGGTGGCACCAACACCTCCCACGGGACCAATGTAACTCTTAGGAACTGACCCTGCAGCCTCGGGACTCCCAGTTTGAGACTACGACGGTAATTTGAATATTTATAGACTTACCGTTAAAAATATGGAGTTAGAGGGTGAGAACTCGAAACAGCCCCCGAACGGCCCCGTGGGTGGCACCAACACCTCCCACGGGACCAATGTAACTTGTAGGAACTGACCTCGCAGTCGCGGGACTCCTGATTTTAGAATACGATGGTCATTTGCATATTTCTAGACATTGGATTAAAAACATGGCGTTAGAGGGTGAAAACTCGAAACAGCCCCCGAACGTCCCCGTGGGTGGCACCAACACCTCCCACGGGACCAATGTAACCTGTAGGAACTGACCCCGCAGTCGCGGGACTTCCGATTTTAGAATACCATGGTAATTTGCATATTTCTAGACATTGGATTAAAAACATTGCATTAGAGGGTGAGAACTCGAAAAAGCCACCGAACGTCCCCGTGGGTGGCACCAACACCTCCCACGGAACCAATGTAACTCTTAAGAACTGACCCTGCAGCCGCGGGACTCCAGGATTGGGAATACGACGGGAATTTGGATATTTATAGACTTAGGGTTAAAAACATGGCGTTAGAGGGTGAGAACTCGAAACAGCCCCCGAACGGCCCCGTGGGTGGCACCAACACCTCCTACGGGACCAATGTAACTCGTAGGAACTGATCCCGCAGTCGCGGGACTCCCGATTTTAGAATATGACGATAATTTTCATATTTCTAGACTTAGGCTTAAAAACATTGTGTTAGAGGGTGGGAACTCGAGACAGCCCCCGAACAACCCCATGGGTGGCACCAACAACTCCCCCGGGTCCAATGTAACTCGTACGAACTGACCCCGCAGTCGCGGGACTCCCGGTTTTAGAATACGATGATAATTTGCACATTTCTAGACTTAGGCTTAAAAACAAGGCGTTAGAGGGGAGAAACCCGAAACAGCCCCCGAACATCCCCATGGGTGGCACCAATACCTCCTACGGGACAAATGTAACTCGTAGGAACTGACCCCGCAGTCGCGGGACTCCCGGTTTTAGAATACGACGATAATTTTCATATTTTTAGACTTAGACTTAAAAACATGGCGTTAGATGGTGAAAACCCGAAACAGCCCCGAACGTCCCCGTGGGTGGCACCAACACCTCCCACGGGACCAATGTAACTCGTAGGAACTGACCCCGCAGTCACGGGACTCCCGGTTTTAGAATACGACGGTAATTTTTATATTTCTAGACTTAGGCTTAAAAACATGGCGTTAGAGGGTGAAAACTCTAAATAGCCCCCGAACGTCCCCGTGGTTGGCACCAACACCTCCCACGGGACCAAAGTAACTCGTAGGAACTGACCCCGCAGCCGCGGAACTCCCGGTTTGAGAATACGATGGTAATTTGCAAATTTCAAGACTTAGGCTTAAAAACATTTCGTTAGAGGGTGAAAACCCGAAACAGCCCCCGCATGTCCCCGTGGGTGGCACCAACACCTCCCACGTGACCAATGTAACTCGGATAGGAACTGACCCCGCAGTCGCAGGACTCCCGGTTTGAGAATACGACCGTAATTTGAATATTTCTAGACTTAAGCTTTAAAACATGGCGTTAGAGGGTGAAAACCCGAAACAGCCCCCGAACGTCCCCGTGGGTCGCACCAACACCTCCCACGGGACCAATGTAACTCGTAGGAACTGACCCTGCAGTCGCGGGACTCCCGATTTGAGAATACGACGGTAATTTGCATATTTCTAGACTTACGATTAAAAAATGGCGTTAGAGGGTGAAAACCCGAAACATCCCCCGAACGTCCCCGTGGGTGGCACCAACACCTCCCACGGGACCAATGAAACTCGTCGGAACTGACCCCGCAGCCGCGGGCTCCCGGTTTGAGAATACAACCGTAATTTGCATAATTCTTGACTTAGGCTTAAAAATATGGCATTAGAGGGTGGGAACTCGAAACTCCCCCAAACGGCCCCATGGGTGGCACCAACACCTCCCACGGGACCAATGTAACTCGTAGGAACTAACCCCGCAGTCGCGGGACTACCGATTTTAGAATACGACGATAATTTGCATATTTCTAGACTTAGACTTAAAAACATGGCGTTAGAGGGTGAAAACTCGAAACAGCCCCCGAACGGCCCCGGGGTGGCACCAACACCTCCTAGGGGACCAATGTAACTCGTAGGAACTAATCCCGCAGCCGCGGGACTCCCGGTTCGAGAATACAACCGTAAATTGCATAATTCATGACTTAGGCTTAAAAACATGGCGTTAGAGGGTGGGAACTCGAAACTTCCATCGAACGGCCCCATGGGTGGCACCAACACCTCCCACTGCACCAATGTAACTCGTAGGAACTGACCCCGCAGCCGCGGGACTTCCGGTTTGAGAGTACGACGGTAATTTGTATATTTCTACACTTAGGCTTAAAAACATGGCGTTAGAAGGTGAAAACCCGAAAATCCCCCCAACATCCCCGTGGGTGGCACCAACACCTCCCACGGGACCAATGTAACTCGTAGGAACTGACCCCGCAGCCGCGGGACTCCCGGTTTGAGAATACAACCGTAATTTGCATCATTCTAGACTTAGGCTTAAAAACATGGCGTTAGAGGGTGGGAACTCAAAACTGCCCCCAAACGGCCCCATGGGTGGCACCAACACCTCCCACGGGACCAATGTAACTCGTAGGAACTGATCCCGCAGCCGCGGGACTCTCGGGTTGAGAATACGACGGTAATTTACAAATTTCTAGAGTTAGGCTTAAAAACATGGCGTTAGATGGTGAGAACTCAAAACAGCCCCCGAAGGGCCCCGGGGGTGGCACCAACACCTCCCACGGGACCAATGTAACTCGTAGGAACTGACCCCGCAGTCGCGGGACTCCCGGTTTTAGAATACGACGGTAATTTGCATATTTCAAGACTTAGGCTTAAAAACTTGGCGTTAGAGGGTGAAAACTCAAAACATCCCCTGAACGTCCTCGTGGGTGGCACCAACACCTCCCACGGGACGAATGTAACTCGTAGGAACTGACCCCGCAATCGCAGGACTCTCGGTTTGAGAATACGGCCGTAATTTGAATATTTCTAGACTTAGGCTTAAAAACATGGGGTTAGAGGGTGAAAACCCGAAACAGCCCCCGAACGTCGCCGTGGGTGGCACCAACACCTCCCACGGGACCAATGTAACTCATAGGAACTGACCCCGCAGTCGCGGGACTCCCGATTTGAGAATACGATGGTAATTTACATATTTCTAGACTTAGGCTTAAAAACATGGCGTTAGAGGGTGAAAACCAGAAACATCCCCCTAACGTCCCCGTGGGTGGCACTAACACCTCCCACGGGAACAATGTAGCTCGTAGGAACTGACCCCGCAGCCGTTGGACTCCCGGTTTGAGAATACTACCGTAATTTGCATAATTCTTGACTTAGGCTTAAAAACATGGCGTTAGAGAGTGGGAACTCGAAACTTCCCCCAAACGGCCCCATTGGAGGCACCAACACCTCCCACGGGACCAATGTAACTCGTAGGAACTGACCTCGCGGTATCGGGACTCCCGATTTTAGAATACGACGGTAATTTGCATATTTCTTGACTTAGACTTAAAAATATGGTGTTAGAGTTTGAAAACCCGAAACATCCCCCGAACGTCCCCGTGGGTGGCACCAACACCTCCCACGGGACCAATGTAACTCGCAGGAACTGACCCCGCAGCCGCGGGACTCCCGGTTTGAGAATACAACCGTAATTTGCATAATTCTTGACTTAGGCTTAAAAACATGGCGTTAGAGGGTGGGAACTCGAAACTGCCCCCGAACGGCCCCTTGGGTGGCACCAACACCTCCCACGGGACCAAAGTGACTCGTAGGAACTGACCCCGCAGTCGCGGGACTCCCGGTTTGAGAATACAACGCTAATTTGCATATGTCTAGACTTAGGCTTAAAAACATGGCGTTAGAGGGTGAAAACCCGAAACAGCCCTCGAACGTCCCCCATGGGTGGCAACAACACCTCCCACGGGACCAATGTAACTCTTAGGAACTGACCCCGCAGCCACGGGAGTCCCGGTTTGAGAATACGACCGTAATTTGAATATTTCTAGACTTAGGCTTAAAAACATGGCGCTAGAGGGTGGGAACTCGAAACTGCCCCCGAACGTCCCCATGGGTTGCACCAACACCTCCCACCGGACCAAAGTAACTCGTAGGAACTGACCCCGCAGCCGCGAGACTCCCGGTTTGAGAGTACAATCGTAATTTGCATAATTCTAGACTTAGGCTTAAAAACATGGCGTTAGAGGGTGGGAACTCGAAACTGCCCTCAAACGGCCCCATGGGTGGCACCAACACCTCCCACGGGACCAATGTAACTCGTAGGAACAAACCCCATAGTCGCGGGACTCTGGGTTTTAGAATACGATCGTAATTTGCATATTTCTATACTTAGACTTAAAAACATGGCGTTAGAGGGTGAAAACCCGAAACATCCCCCGAACGTCCCCGTGGGTGGCACCAACACCTCCCACGGGACCAATGTAACTCGTAAGAACTGACCCCGCAGCTGCGGGACTCCCGGTTTGAGAATACAACCGTAATTTGCATAATTCTTGACTTAGGTTTAAAAACATGGCGTTAGAGGGTGGGAACTCAAAACTGCCCCCAAACGGCCCCATGGGTGGCACCAACACCTCCCACGGGACCAATGAAACTCGTGGGAACTGGCCCCGCAGTTGCGGGACTCCCGGTTGTAGAATACGACGGTAATTTGCATATTTTAAGACTTAGGCTTAAAAACAAGGCGTTAGAAGGTGAAAACCTGAAACAGCCCCCCGAACATCCCCGTGGGTGGCACCAACACCTCCCACGGGACATGTGTAACTCGTACGAACTGACCCCGCAGCCGCGGGACTCTCGGGTTGAGAATACGATGGTAATTTAAAAATTTCTAGACTTAGGCTTAAAAACGTGGTGTTAGAGGGTGAGAACTCGAAACAGCCACAGAACGTCCCCGTGGGTGGCACCAACACCTCCCACGGGACCAATGTAACTCTTAGGAATTGACCCTGCAGCCTCGGGACTCCTGGTTTGAGAATACGACGGTAATTTGAATATTTATTGACTTACGGTTAAAAATATGGCGTTAGAGGATGAGAACTCGAAACAGCCGCCGAACGGCCCCGTGGGTGGCACCAACACCTCCCACGGGACCAACGTAACTCGTACGAACTGACCCCGCAGTCGTGGGACTCCCGATTTTAGAATAGGATATAATTTGCATATTTCTAGACGTAGGCTTAAAAACATGGCGTTAGAGGGTGAAAACCCGAAACAGCCCCCGAACGTCCCCGTGGGTGGCAGCAACACCTCCCACGGGACCAATGTAACTTGTAGGAACTGACCCCGCAGTCGCGGCACTCCCGATTTTAGAATACGATGGTAATTTGCATATTTCTAGACATTGGATTAAAAACATGGCGTTAGAGGGTGAAACTCGAAACAGCCCACGAACGTCCCCGTGGGTGGCACTAACACGTCCCATGGGACCAATGTAACTCGTAGGTACTGACCCCGTAGCCGCGGGACTCCCGGTTTGAGAATACAACCTTAATTTGCACAATTCTTGACTTAGGCTTAAAAACATTGCGTTAGAGGGTGGGAACTCGAAACTGCCCCAAAACGGCCCCATGGGTGGCACCAACACCTCCCACGGGACCAATGTAACTCGTAGGAACTGGCCCCGCAGTCGCGGGACTCCCAGTTGTAGAATACGACGGTAATTTGCATATTTCTAGACTTAGGCTTGAAAACATGGCGTTAGAATGTGAAAACCCGAAACAGCCCCCGAGCATCCCCGTGGGTGGCACCAACACCTCCCATGGGACATATGTAACTCGAAGGAACTGACCCGGCAGCCGCGGGACTCTCGGGTTGAGAATACGATGGTAATTTACAAATTTCTAGACTTAGGCATAAAAACATGGCGTTAGAGGGTGAAAACCCGAAACAGCCCCTGAAACGTCCCCGTGGGTCGCACCAACACCTCCCACGGGACCAATGTAACTCGTAGGAACTGACCCCGCAGTCGCGGGACTCCCGATTTGAGAATACGACGGTAATTTTTATATTTCTAGACTTAGGCTTAAAAATATGGCGTTAGAGGGTGAAAACCCGAAACATCCCTCGAACGTCCCCGTGGGTGGCACCAACACCTCCCACGGGACCAATGTAACTCGTAGGAACTGACCCCGTAGCCGCGGGACTCCCGGTTAGACAATACAACCGTAATTTGCATAATTCTTGACTTAGGCTTACAAACATGGCGTTAGAGGGTGGGAACTCGAAACTGCCACCAAACGGCCCCATGGGTGGCACCAACACCTCCCATAGGACCAATGTAACTCGTAGGAACTGACCCCGCAGTCGCGGGACTCCCGATTTTAGAATACGATGGTAATTTGAATATTTCTAGAGTTAGACTTAAAAGCATAGCGTTAGAGGATGAAAACCCGAAACATCCCCCGAACGTCCCCGTGGGTGGAACCAACACCTCCCACGGGACCAATGTAACTCGTAGGAACTGACCCCGCAGCCGCGGGACTCCCGGATTGAGAATACAACCGTAATTTGCATAATTCTTGACTTAGGCTTAAAAACATGGCGTAAGAGGGTGGGAACTCGAAACTACCCCCGAACGGCCCCATGGGTGGCACCATCACCTCCCACTGGACAATTGTAACTCGTAGGAACTGACCCCGCAGTCGCGGGACTCCCGGTTGGAGAATACGGCGGTAATTTGTATATTTCTAGACTTAGACTTAAATACATGGCGTTAGAGGGTGAAAACCCAAAACATCCCCCGAACGTCCCCGTGGGTGGCACCAACACCTCCCACGGGACCAATGTAACTCGTAGGAACCCACCCCGCAGCCGCGGGACTCCCGGTTTGAGAATACAACCGTAATTTGCATAATTCTAGACTTAGGCTTAAAAACATGGCGTAAGAGGGTGGGAACTCGAAACTGCCCCCGAACGGCCCCATGGGTGGCACCATCACCTCCCACTGGACAATTGTAACTCGTAGGAACTGACCCCGCAGTCGCGGGACTCCCGATTGGAGAATACGGCGGTAATTTGTATATTTCTAGACTTAGGCTTAAAAACATGGCGTTAGAGGTTGAAAACCCAAAACAGCCCCCGAACGTCCCCGTGGGTGGCACCAACACCTGCCACGGGACCAATATAACTCGTAGGAACTGACCCCGTAGCCGCGGGACTCCCGGTTTGAGAATACAACCGTAATTTGCATAATTCTAGACTTAGGCTTAAAAACATGGCGTTAGAGGGTAGGAACTCAAAACAGCCCCCAAACGTCCCCATGGGTGGCACCAACACCTCCCACGGGACCAATGTAACTCGTAGGAACTAACCCCGTAGTCGCGGGACTCTTGGTTTTAGAATACGACCGTAATTTGCATATTTCTAGACTTAAACTTAAAAACATGGCGTTAGAGGGTGAAAACCCGAAACATCCCCCGAACGTCCCCGTGGGTGGCACCAACACCTCCCACGGGACTAATGTAACTCTTAGGAACTGACCCCGCAGCCGCGGGACTCCCGATTTGAGAATACAACCGTAATTTGGATAATTCTTGACTTAGGGTTAAAAACATGGCGTTAGAGGGTGGGAACTCAAAACTGCCCCCAAACGGCCCCATGGGTGGCACCAACACCTCCCACGGGACCAATGTAACTCGTAGGAGCAGACCCCGCAACCGCGGGAGTCCCGGTTTGGGAATACGACCGTAGTTTGCATATTTCTAGACTTAGGCTTAAAAACATGGCGTTAGAGGGTGGGAACTCGAAACTGCCCCCGAACGGCCCCATGGGTGGCACCAACACCTCCCACGGGACCAATGTAACTCGTAGGAACTGGCCCCGCAGTCGCGGGACTCCCGGTTGTAGAATACGACGGCAATTTGCATATTTTAAGACTTAGGCTTAAAAACAAGGCGTTAGAAGGTGAAAACCCGAAACAGCCCCCCGAACATCCCCGTGGGTGGCACCAACACCTCCCACGGGACATGTGTAACTCGTAGGAACTGACCACGCAGTCGCGGGACTCTCGGGTTGAGAATACGATGGTAATTTAAAAATTTCTAGACTTAGGCTTAAAAACGTGGCGTTTGAGGGTGACAACTCGAAACAGCCACCGAACGTCCCCGTGGGTGGCACCAACACCTCCCACGGGACCAATGTAACTCTTAGGAACTGACCCTGCAGCCTCGGGACTCCCAGTTTGAGAATACGACGGTAATTTGAATATTTATAGACTTACCGTTAAAAATATGGCGTTAGAGGGTGAGAACTCGAAATAGCCCCCGAACGGCCCCGTGGGTGGCACCAACACCTCCCACGGGACCAATGTAACTTGTAGGAACTGACCCCGCAGTCGCGGGACTCCCGATTTTAGAATACGATGGTAATTTGTATATTTCTAGACATTGGATTAAAAACATTGCGTTAGAGGGTGAAAACTCGAAACAGCCCCCGAACGTCCCCGTGGGTGGCACCAACACCTCCCACGGGACCAATGTAACTCGTAAGAACTGACCCCGTAGTCGCAGGAGTCCCGATTTGAGAATACGATGGTAATTTGTAAATATGTAAAATTAGGCTTAAAAACATGGCGTTAGAGGGTGAAAACCCGAAACAACCCCCGAACGTCCCCGTGCGTGGCACGAACACCTCCCACGGGACCAATGTAACTCGTAAGAACTGACCCCGCAGTCGCGGGACTCCCGGTTTGAGAATACGACCGCAATTAGAATATTTCTACACTTAGGCTTAAAAATATGACGTTAGAGGGTGAAAACTCGAAACAGCCCCCGAATGTCCCCGTGGGTGGCACCAACACCTCCCACGGGACCAATGTAACTCGTAGGAGCTGACCCCGCAGCCGCGGGAGTCCCGGTTTGAGAATACGACTGTAATTTGCATATTTCCATACTTAGGCTTAAAAACATGGCGTTAGAGTGTGGGAACTCGAAACTGCCACCGAACGGACCCATGGGTGGCACCAACACCTCCCACTGGACCAATGTAACTCGTAGGAACTGACCCCGCAGTTGCGGGACTCTCGGTTGGAGAATACGACTGTAATTTGTACATTTCTAGACTTAGGCTTAAAAACATGGCGTTAGAGGGTGAAAATCCGAAACAGCCCCCGAACGTCCCCGTGGGTGGCACCAACACCTCTCACGGGACCAATGTAACTCGTAGGAACTGACTCCGGAGCCGCGGGAGTCCCGTTTTGAGAATACGATCGTAATTTACATATTTCTACACTTAGGCTTAAAAACATGGCGTTAGAGGGGGGGAACTCGAAACTGTCCCCGAACGGCCCCATGGGTTTCACCAATACCTCCCACTGGACCAATGTAACTCGTAGGAACTGACCCCGCATTCGCGGGACTCCCGGTTTGAGAGTACGACGGTGATTTGTATATTTCTAGACTTAGGTTTAAAAACATGGCGTTAGAGGGTGAAAACCCAAAACAACCCCCGAACGTCCCCGTGGGTGGCACCAACACCTCCCACGGGACCAATGTAACTCGTAGGAACTGACCCCGCAGTCGCGGGAATCCCGATTTGAGAATACGATGGTAATTTGTAAATTTCTAAAATTAGGCTTAAAAACATGGCGTTAGAGGGTGAAAACCCGAAACAGCCCCCGAACGTCCCCGTGGGTGGCACCAACACCTCCCACGGGACCAATGTAACTCGTAGGAACTGACTCCGGAGCCGCGGGAGTCCCGTTTTGAGAATACGATCGTAATTTACATATTTCTAGACTTAGGCTTAAAAACATGGCGTTAGAGGGGGGGAACTCGAAACTGTCCCCGAACGGCCCCATGGGTGGCACTAATACCTCCCACTGGACCAATGTAACTCGTAGGAACTGACCCCGCATTCGCGGGACTCCCGGTTTGAGAGTACGACAGTGATTTGTATATTTCTAGACTTAGGTTTAAAAACATGGCGTTAGAGGGTGAAAACCCAAAACAACCCCCGAACGTCCCCGTGGGTGGCACCAACACCTCCCACGGGACCAATGTAACTCGTAGGAACTGACCCCGCAGCCGCGGGACTCATGGTTTGAGAATACAACCGTAATTTGCATAATTCTAGACTTAGGCTTAGAAACATGGCGTTAGAGGGTGGGAACTCGAAACTGCCACCAAACGGCCCCATGGGTGGCACCAACACCTCCCACGGGACCAATGTAACTCGTAGGAACTGGCCCCGCAGTCGCGGGACTCCCGGTTTTAGAATACGACGGTAATTTGCATATTTCTAGACTTAGGCTTAAAAACATAGCGTTAGAGGGTGAAAACTCGAAACAGCCCCCGAACATCCCCGTGGGTGGTACGAACACCTCCCACGGGACATATGTAACTCGTAAGAACTGACTCTGCAGCCGCGGGACTCTCGAGTTGAGAGTACGACGGTAATTTTCAAATTTCTAGACTTAGGCTTAAAAACATGGCGTTAGAGGGTGAGAACTCGAAACAGCCACCGAACGTCCCCGTGGGTGGCACCAACACCTCCCACGGGACCAATGTAACTCTTAAGAACTGACCCTGCAGCCGCGGGACTCCAGGATTGGGAATACGACGGGAATTTGGATATTTATAGACTTAGGGTTACAAACATGGCGTTAGAGGGTGAGAACTCGAAACAGCCCCCGAACGGCCCCGTGGGTGGCACCAACACCTCCTACGGGACCAATGTAACTCGTAGGAACTGATCCCGCAGTCGCGGGACTCCCGATTTTAGAATATGACGATAATTTGCATATTTCTAGACTCAGGCTTAAAAACATTGTGTTAGAGGGTGGGAACTCGAGACAGGCCCCGAACAACCCCATGGGTGGCACCAACAACTCCCCCGGGTCCAATGTAACTCGTACGAACTGACCCCGCAGTCGCGGGACTCCTGGTTTTAGAATACGATGATAATTTGCACATTTCTATACTTAGGCTTAAAAACAAGGCGTTAGAGGGGAGAAACCCGAAACAGCCCCCGAACGTCCCCATGGGTGGCACCAATACCTCCTACGGGACAAATGTAACTCGTAGGAACTGACTCCGCAGTCGCGGGACTCCCGATTTTAGAATACAACGATAATTTGCATATTTCTAGACTTAGACTTAAAAACATGGCGTTAGATGGTGAAAACCCGAAACAGCCCCCGAACGTCCCCGTGGGTGGCAACAACACCTACCACGGGACCAATGTAACTCGTAGGAACTGACCCCGCAGTCGCGGGACTCCCGGTTTTAGAATACGACGGTAATTTGTATATTTCTAGACTTAGGCTTAAAAACATGGCGTTAGAGGGTGAAAACTCTAAATAGCCCCCGAACGTCCCCGTGGGTGGCACCAACACCTCCCACGGGACCAAAGTAACTCGTAGGAACTGACCCCGCAGCCGCGGAACTCCCGGTTTGAGAATACGACGGTAATTTGCAAATTTCAAGACTTAGGCTTAAAAACATTTCGTTAGAGGGTGAAAACCCGAAACAGCCCCCGAATGTCCCCGTGGGTGGCACCAACACCTCCCACGTGACCAATGTAACTCAGATAGGAACTGACCCCGCAGTCGCAGGACTCCCGGTTTGAGAATACGACCGTAATTTGAATATTTCTAGACTTGAGCTTTAAAACATGGCGTTAGAGGGTGAAAACCCGAAACAGCCCCCGAACGTCCTCGTGGGTCGCACCAACACCTCCCACGGGACCAATGTAACTCGTAGGAACTGACCCTGCAGTCGCGGGACTCCCGATTTGAGAATACGACGGTAATTTGCATATTTCTAGACTTAGGCTTAAAAAATGGCGTTAGAGGGTGAAAACCCGAAACATCCCCCGAATGTCCCCGTGGGTGGCACCAACACCTCCCACGGGACCAATGAAACTCGTCGGAACTGACCCCGCAGCCACGGGCTCCCGGTTTGAGAATACAACCGTAATTTGCATAATTCTTGACTTAGGCTTAAAAACATGGCATTAGAGGGTGGGAACTCGAAACTCCCCCAAACGGCCCCATGGGTGGCACCAATACCTCCCACGGGACCAATGTAACTCGTAGGAACTAACCCCGCAGTCGCGGGACTACCGATTTTAGAATACGACGGTAATTTGCATATTTCTAAACTTAGACTTAAAAACATGGCGTTAGAGGGTGAAAACTCGAAACAGCCCCCGAACGGCCCCGGGGTGGCACCAACACCTCCTAGGGGACCAATGTAACTCGTAGGAACTAATCCCGCAGCCGCGGGACTCCCGGTTCGAGAATACAACCGTAAATTGCATAATTCATGACTTAGGCTTAAAAACATGGCGTTAGAGGGTGGGAACTCGAAACTTCCATCGAACGGCCCCATGGGTGGCACCAACACCTCCCACTGGACCAATGTAACTCGTAGGAACTGACCCCGCAGTCGCGGGACTTCCGGTTTGAGAGTACGACGGTAATTTGTATATTTCTACACTTAGGCTTAAAAACATGGCGTTAGAAGGTGAAAACCCGAAACATCCCCCCAACATCCCCGTGGGTGGCACCAACACCTCCCACGGGACCAATGTAACTCGTAGGAACTGACCCCGCAGCCGCGGGACTCCCGGTTTGAGAATACAACCGTAATTTGCATCATTCTAGACTTAGGCTTAAAAACATGGCGTTAGAGGGTGGGAACTCAAAACTGCCCCCAAACGGCCCCATGGGTGGCACCAACACCTCCCACGGGACCAATGTAACTCGTAGGAACTGACCCCGCAGCCGCGGGACTCTCGGGTTGAGAATACGACGGTAATTTACAAATTTCTAGACAGAGGCTTAAAAACATGGCGTTAGAGGGTGAGAACTCAAAACAGCCCCTGAAGTGCCCCGGGGGTGGCACCAACACCTCCCACGGGACCAATGTAACTCGTAGGAACTGACCCCGCAGTCGCGGGACTCCCGGTTTTAGAATACGACGGTAATTTGCATATTTCAAGACTTAGGCTTAAAAACTTGGCGTTAGAGGGTGAAAACTCAAAACATCCCCTGAACGTCCTCGTGGGTGGCACCAACACCTCCCACGGGACCAATGTAACTCGTAGGAACTGACCCCGCAATCGCAGGACTCTCGGTTTGAGAATATGGCCGTAATTTGAATATTTCTAGACTTAGGCTTAAAAACATGGCGTTAGAGGGTGAAAACCCGAAACAGCCCCCGAACGTCGCCGTGGGTGGCACCAACACCTCCCACGGGACCAATGTAACTCGTAAGAACTGACCCCGCAGTCGCGGGACTCCCGATTTGAGAATACGATGGTAATTTACATATTTCTAGACTTAGGCTTAAAAACATGGCGTTAGCGGGTGAAAACCAGAAACATCCCTCTAACGTCCCCGTGGGTGGCACTAACACCTCCCACGGGAACAATGTAGCTCGTAGGAACTGACCCCGCAGCCGTGGGACTCCCGGTTTGAGAATACTACCGTAATTTTTATAATTCTTGACTTAGGCTTAAAAACATGGTGTTAGAGAGTGGGAACTCGAAACTTCCCCCAAACGGCCCCATTGGAGGCACCAACACCTCCCACGGGACCAATGTAACTCGTAGGAACTGACCTCGCAGTATCGGGACTCCCGATTTTAGAATACGATGGTAATTTGCATATTTCTTGACTTAGACTTAAAAATATGGTGTTAGAGTGTGAAAACCCAAAACATCCCCCGAACGTCCCCGTGGGTGGCACCAACACCTCCCACGGGACCAATGTAACTCGCAGGAACTGACCCCGCAGCCGCGGGACTCCCGGTTTGAGAATACAACCGTAATTTGCATAATTCTTGACTTAGGCTTAAAAACATGGCGTTAGAGGGTGGGAACTCGAAACTGCCCCCGAACGGCCCCATGGGTGGCACCAACACCTCCCACGGGACCAATGTGACTCGTAGGAACTGACACCGCAGTCGCGGGACTCCCGGTTTGAGAATACGACGCTAATTTGCATATGTCTAGACTTAGGCTTAAAAACATGGCGTTAGAGGGTGAAAACCCGAAACAGCCCTCGAACGTCCCCCATGGGTGGCAACAACACCTCCCACGGGACCAATGTAACTCTTAGGAACTGACCCCGTAGCCACGGGAGTCCCGGTTTGAGAATACGACCGTAATTAGAATATTTCTAGACTTAGGCTTAAAAACATGGCGTTAGAGGGTGGGAACTCGAAATTGCCCCCGAACGTTCCCATGGGTTGCACCAACACCTCCCACCGGACCAATGTAACTCGTAGGAACTGACCCCGCAGCCGCGAGACTCCCGGTTTGAGAGTACAATCGTAATTTGCATAATTCTAGACTTAGGCTTAAAAACATGGCGTTAGAGGGTGGGAACTCTAAACTGCCCCCAAACGGGCCCATGGGTGGTACCAACACATCCCACGGGACCAATGTAACTCGTAGGAACTGACCCCGCAGTGGCGGGACTCCCGGTTTTAGAATACGACGGTAATTTGCATATTTCTAGACTTAGGCTTAAAAACATGGCGTTAGAGGGTGAAAACCCGAAACAGCCCCCGAACATCCCCGTGGGTGGTACCAACACCACCCACGGGACATATGTAACTGGTAGGAACTGACCCCGCAGCCGCGGGACTCTTGGGTTGAGAATACGACGGTAATTTACAAATTTCTAGACTTAGGCTTAAAAACATGGCGTTAGAGGGTGAGAACTCGAAACAGCCACCGAACGTCCCCGTGGGTGGCACCAACACCTCCCACGGGACCAATGGAACTCGTAGGATTTGACCCCGCAGTCGCGGGACTCCCGGTTTGAATATACGATCGTATTTTGAATATTTCTAGACTTAGGCTTAAAAACATGGCGTCAGAGGGTGAAACCCAAAATAGCCCCCGAACGTTCCCGTGGGTGGCACCAACACCTCCCACGGGACCAATGTAACTCGTAGGAACTGACCCCGCAACCACTGGAGTCCCGGTTTGAGAATACGACCGTAATTTGTATATTTCTAGACTTAGGCTTAAAAACATGGCGTTAGAGGGTGGGAACTCGAAACTGCCCCCGAACGTCCCCATGGGTGGCTCCAACACCTCCCACCGGACCAATGTAACTCTTAGGAACTGACCCCGCAGTCTCGGGACTCCCGGTTTGATTATACGACGGCAATTTCTATATTTCTAGACTTAGGCTTAAAAACATGGCGTTAGAGGGTGAAATCCCGAAACAACCCCCGAATGTCCCCGTGGGTGGCACCAACACCTCCCACGGGACCAATGTTACTCGTAGGAACTGATCCCGCAGTCGCGGGGCTCCCGATTTTAGAATACGATGATAATTTGCCTATTTCTAGACTTAGGCTTAAAAACATGGCGTTAGACGGTGAAAACTCAAAACAGCCCCCGAATGTCCCCGTGGGTGGCACCAACACCTCCCACGGGACCAATGTAACTCGTAAGAACTGACCCCGCAGTCGCGGGACTCCCGATTTGAGAATACGACGGTAATTTGAAAATTTCTAGACTTAGGCTTAAAAACATGGCGTTGGAGGGTGAAAACCCGAAACAGCCCCCGAACGTCCCCGTGGCTGGCACCAACACCTCCCACGGGACCAATGTAACTCGTAAGAACTGACCCCGCAGTCGCGGGACTACCGGTTTGAGAATACGATCGTAGTTTGAATATTTCTAGACTTAGGCTTAAAAACATGGCGTTAGTGGGTGAAAACTCGAAACAGCCCCCGAACGTCCCCGTGGGTGGCACCAACACCTCCCACGGGACCAATGTAACTCTTAGGAACTCACCCCGTAGCCACGGTAGTCCCAGTTTGAGAATACGATCGTAATTTACATATTTCTAGACTTAGGCTTAAAAACATGGCGTTAGAGGGTGTGAACTCGAAACTGCCCCCGAACGTCCCCATGGGTGGCACCAACACCCCCCACTGGACCAATGTAACTCGAAGGAACTGACCCCGCAGTCTGGGGACTCCCGGTTTGAGAATACGACGGTAATTTGTATATTTCTAGACTTAGGCTCAAAAACATGGCGTTAGAGGGTGAAAACCAGAAACAGACCCCGAACGTCCCCGTGGGTGGCACCAACACCTCCCACGGGACCAATGTAACTCGTAGGAACTGACCCCGCAGTCGCGGGACTCTCGGTTTGAGAATACAACCGTAATTTGCATAATTCTAGACTTAGGCTTAAAAACATGGCATTAGAGGGTGGGAACTTGAAACTGCCCCTAAACAGCCCCATGGGTGGCACCAACACCTCCCACGGGACCAATGTAACTCGTAGGAACTGGCCCCGTTGTCGCGGGACTCCCGGTTTTAGAATACGACGATAATTTACATATTTCTAGACTTAGGCTTAAAAACATGGCGTTAGAGGGTGAAAACCCGAAATAGCGCCCGAACATCCCCGTGGGTGCCACCAACACCTCCCACGGGACATATGTAACTCTTAGGAACTGACCCCGCAGCCGCGGGACTCTTGGGTTGAGAATACGACGGTAATTTTCAAATTTCTAGAGTCAGGCTTAAAACCGTGGCGTTAGAGGGTGAAATCCCGAAATAGCCCCCGAACGTCCCCATGGGTGGCACCAACAACTCCCACGGGACCAATGTAACTTGTAGGAACTGACCCCGCAGCCATGGGAGTCCCGGTTTGAGAATAAGACCGTAATTTGCATATTTCAAGACTTAGGGTTAAAAACATGGCGTTAGAGGGTGAGAACTCGAAACTGCCCCCGAACGGCCCCATGGGTGGCACCAACACCTCCCACTGGACCAATGTAACTCGTAGGAACTGACCCCGCAGTCGCGGGACTCCCGGTTTGATTTTACGACGATAATTGGTATATTTCTAGACTTAGGCTTAAAAACATGGAGTTAGGGGGTGAAATCCTGAAACAGCCGCCGAACGTCCCCGTGGGTGGCACCAACACCTCCCACGGGACCAATGTAACTCGTAGGAATTGATCCCGCAGCCGCAGGGCTCCCGATTTTAGAATACGATGATAATTTGCCTATTTCTAGACTTAAGCTTAAAAACATGGCGTTAGACGGTGAAAACTCGAAACAACCCCCGAATGTCCCCGTGGGTGGCACCAACACCGCCCACGGGACCAATGTAACTCGTAAGAACTGACCCCGCAGTCGCGGGACTCCCGATTTGAGAATACGACGGTAATTTGAAAATTTTTAGACTTAGGCTTAAAAACATGGCGTTAGAGTGTGAAAACCTGAAACAGCCCCCGAACGTCCCCGTGGCTGGCACCAACACATCCCACGAGACCAATGTAACTCGTAAGAACTGACCCCGCAGTCGCGGGACTCCCGGGTTGAGAATACGACCATAATTTGAATATTTCTAGACTTAGGCTTAAAAACATGGCGTTAGAGGGTGAAAACTCGAAACAACCCCCGAACGACCCCGTGGGTGGCACCAACACCTCCCACGGGACCAATGTAACTCGTAGGAACTGACCCCGCAGCCACGGGAGTCCCAGTTTGAGAATACGATCGTAATTTGCATATTTCTAGACTTAGGCTTAAAAACATGGCGTTAGAGGGTGAAAACTCGAAACTGCCCCCGAACGTCCCCGTGGGTAGCACCAACACCTCCCACGGGACCAATGTAACTCGTAAGAACTGACCCCGCAGTCTCGGGACTCCCGATTTGAGAATACGACGGTAATTTGTATATTTCTAGACTTAGGCTTAAAAACGTGGCGTTAGAGGGTGAAAACACGAAACAGCCCCCGAACGTCCCCGTGGGTGGCACCAACACCTCCCACGGGACCAATGTAACTCGTAGGAACTGACCCCGCAGTCGCGGGACTCCCGGTTTGAGAATACGACGGTAATTTGCATAATTCTAGACATAGGCTTAAAAACATGGCGTTAGAGGGTGAAAACCCGAAACAGCCCCCGAACGTCCCCGTGGGTGGTACCAACACCTCCCACGGGACCAATGTAACTCGTAGGAACTGACCCCACAGCCACGGGCGTCCCGGTTTGAGAATACGACCGTAATTTGCATATTTCTAGACTTAGACTTAAAAACATGGCGTTAGAGGGTGGAAACTCGAAACCGCCCCCGAACGTCCCCATGGGTGGCACCAACACCTCCGACTGGACAAATGTAACTCGTAGGAACTGACCCCGCAGTCTCGGGACTCCCGGTTTGAGAATACGACGGTAATTTGTTTATTTCTAGAGTCAGGCTTAAAAAAAGGCGTTAGAGGGTGAAAACCCAAAACAGCCCCCGAAAATCCCCGTGGGTGGCACCAACACCTCCCACGGGACCAATGTAATTCGTAGGAACTCACCCCGCAGCCACGGGAGTCCCGGTTTTTGAATATGACGGTAATTTTCAAATTTCTAGACTTAGGCTTAAAAATATGGCGTTAGAGGTTGAGAACTCGAAACAGCCACCGAACGTCCCCGTGAGTGGCACCAACACCTCCCACGGGACCAATGTAACTCTTAGGAACTGACCCCGCAGTCGCGGGACTCCAGGTTTGAGAATACGACGGTAATTTGCATATTTATAGACTTAGGGTTAAAAACATGGCGTTAGAGGGTGAGAACTCGAAAAATCCCCCGAACGGCCCCGTGGGTGGCACCAACACCTCCCACGGGACCAATGTAACTCGTAGGAACTGACCCCGCAGTCGCACGACTCCCGGTTTGAGAATACGACGGTAATTTTCATATTTCTAGACTTAGGCTTAAAAACATGGCGCTAGAGGGTGGGAACCCGAAACATCTCCCGAACGGCCTCGTGGGTGGCCCCAACAACTCCCACGGGTCCAATGTAACTCGTACGAACTGACCCCGCAGTCTCGGGACTCCCGAATTTAGAATACGATGATAATTTGTATATTTCTAGACTTAGGCTTAAAAACATGGCGTTAGAGGGGAGAAACCCGAAACAGCCCCCGAACGTCCCCGTGGGTGGCACCAACACCTCCCACGTGACCAATGTAACTCGTAAGAACTGACCCCGCAGTCGCGGGACTCCCGATTTGAGAATACGACGATAATTTGCATATTTATAGACATAGGCTTAAAAACATGGCGTTATAGGGTGAAAACACGAAACAGCCCCCGAACGTCCCCATGGGTGGCACCAACACTTCCCACGGGACCAATGTAACTCGTAGGAACTGACCCCGCAGTCGCGGAGCTCCCGATTTTAGAATACGATGATAATTTGCCTATATCTAGACTTAGGCTTAAAAACATGGCGTTAGAAGATGAAAACCCGAAATAGCCCCCGAACGTCCCCGTGGGTGGCACCAACACCTCCCACGGGAACAATGTAACTCGTAGGAACTGACCCCGCAGCCACGGGAGTCCCGGTTTGAGAATACGACCGTAATTTGCATATTTCTAGACTTAGACTTAAAAACCTGGCGTTAGAGGGTGGGAACTCGAAACTGCCCCCGAACGTCCCCATGGGTGGCACCAACACCTCCCACTGGACCAATGTAACTCGTAAGAACTGACCCCGCAGTCTCGGGACTCCCGGTTTGAGAATACGACGGTAATTTGTATATTTTTAGACTTAGGCTTAAAAAATGGCATTAGAGGGTGAAAACCCGAAACAGCCCCCAAAAATCCCCGTGGGTGGCACCAACACCTCCCACGGGACCAATGTAATTTGTAGGAACTGACCCCGCAGCCACGGGACTTCCGATTTGAGAATACGACCGTAATTTGCATAATTCTAGAGTTAGGCTTAAAAACATGGCGTTAGAGGGTGAAAACCCGAAACAGCCCCCGAACGTCCCCATGGCTGGCACCAACACCTCCCACGGGACCAATGTAACTCGTAAGAACTGACCCCGCAGTCGCGGGACTCCTGGTTTGAGAATACGATGATAATTTGTATATTTCTAGACTTAGGCTTAAAAACATGGCGTTAGAGGGTAAAAACCCAAAACAGCTCCCGAACGTCCTCGTGGGTGGCACCAACACCTCCCACGGGACCAATGTAACTCGTAGGAACTGACCCCGTAGCCACGGGAGTCCCAGTTTGAGAATACGATCGTAATTTGCATATTTCTAGACTTAGGCTTAAAAACATGGCGTTAGAGGGTGGAAACTTGAAACTGCCCCCGAACATCCCCATGGGTGGCACCAACACCTCCCACTAGACCAATGTAACTCGTTGGAACTGACCCCGCAGTCGCGGGACTCCCGGTTTGAGAATACAACCGTAATTTGCATAATTCTAGACTTAGGCTTAAAAACATGGCGTTAGAGGGTGGGAACTCGAAACTGCCCCTAAACAGCCCCATGGGTGGCACCAACACCTCCCACGGGACCAATGTAACTCGTAGGAACTGACCCCGCTGTCGCGGGACTCCCGGTTTTAGAATACGACGATAATTTGCATATTTCTAGACTTAGGATTAAAAACATGGCGTTAGAGGGTGAAAACCCGAAACAGCCCCCGAACGTACCCGTGGGTGGCACCAACACCTCCCACGGGACCAATGTAACTTGTAGGAACTGACCCCGCAGTCGCGGGACTCCCGGTTTTAGAATACAACGGTAATTTGCATATTTCTAGATTTAGGCTTAAAAACATGGCGTTAGAGGGTGAAAACTCAAAATAGCCCCCGAACGTCCCCGTGGGTGGCACCAACACCGCCCACGGGACCAAAGTAACCCGTAGGAACTGACCCCGCAGCCGCGGGACTCCCGGTTTGAGAATACGATGGTAATTTGCAAATTTCTAGACTTAGGCTTAAAAATATTTCGTTAGAGGGTGAAAACTCGAAACAGCCCCCGAACGTCCCCTTGGGCGGCACCAACACCTCCAACGTGACCAATGTAAACTCGTAGGAACTGACCCCGCAGTCGCACGACTCCCGGTTTGAGAATACGACCGTAATTTGAATATTTCTAGACTTAGGCTTAAAAACATGGCGTTAGAGGGTGAAAACCCGAAACATCCCCCGAACGTCCCCGTGGGTGGCACCAACACCTCCCACGGGACCAATGTAAATCGTAGGAACTGACCCCACAGTCGCCGGACTCCCGATTTACGAATACGACGGTAATTTGCATATTTCTAGACTTAGGCTTAAAAACATGGCGTTAGAGGGTGAAAACCAGAAACATCCCCCGAACGTCCCCGTGGGTGGCACCAACACCTCCCAGAGGACCAATGTAACTCGTAGGAACTGACCCCGCAGCCGCGGGACTCCCGATTTTAGAATACGACGATAATTTGCATATTTCTTGACTTAGACTTAAAAACATGGTGTTAGAGGGTGAAAACCCGAAATTCCCCCGAACGTCCCCGTGGGTGGCACCAACACCTCCCACGGGACCAATGTAACTCGTAGGAACTGACCCCGCAGCCGCGGGACTCCCGGTTTGAGAATACAACCGTAATTTTCATAATTCTTGACTTAGGCATAAAAACATGGCGTTAGAGGGTGGGAACTCGAAACAGCCCCCGAACGTCCCCGTGGGTGGCACCAACACCTCCCACGGGACCAATGTAACTCGTAGGAACTGACCCCGCAGCCGCAGGACTCCAGATTTGAGAATACGACGGTAATTTGAAAATTTTTAGACTTAGGCTTAAAAACATGTCGTTAGAGGGTGAAAACCCAAAACAGCCCCCGAATGTCCCCGTGGGTGGCACCAACACCTCCCACGGGACCAATGTAACTCGTCGGAACTGACCCCGCAGCCGCGAGACTCCCGATTTGAGAATACGACGGTAATTTGCATATTTCTAGACTTAGGCTTAAAAACATGGCGCTAGAGGGTGAAAACTCGAAAGAGCCCCCGAACGTCCCCGTGGGTGGCACCAACACCTCCCACGGGACCAATGTAACTCGTAAGAACTGACCCCACAGTCGCGGGACTCCCGATTTGAGAATACGACGATAATTTGCAAATTTCTAGACTTAGGCTTAAAAACATGGCGTTAGAGGGTGAAAACACGAAACAGCCCCCGAACGTCCCCGTGGGTGGCGCCAACACCTCCCACGGGACCAATGTAACTCGTAAGAACTGACCCCGTAGTCGCGGGACTCCCGGTTTGAGAATACGACGGTAATTTGCAAATTTCTAGTCTTAGGCTTAAAAACATGGCGTTAGAGGGTGAAAACCCGAAACAGCCCCCGAACGTCCCCGTGGGTGGCACCAACACCTCCCACGGGACCAATGTAACTCGTAGGAACTGACCCCGCAGCCACGGGAGTCTCGGTTTGAGAATACGACCGTAATTTGCATATTTCTAGACATAGACTTAAAAACATGGCGTTAGAGGGTGGGAACTCGAAATCGCTCCCGAACGTCCCCATGGGTGGCACCAACACCTCCCACTGGACCAATGTAACTCGTAGGAACTGACCCCGCAGTCTCGGGACTCCCGGTTTGAGAATACGATGGTAATTTGTATATTTCTAGACTTAGGCTTAAAAGATGGCGTTAGAGGGTGAAAACCCGAAACAACCCCCGAAAATCCCCGTGGGTGGCACCAACACCTCCCACAGGACCAATGTAATTCGTAGGAACTGACCCCGTAGCCGCGGGACTCCCAGTTTGAGAATACTACCATAATTTGCATAATTCTAGACTTAGGCTTAAAAACATGGCGTTAGAGGGTGGGAACTCGAAACTTCCCCTAAACGGCCCCGTGGGTGGCACCAACACCTCCCACGGGACCAATGTAACTCGTAGGAACTGGCCCCGCAGTCACGGGACTCTCAGTTTTAGAATACGACGGTAATTTACATATTTCTAGACTTAGGCTTAAAAACATGGCGTTAGAGGGTGAAAACCCGAAACAGCGCCCGAACATCCCCGTGGGTGCCACCAACACCTCCCACGGGACATATGTAACTCGTAGAAACTGACCCCGCAGCTGCGGGACTCTCGGGTTGAGAATACGACGGTAAGTTTCAAATTTCTAGACTTAGGCTTAAAAACATGGCGTTAGAGGGTGAGAACTCGAAACAGCCAACGAACGTCCCCGTGGGTGGCACCAACACCTCCCACGGGACTAATGTAACTCTTAGGAACTGACCCCGCAGCCGCGGGACTCCAGGTTTGAGAATACGACGGTAATTTGTATATTTATAGACTTAGGGTTAAAAACATGGCGTTAGAGGGTGAGAACTCGAAACAGCCCCCGAACGGCCCCGTGGGTGGCACCAACACCTCCCACGGGACCAATGTAACTCGTAGGAACTGACCCCGCAGTCGCGGGACTGCCGGTTTTAGAATACGACGGTAATTTTCATATTTCTAGACTTAGGCTTAAAAACATGGCGTTAGAGGGGAGAAACCCGAAACAGCCCTCGAACGGCCCCATGGGTGGCACCAACACCTCCCACAGGACGAATGTAACTGACCCCGCAGTCCCGGGACTCCCGGTTTTAGAATACGACGATAATTTGCATATTTACAGACTTAGGCTTAAAAACATGGCGTTAGAGGGTGAAAACCCGAAACAGCCCCCGAACGTCCCCATGGGTGGCACCAACACCTCCCACGGGACCAATGTAACTCGTAGGAACTGACCCCGTAGTCGTGGGACTCCCGGTTTTAGAAGACGACGGTAATTTGCATATTTCTAGACTTAAGCTTAAAAACATGGCGTTAGAGGGTGAAAACCAGAAACATCCGCCGAACGTCCCCGTGGGTGGCACCAACACCTCCCAGAGGACCAATGTAACTCGTAGGAACTGACCCCGCAGCCGCGGGACTCCCGATTTTAGAATACGACGATAATTTGTATATTTCTTGACTTAGACTTAAAAACATGGTGTTAGAGGGTGAAAACCCGAACTTCCCCCGAACGTCCCCGTGGGTGGGACCAACACCTCCCACGGGACCAATGTAACTCGTAGGAACTGACCCCGCAGCCGTGGGACTCCCGGTTTGAGAATACAACCGTAATTTTCATAATTCTTGACTTAGGCATAAAAACATGGCGTTAGAGGGTGGGAACTCGAAACAGCCCCTGAACGTCCCCGTGGGTGGCACCAACACCTCCCACGGGACCAATGTAACTCGTAGGAACTGACCCCGCAGCCGCGGGACTCCAGATTTGAGAATACGACGGTAATTTGAAAATTTTTAGACTTAGGCTTAAAAACATGTCGTTAGAGGGTGAAAACCGAAAAGCCCCTGAATGTCCCCTTGGGTGGCACCAACACCTCCCACGGGACCAATGTAACTCGTCGGAACTGACCCCGCAGCCGCGAGACTCCCGGTTTGAGAATACGACGGTAATTTGCATATTTCTAGACTTAGGCTTAAAAACATGGCGTTAGAGGGTGAAAACTCGAAAGAGCCCCCGAACGTCCCCGTGGGTGGCACCAACACCTCCCACGGGACCAATGTAACTCGTAAGAACTGACCCCACAGTCGCGGGACTCCCGATTTGAGAATGCGACGGTAATTTGCAAATTTCTAGACTTAGGCTTAAAAACATGGCGTTAGAGGGTGAAAACACGAAACAGCCCCCGAACGTCCCCGTGGGTGGCACCAACACCTCCCACGGGACCAATGTAACTCGTAAGAACTGACCCCGTAGTCGCAAGACTCCCAGTTTGAGAATACGACGGTAAATTGCAAATTTCTAGTCTTAGGCTTAAAAACATGGCGTTAGAGGGTGAAAACCCGAAACAGCCCCCGAACGTCCCCTTGGGTGGCACCAACACCTCCCACGGGACCAATGTAACTCGTAGGAACTGACCCCGCAGCCACGGGAGTCTCGGTTTGAGAATACGACCGTAATTTGCATATTTCTAGACTTAGACTTAAAAACATGGCGTTAGAGGGTGGGAACTCGAAACCGCCCCCGAACGTCAACATGGGTGGCACCAACACCTCCCACTGGACCAATGTAACTCGTAGGAACTGACCCCGCAGTGTCGGGACTCCCGGTTTGAGAATACGATGGTAATTTGTATATTTCTAGACTTAGGCTTAAAAGATGGCGTTAGAGGGTGAATACCCGAAACAACCCCCGAAAATCCCCGTGGGTGGCACCATCACCTCCCACAGGACCAATGTAATTCGTAGGAACTGACCCCGTAGCCGCGGGACTCCCGATTTTAGAAACATGGCGTTAGAGGGTGGGAACTCGAAACTGCCCCTAAACGGCCCCGTGGGTGGCACCAACACCTCCCACGGGACCAATGTAACTCGTAGGAACTGGCCCCGCAGTCGCGGGACTCTCAGTTTTAGAATACGACGGTAATTTACATATTTCAAGACTTGGGCTTAAAAACATGGCGTTAGAGGGTGAAAACCCAAAACAGCGCCCGAACATCCCCGTGGGTGCCACCAACACCTCCCACGGGACATATGTAACTCGTAGGAACTGACCCCGCAGCTGCGGGACTCTCGGGTTGAGAATACGACGGTAATTTTCAAATTTCTAGACTTAGGCTTAAAAACATGGCGTTAGAGGGTGAGAACTCGAAATAGCCAACGAACGTCCCTGTGGGTGGCACCAACACCTCCCACGGGACCAATGTAACTCTTAGGAACTGACCCCGCAGCCGCGGGACTCCAGGTTTGAGAATACGACGGTAATTTGTATATTTATAGACTTAGGGTTAAAAACATGGCGTTAGAGGGTGAGAACTCGAAACAGCCCCCGAACGGCCCCGTGGGTGGCACCAACACCTCCCACGGGACCAATGTAACTCGTAGGAACTGACCCCGCAGTCGCGGGACTGCCGGTTTTAGAATACGACGGTAATTTTCATATTTCTAGACTTAGGCTTAAAAACATGGCGTTAGAGGGGAGAAACCCGAAACAGCCCTCGAACGGCCCCATGGGTGGCACCAACACCTCCCACGGGACGAATGTAACTCGTAGGAACTGACCCCGCAGTCGCGGGACTCCCGGTTTTAGAATACGACGATAATTTGCATATTTATAGACTTAGGCTTAAAAACATGGCGTTAGAGGGTGAAAACCCGAAACAGCCCCCGAACGTCCCCATGGGTGGCACCAACACCTCCCACGGGACCAATGTAACTCGTAGGAACTGACCCCGTAGTCGTGGGACTCCCGGTTTTAGAAGACGACGGTAATTTGCATATTTCTAGACTTAAGCTTAAAAACATGGCGTTAGAGGGTGAAAACTGAAAATAGCCCCCGAGTGTCTCCGTGGGTTGCACCAACACCTCCCACGGGACCAATGTAACTCGTAGGAACTGACCCCGCAGCCGCGGGACTCCCGGTTTGACAATACGACGGTAAATTGCAAATTTCTAAACTTAGGCTTAAAAAGATTTCGTTAGAGGGTGAAAACCCGAAACAGCCCCCGAACATCCTCGTGGGTGGCACCAACACCTCCCACAAGACCAATGTAACTCGTAGGAACTGACCCCGCAGTCGCGGGACTCCCGGTTTGAGAATACGACTGTAATTTGAATATTTCTAGACTTAGGCTTAAAAACATGGCGTTAGAGGGTAAAAAACCGAAACAGCCCCCGAACGTCCCCGTGGGTGGCACCAACACCTCCCACGGGACTAATGTAACTCGTAGGAACTGACCCCGCAGTCGCGGGACTCCCGATTTGAGAATACGACGGTAATTTGCATATTTCTAGACTTAGGCTTAAAAACATGGCGTTAGTGGATGAAAACCCGAAACATCCCCCGAACGTCCCCGTGGGTGGCACCAAAACCTCCCACGGGACCAATGTAACTCGTAGGAACTGACCCCGCAGCCGCGGGACTCCCGGTTTGAGAATAAAACCGTAATATTCATAATTCTTGACTTAGGCTTAAAAACATGGCGTTAGAGGGTGAAAACTCGAAACAGTCCCCGAACATCCCCGTGGGTGGCACCAACACCTCCCACGGGACATATGTAACTCGTAGGAAGTTACCCCGGTGCCACGGGACTCTCAGGTTGAGAATATGACGGTAATTTGCTAATTTCTAGACTTAGGCTTAAAAACATGGCGTTAGAGGGTGAGAACTCGAAACAGCCACCGAACGTCCCCGTGGGTGGCACCAACACCTCCCACGGGACCAATGTAACTCTTAGGAACTGACCCCGCACCCGCGGGATTCCTGGTTTGAGAATACGACCATAATTTGCATATTTATTGACTTAGGGTTAAAAACATGGCGTTAGAGGGTGAGAACTCGAAACAGCCCCTGAACGGCCCCGTGGGTGGCACCAACACCTCCCACGGGACCAATGTAACTCGTAGGAACTGATCCCGTAGTTGCGGGACTCCCGATTTTAGAATACGATGATAATTTGCCTATTTCTAGACTTAGGCTTAAAAACATGGTGTTAGAGGGTGGGAACTCGAAACAGCCCCCCCCCCCCTCCCGAACGGCCCCATGGGTGGCACTAACACCTCCCACGGGACCAATGTAACTCGTATGAACTGACCCCGCAGCCGCGGGACTCCCGATTTGAGAATACGACGGTAATTTGCATATTTATAGACTTAGGGTTAAAAATATGGTGTTGGAGGGTGAGAGCTCGAAACAGCCCCCGAACGGCCCCGTGGGTGGCACAAACACCTCCCACGTGACCAATGTAACTAGTAGGAACTGACCCCGCAGTCGCGGGGCTCCCGGTTTTAGAATACGACGGTAATTTGCATATTTCTAGACTTAGGCTTAAAAACATGGTGTTAGAGGGTGGGAACTCGAAACAACCACCGAACGACCCCATGGGTGGCACCAACACCTCCCACGGGACCAATGTAACTCGTATGAACTGACCCCGCAGTCGCGGTACTCCCCGTTTTAGAATACGATGATAATTTGCATATTTCGAGACTTAGGCTTAACAACATGGCGTTAGAGGGGAAAAACCCGAAACAGCCCCCGAACGACCCTGTGGGTGGCACCAACACCTCCCACGGGACCAATGTAACTCGTAGGAACTGACCCCGCAGTCGCGGGACTCCCGGTTTGAGAATACGACCGTAATTTGAATATTTCTAGACTTAGGCTTAAAAACATGGCGTTAGAGGGTGAAAACCCGAAACAGCCCCCGAACGTCCCCGTGAGTGGCACCAACACCTTCCACGGGACCAATGTAACTCATAGGAACTGACCCCGCTGCCGCGGGACTCCCAATTTGAGAATACGACGGTAATTTGCATATTTATAGACTTAGGGTTGAAAATATGGCATTAGAGAGTGAGAGCTCGAAACAGCCCCCGAACGGCCCCGTGGGTGGCACCAACACCTCCCACGAGACCAATGTAACTAGTTGGAACTGACCCCGCAGTCGCGGGACTCCCGGTTTTAGAATACGATTTTAATTTGCATATTTCTAGACTTAGGCTTAAAAACATGGTGTTAGAGGGTGGGAACTCGAAACAACCCCCGAACGGCCCCATGGGTTGTACCAACACCTGCCACGGGACCAATGTAACTCGTAGGAACTGACCCCGCAGCCGCGGGACTCCCGGTTTGAGAATACGACGGTGATTTGCAAATTTCTAGGCTTAGGTTGAAAAACATTTCGTTAGAGGGTGAAAACCCGAAACAAACCCCGAACGTCCCCGTGGGTGGCACCAACACCTCCCACGGGACAAATGTAACTCGTAGGAACTGACCCCGCAGTCGCGGGTGTCCCGGTTTGAGAATACGACCGTAATTTGCATATTTCTAGACTTTGGCTTAAAAACATGGCGTTAGAGGGTGAAAACCCGAAACAGCCCCTGAACGTCCCCGTGGGTGGCACCAACACCTCCCACGGGACCAATGTAACTCGTAGGAACTGACCCCGCAGCCGCGGGACTCCCGGTTCGAGAATACAACCGTAATTTGCATAATTCTAAACTTAGACTTAAAAACATGGCGTTGGAGGGCGAGAACATGAAACAGCCCCCGAACGTCCCCGTGGGTGGCACCAAAACCTCCCACGGGACCAATGTAACTCGTAGGAACTGACCCCGCAGCCGCGGGACTCCCGGTTTGAGAATACAACCGTAATATGCATAATTCTTGACTTAGGCTTAAAAACATGGCGTTAGAGGGTGAAAACCCGAAACAGTCCCCGAACATCCCCGTGGGTGGCACCAACACCTCCCACGGGACATATGTAACTCGTACTAACTGACCCCGCTGCCACGGGACTCTCAGGTTGAGAATACGACGGTAATTTGCAAATTTCTAGACTTAGGCTTAAAAACATGGCGTTAGAGGGTGATAACTCGAAACAGCCACCGAACGTCCCCTTGGGTGGCACCAACACCTCCCATGGGACCAATGTTACTCTTAGGAACTGACCCCGCACCCGCGGGAGCCCCGGTTTGAGAATACGACGGTAATTTGCATATTTATAGACTTAGGGTTAAAAACATGGCGTTAGAGGGTGAGAACTCGAAACAGCCCCCGAACGGCCCCGTGGGTGGCACCAACACCTCCCACGGGACCAATGTAACTCGTAGGAACTGACCCCGCAGCCACGGGAGTCCCAGTTTGAGAATACGATCGTAATTTGCATATTTCTAGACTTAGGCTTAAAAACATGGTGTTAGGGGGTGTGAACTCGAAACAGCCCCCCCTCCCCCCGAACGGCCCCATGGGTGGCACCAACACCTCCCACGGGACCAATGTAACTCGTAGGAACTGACCCCGCAGCCGCGGGACTCCCGATTTAAGAATACGATGGTAATTTGCATATTTCTAGACTTAGGCTTAAAAACATGGCGTTAGAGGGGAAAAACCTGAAACAGCCCCCGAACGTCCCCGTGGGTGGCACCAACACCTCCCACGGGACCAATGTAACTCGTAGGAACTGACCCCGCAGCCGCGGGACTCCCGGTTTGAGAATACGATGGTGATTTGCAAATTTCTAGACTTAGGTTTAAAAACATTTCGTTAGAGGGTGAAAACCCGAAACAAACCCCGAATGTCCCCGTGGGTGGCACCAACACCTCCCACGGGACCAATGTAACTCGTAGGAACTGACCCCGCAGCCGCGGAAGTCCCGGTTTGAGAATACGACCGTAATTAGCATATTTCTTGACTTTGACTTAAAAACATGGCGTTAGAGGGTGGGAACTCGAAACTGCCACCGAACGTCCCCGTGGGTGGCACCAACACCTCCCATGGGACCAATGTAACTTGTAGGAACTGACCCCGCAGCCGCGGGACTCCCGGTTTGAGAATACGACGGTAATTTGCAAATTTCTAGACTTAGGCTTAAAAACATTTCGTTAGAGGGTGAAAATCCGAAACAACCCCCGAACGTCCCCGTGGGTGGCACCAACACCTCCCACGGGACCAATGTAACTCGTAGGAATTGACCCCGCAGCCGCGGGAGTCCCGGTTTGAGAATACGACCGTAATTTGCATATTTCTAGACTTAGGCTTAAAAACATGGCGTTAGAGGGTGGAAACTCGAAACTGCATCCGAACGTCCCCGTGGGTGGCACCAACACGACCCATGGGACCAATGTAACTCGTAGGAACTGACCCCGCAGTCGCGAGACTCCCGATTTGAGAATACGACGATAATTTCCATATTTCTAGACTTAGGCTTAAAAACATGGCGTTAGTGGGTGAAAACCCGAAACAGCCCCCGAACGTCCCCGTGGGTGGCACCAACACCTCCCACGGGACCAATGTAATTCGTAGGAACTGTCCCCGCAGCCGCGGGACTCCCGGTTTGAGAATACGATCGTAATTTGCCTAATTCTAAACTTAGACTTAAAAACATGGCGTTAGAGGGTGGGAACTCGAAACTGACCCCAAACGGCCCCATGGGTGGCACCAACACCTCCCACGGGACCAATGTAACTAGTAGGAACTGACCCCGCAGTCGCGGGACTCCCGGTATTAGTATACGACGGTAATTTGCAAGTTTCTATACTTAGGCTTCAAAACATGGCGTTTAAGGGTGAGATCTCGAAACAACCCCCGAACGTCCCCGTGGGTGGCACCAACACCTCCCACGGGACATATGTAACTCGTAGGAACTGACCCCGCAGCCGCGGGACTCCCGATTTGAGAATACGACGGTAATTTGCATATTTATAAACTTAGGGTTAAAAACATGGCGTTAGAGGGTGTGAACTCGATACAGCCCCCGAACGGCCCCGTGGGTGGCACCAAGACCACCCACGGGACCAATGTAACTCGTAGGAACTGACCCCGCAGTCGCGGGACTCCCAGTTTTAGAATACGACGATAATTTGCATATTTCTAGACTTAGGCTTAAAAACATGGTGTTAGAGGGTGGGAACTCGAAACAACCCCCACGAACGGCCCCATGGGTGGCACCAACACCTCCCACGGGACCAATGTAACTCGTAGGAATTGACCCTGCAGTCGCGGGACTCCCAGTTTTAGAATACGATGATAATTTACATATTTATGTACTTAGGCTTAAAAACATGGCGTTAGAGGGAGAAAACTCGAAACAGCCCCCGAACATCCCCGTGGGTGGCACCAACACCTCCCACGGGACCAATGTAACTCGTAGGAATTGACCCCGCAGCCGCGAGACTCTCAGGTTGAGAATACGACGGTAATTTTCATATTTCTAGACTTAGGCTTAAAAACATTTCATTAGAGGGTTAAAACCCGAAACAACCCCCGAACGTCCCTGTGGGTGGCACCAACACCTCCCACGGGACCAATGTAACTCGTAGGAACTGACCCCGCAGTCGCGGGACTCCCGGTTTGAGAATACGACCGTAATTTGAATATTTCTAGACTTAGGCTTAAAAACATGGCGTTAGAGGGTGAAAACCCGAAACAGCCCCCGAACGTCCCCGTGAGTGGCACCAACATCTCCCACGGGACCAATGTAACTCATAGGAACTGACCCCGCAGCCCCGGGACTCCCAATTTGAGAATACGACGGTAATTTGCATATTTATAGACTTAGGGTTGAAAATATGGCGTTAGAGGGTGAGAGCTCGAAACAACCTCCGAACGGCCCCGTGGGTGGCACCAACACCTCCCACGAGACCAATGTAACTAGTTGGAACTGACCCCGCAGTCGCGGGACTCCCGGTTTTAGAATACGATGGTAATTTGCATATTTCTAGACTTAGGCTTAAAAACATGGTGTTAGAGGGTGGGAACTCGAAACAACCCCCGAACGGCCCCATGGGTGGTACCAACACCTCCCACGGGACCAATGTAACTCGTAGGAACAGACCCCGCAGCCGCGGGACTCCCGATTTGAGAATACGGCGGTGATTTGCAAATTTCTAGGCTTAGGTTGAAAAACATTTCGTTAGAGGGTGAAAACCCGAAACAAACCCCGAACGTCCCCGTGGGTGGCACCAACACCTCCCACGGGACAAATGTAACTCGTAGGAACTGACCCCGCAGTCGCGGGAGTCCCGGTTTGAGAATACGACCGTAATTTGCATATTTCTAGACTTTGGCTTAAAAACATGGCGTTAGAGGGTGAAAACCCGAAACAGCCCCTGAACGTCCCCGTGGGTGGCACCAACACCTCCCACGGGACCAATGTAACTCGTAGGAACTGACCCCGCAGCCGCGGGACTCCCGGTTCGAGAATACAACCGTAATTTGCATAATTCTAAACTTAGACTTAAAAATATGGCGTTGGAGGGCGGGAACATGAAACAGCCCCCGAACGTCCCCGTGGGTGGCACCAAAACCTCCCACGGGACCAATGTAACTCGTAGGAACTGACCCCGCAGCCGCGCGACTCCCGGTTTGAGAATACAACCGTAATATGCATAATTCTTGACTTAGGCTTAAAAACATGGCGTTAGAGGGTGAAAACCCAAAACAGTCCCCGAACATCCCCGTGGGTGGCACCAACACCTCCCACGGGACATATCTAACTCGTACGAACTGACCCCGCTGCCACGGGACTCTCAGGTTGAGAATACGACGGTAATTTGCAAATTTCTAGACTTAGGCTTAAAAACATGGCGTTAGAGGGTGAGAACTCGAAACAGCCCCCGAACGGCCCCGTGGGTGGCACCAACACCTCCCACGGGACCAATGTAACTCGTAGGAACTGATCCCGTAGTTGCGGGACTCCCGATTTTAGAATACGATGATAATTTGCCTATTTCTAGACTTAGGCTTAAAAACATGGTGTTAGGGGGTGGGAACTCGAAACAGCCCCCCCCCCCCCCCGAACGGCCCCATGGGTGGCACTAACACCTCCCACGGGACCAATGTATCTCGTAGGAACTGACCCCGCAGCCGCGGGACTCCCGATTTAAGAATACGATGGTAATTTGCATATTTATAGACTTAGGGTTAAAAATATGGCGTTAGAGGGTGAGAACTCGAAACAGCCCCCGAACGGCCCCGTGGGTGGCACCAACACCTCTCACGGGACCAATGTAACTAGTAGGAACTGACCCCGCAGTCGCGGGACTCCCGATTTTAGAATACGATGGTAATTTGCATATTTCTAGACTTAGGCTTAAAAACATGGTGTTAGAGGGTGGGAACTCGAAACAACCCTCGAACGGCCCCATGGGTGGCACCAACACCTCCCACGGGACCAATGTAACTCGTACGAACTGACCCCGCAGTCGCGGTACTCCCCGTTTTATAATACGATGATAATTTGCATATTTCTAGACTTAGGCTTAAAAACATGGCGTTAGAGGGGAAAAACCTGAAACAGCCCCCGAACGTCCCCGTGGGTGGCACCAACACCTCCCACGGGACCAATGTAACTCGTAGGAACTGACCCCGCAGTCGCGGGACTCCCGGTTTGAGAATACGATGGTGATTTGCAAATTTCTAGACTTAGGTTTAAAAACATTTCGTTAGAGGGTGAAAACCCGAAACAAACCCCGAATGTCCCCGTGGGTGGCACCAACACCTCCCACGGGACCAATGTAACTCGTAGGAACTGACCCCGCAGCCGCGGAAGTCCCGGTTTGAGAATACGACCGTAATTAGCATATTTCTTGACTTTGACTTAAAAACATGGCGTTAGAGGGTGGGAACTCGAAACTGCCACCGAACGTCCCCGTGGGTGGCACCAACACCTCCCACGGGACCAATGTAACTTGTAGGAACTGACCCCGCAGCCGCGGGACTCCCGGTTTGAGAATACGACGGTAATTTGCAAATTTCTAGACTTAGGCTTAAAAACATTTCGTTAGAGGGTGAAAATCCGAAACAACCCCCGAACCTCCCCATGGGTGGCACCAACACCTCCCACGGGACCAATGTAACTCGTAGGAATTGACCCCGCAGCCGCGGGAGTCCCGGTTTGAGAATACGATGGTAATTTGCATATTTCTAGACTTAGGCTTAAAAACATGGCGTTAGAGGGGAAAAACCTGAAACAGCCCCCGAACGTCCCGTGGGTGGCACCAACACCTCCCACGGGACCAATGTAACCCCTAGGAACTGACCCCGCAGCCGCGGGACTCCCGGTTTGAGAATACGATGGTGATTTGCAAATTTCTAGACTTAGGTTTAAAAACATTTCGTTAGAGGGTGAAAACCCGAAACAAACCCCGAATGTCCCCGTGGGTGGCACCAACACCTCCCACGGGACCAATGTAACTCGTAGGAACTGACCCCGCAGCCGCGGAAGTCCCGGTTTGAGAATACGACCGTAATTAGCATATTTCTTGACTTTGACTTAAAAACATGGCGTTAGAGGGTGGGAACTCGAAACTGCCACCGAACGTCCCCGTGGGTGGCACCAACACCTCCCACGGGACCAATGTAACTTGTAGGAACTGACCCCGCAGCCGCGGGACTCCCGGTTTGAGAATACGACGGTAATTTGCAAATTTCTAGACTTAGGCTTAAAAACATTTCGTTAGAGGGTGAAAATCCGAAACAACCCCCGAACGTCCCCGTGGGTGGCACCAACACCTCCCACGGGACCAATGTAACTCGTAGGAATTGACCCCGCAGCCGCGGGAGTCCCGGTTTGAGAATACGACCGTAATTTGCATATTTCTAGACTTAGGCTTAAAAACATGGCGTTAGAGGGTGGGAACTCGAAACTGCCTCCGAACGTCCCCGTGGGTGGCACCAACACGACCCATGGGACCAATGTAACTCGTAGGAACTGACCCCGCAGTCGCGAGACTCCCGATTTGAGAATACGACGATCATTTCCATATTTCTAGACTTAGGCTTAAAAACATGGCGTTAGAGGGTGAAAACCCGAAACAGCCCCCGAACGTCCCCGTGGGTGGCACCAACACCTCCCACGGGACCAATGTAATTCGTAGGAACTGACCCCGCAGCCGCGGGACTCCCGGTTTGAGAATACGATCGTAATTTGCATAATTCTAAACTTAGACTTAAAAACATGGCGTTAGAGGGTGGGAACTCGAAACTGCCCCCAAACGGCCCCATGGGTGGCACCAACACCTCCCACGGGACCAATGTAACTAGTAGGAACTGACCCCGCAGTCGCGGGACTCCCGGTATTAGTATACGACGGTAATTTGCAAGTTTCTATACTTAGGCTTCAAAACATGGCGTTTAAGGGTGAGATCTCGAAACAACCCCCGAACGTCCCCGTGGGTGGCACCAACACCTCCCACGGGACATATGTAACTCGTAGGAACTGACCCCGCAGCCGCGGGACTCCCGATTTGAGAATACGACGGTAATTTGCATATTTATAAACTTAGGGTTAAAAACATGGCGTTAGAGGGTGTGAACTCGATACAGCCCCCGAACGGCCCCGTGGGTGGCACCAAGACCACCCACGGGACCAATGTAACTCGTAGGAACTGACCCCGCAGTCGCGGGACTCCCAGTTTTAGAATACGACGATAATTTGCATATTTCTAGACTTAGGCTTAAAAACATGGTGTTAGAGGGTGGGAACTCGAAACAGCCCCCACGAACGGCCCCATGGGTGGCACCAACACCTCCCACGGGACCAATGTCACTCGTAGGAATTGACCCTGCAGTCGCGGGACTCCCAGTTTTAGAATACGATGATAATTTACATATTTCTGTACTAAGGCTTAAAAACATGGCATTAGAGGGTGAAAACTCGAAACAGCCCCCGAACATCCCCGTGGGTGGCACCAACACCTCCCACGGGACCAATGTAACTCGTAGGAATTGACCCCGCAGCCGCGAGACTCTCAGGTTGAGAATACGACGGTAATTAGCATATTTCTAGACTTAGGCTTAAAAACATGGCGTTAGAGGGTGAGAACTTGAAACACCCACCGAACGTCCCCGTGGGTGGCACCAACACCTCCCACGGGACCAATGTAACTCTTAGGAACTGACCCCATAGCCGCGGTACTCCTGGTTTGAGAATACGACGATAATTTGCTTATTTATCGACTTAGGGTTAAAAGCATGGCGTTAGAGGGTGAGAACTCGAAACAGCCCCCGAACGTCCCCATGGGTGGCACCAACACCTCTCACGGGACCAATGTAACTCGTAGGAACTGATCCCGCAGTCGCGGGACTCCCGGTTTCGGAAAACGACTGTAATTTGCATATTTCTAGACTTAGGCTTAAAAATATGGAGTTAGAGGGTGAAAACCAGAAACAGCCCCTGAACGTCCCCGTGGGTGGCACCAACACCTCCCACCGGACCAATGTAACTCGTAGGAACTGACCCCACAGTCGCGGGACTCCCGGTTTGAGAATACGACCGTAATTTGAATATTTCTAGACTTAGGCTTAAAAATATGGAATTAGAGGGGGAAAACCCGAAACTGCCCCCGAACATCCCCGTGGGTGGCACCAAAACCTCCCACGGGACCAATGCAACTCGTAGGAATTGACCCCGCAGCCGCGGGAGTCCCGGTTTGAGAATACGACCATAATTTGTATATTTCTAGACTTAGGCTTAAAAACATGGCGTTAGAGGGTGGGAACTCGAAACTGTCCCCGAACGGCCCCATGGGTGGCACCAACACCTCCCACGGGGCCAATGTAACTCGTAGGAACTGACCCCGCAGTCGCGGAACTCCCGGTTTGAGAATACGACGGTAATTTGCATATTTCTAGACTTAGGCATAAAAACATGGCGTTAGAGGGTGAAAACCCGAAACAACCCCCGAACGTCCCCGTGGGTGGCACCAACACCTCCCACGGGACCAATGTAACTCGTAGGTACTGACTCCGCAGTCGCGGGACTCCCGGTTTGAGAATACGACGGTAATTTGCAAATTTCTAGACATAGGCTTAAAAACATTTCGTTAGAGGGTGAAATCCCGAAACAACCCCCGAACGTCCCCGTGGGTGGCACCAACACCTCCCACGGGACCAATGTAACTCGTAGGAACTGATCCCGCAGTCGCGGGACTCCCGATTTGAGAATACGATGATAATTTGCCTATTTCTAGACTTAGGCTTAAAAACATGGGGTTAGACGGTGAAAACTCGAAACAGCCCCCGAATGTCCCCGTGGGTGGCACCAACACCTCCCACGGGACCAATGTAACTCGTAAGAACTGACCCCGCAGTCGCGGGACTCCCGTCTTTAGAATACGATCGTAATTTGAATATATCTAGACTTAGGCTTAAAAACATGGCGTTAGTGGGTGAAAACTCGAAACAGCCCCCGAACGTCCCCGTGGGTGGCACCAACACCTCCCACGGGACCAATGTAACTCTTAGGAACTCACCCCGTAGCCACGGTAGTCCCAGTTTGAGAATACGATCGTAATTTACATATTTCTAGACTTAGACTTAAAAACATGGCGTTAGAGGGTGGAAACTCGAAATCGCCCCCGAACGTCCCCATGGATGGCACCAACACCTCCCACTGGACCAATGTAACTCGTAGGAACTGACCCCGCAGTCTCGGGACTCCCGATTTGAGAATACGACGGTAATTTGTATATTTCTAGAGTCAGGCTTAAAAAATGGCGTTAGAGGGTGAAAACCCGAAACAGCCCCCGAAAATCCCTGTGGGTGGCACCAACACCTCCCACGGGACCAATGTAATTCGTAGGAACTGACCCCGCAGCCACGGGAGTTCCGGTTTGAAAATACGATCGTAATTTGCATATTTCTAGACTTAGGCTTAAAAACATGGCGTTAGAGGGTGAAAACTCGAAACTGCCCCCGAACGTCCCCGTGGGTGGCACCAACACCTCCCACGGGACCAATGCAACTCGTAAGAACTGACCCCGCAGTCTCGGGATTCCCGATTTGAGAATACGACGGTTATTTGTATATTTCTAGACTTAGTCTTAAAAACATGGCGTTAGAGGGTGAAAACACGAAACAGACCCCGAACGTCCCCGTGGGTGGCACCAACACCTCCCACGGGACCAATGTAACTCGTAGGAACTGACCCCGCAGCCGCGGGACTCTCGGGTTGAGAGTACGACGGTAATTTTCAAATTTCTAGAATTAGGCTTAAAAATATGGTGTTAGAGGTTGAGAACTCGAAACAGCCACCGAACGTCCCCGTGGGTGGCACCAACACATCCCACGGGACCAATGTAACTCTTAGGAACTGACCCCGCAGTCGCGGGACTCCAGGTTTGAGAATACGACGGTAATTTGCATATTTATAGACTTAGGGTTAAAAACATGGCGTTAGAGGGTGGGAAAACGAAACATCCCCCGAACGGCCCCGTGGGTGGCACCAACAACTCCCACGGGTCCAATGTAACTCGTACGAACTGACCCCGCAGTCGCACGACTCCCGGTTTGAGAATACGATGATAATTTGTATATTTCTAGACTTAGGCTTAAAAACATGGCGTTAGAGGGGAGAAACCCGAAACAGCCCCCGAACGTCCCCGTGGGTGGCACCAACACCTCCCACGGGACCAATGTAACTCGTAAGAACTGACCCCGCAGTCGCGGGGCTCCCGATTTTAGAATACGATGATAATTTGCCTATTTCTAGACTTAGGCTTAAAAACATGGCGTTAGAAGATGAAAACCCGAAATAGCCCCCGAACGTCCCCGTGGGTGGCACCAACACCTCCCACGGGACCAATGTAACTCGTAGGAACTGACCCCGCAGCCACGGGAGTCCCGGTTTGAGAATACGACCGTAATTTGCATATTTCTAGACTTAGACTTAAAAACATGGCGTTAGAGGGTGGGAACTCGAAACTGCCCCCGAACGTCCCCATGGGTGGCACCAACACCTCCCACTGGACCAATGTAACTCGTAAGAACTGACCCCGCAGTCTCGGGACTCCCGGTTTGAGAATACGACGGTAATTTGTATATTTTTAGACTTAGGCTTAAAAAATGGCATTAGAGGGTGAAAACCCGAAATAGCCCCCAAAAATCCCCGTGGGTGGCACCAACACCTCCCACGGGACCAATGTAATTTGTAGGAACTGACCCCGCAGCCACGGGACTCCCGATTTGAGAATACGACCGTAATTTGCATAATTCTAGAGTTAGGCTTAAAAACATGGCGTTAGAGGGTGAAAACCCGAAACAGCCCCCGAACGTCCCCGTGGCTGGCACCAACACCTCCCACGGGACCAATGTAACTCGTAAGAACTGACCCCGCAGTCGCGGGACTCCTGGTTTGAGAATACGATGATAATTTGTATATTTCTAGACTTAGGCTTAAAAACATGGCGTTAGAGGGTGAAAACCCAAAACAGCTCCCGAACGTCCCCGTGGGTGGCACCAACACCTCCCACGGGACCAATGTAACTCGTAGGAACTGACCCCGCAGCCACGGGAGTCCCAGTTTGAGAATACGATCGTAATTTGCATATTTCTAGACTTAGGCTTAAAAACATGGCGTTAGAGGGTGGAAATTCGAAACTGCCCCCGAACATCCTTATGGGTGGCACCAACACCTCCCACTGGACCAATGTAACTCGTAGGAACTGACCCCGCAGTCTCGGGACTCCGAATTTGAGAATACGACGGTAATTTGTATATTTCAAGACTTAGGCTTAAAAACATGGCGTTAGAGCGTGAAAACCAGAAACAGACCCTGAACGTCCCCGTGGGTGGCACCAACACCTCCCACGGGACCAATGTTACTCGTAGGAACTGACCCCGCAGTCGCGGGACTCCCGATTTTAGATTACAACGGTAATTTGCATATTTCTAGATTTAGGCTTAAAAACATGGCGTTAGAGGGTGAAAACTCAAAATAGCCCCCGAACGTCCCCGTGGGTGGCACCAACACCGCCCACGGGACCAAAGTAACTCGTAGGAACTGACCCCGCAGCCGCGGGACTCCCGGTTTGAGAATACGATGGTAATTTGCATATTTATAGACTTAGGGTTAAAAATATTTCGTTAGAGGGTGAAAACCCGAAACATCCCCCGAACGTCCCCGTGGGTGGCACCAACACCGCCCACGGGACCAATGTAACTCGTAGGAACTGACCCCGCAGCCGCGGGACTCCCGATTTTAGAATACGACGATAATTTGCATATTTCTTGACTTAGACTTAAAAACATGGTGTTAGAGGGTGAAAACCCGAAACTTCCCCCGAACGTCCCCGTGGGTGGCACCAACACCTCCCACGGGACAAATGTAACTCGTAGGAACTGACCCCGCAGCCGCGGGACTCCCGGTTTGAGAATACAACCGTAATTTTCATAATTCTTGACTTAGGCATAAAAACATGGCGTTAGAGGGTGGGAACTCGAAACTGCCCCGGAACGGCCCCATGGGTGGCACCAACACCTCCCACGGGACCAATGTGACTCGTAGGAACTGACCCCGCAGTCGCGAGACTCCCGGTTTGAGAATACGGCGGTAATTTGCATATGTCTAGACTTAGGCTTAAAAACATGGCGTTAGAGGGTGAAAACCCGAAACAGCCCCCGAACGTCCTCGTCGGTGGCACCAACTCCTCCCACGGGACCAATGTAACTCGTAGGAACTGACCCCGCAGTCGCGAGACTCCCGGTTTGAGAGTACAATCGTAATTTGCATAGTTCTAGACTTAGGCTTAAAAACGTGGCGTTAGAGGGTGAGAACTCGAAACAACCACCGAACGTCCCCATGGGTGGAACCAACACCTCCCAGGGGACCAATGTAACTCGTAGGAACTCACCCCGCGGTCGCGGGACTCCCGTTTTTAGAATACGACGGTAATTTGCATATTTCTAGACATAGGCTTAAAAACATGGCGTTAGAGGGTGAAAACTCGAAACAGCCCCCGAACGTCCCCGTGGGTGGCACCAACACCTCCCACGGGACCAATGTAACTCGTCGGAACTGACCTCGCAGCCGCGAGACTCCCGGTTTGAGAATACGACGGTAATTTGCATATTTCTAGACTTAGGCTTAAAAACATGGCGTTAGAGGGTGAAAACTCGAAAGAGCCCCCGAATGTCCCCGTGGGTGGCACCAACACCTCCCACGGGACCAATGTAACTCGTAAGAACTGACCCCACAGTCGCGGGACTCCCGATTTGAGAATACGACGGTAATTTGCAAATTTCTAGACTTAGGCTTAAAAACATGGCGTTAGAGGGTGAAAACACGAAACAGCCCCCGAACGTCCCCGTGGGTGGCACCAACACCTCCCACGGGACCAATGTAACTCGTAAGAACTGACCCCGTAGTCGCGGGACTCCCGGTTTGAGAATACGACGGTAATTTGCAAATTTCCAGTCTTAGGCTTAAAAACATGGCGTTAGAGGGTGAAAACCCGAAAAAGCCCCCGAACGTCCCCGTGGGTGGCACCAACACCTCCCACGGGACCAATGTAACTCGTAGGAACTGACCCCGCAGCCACGGGAGTCTCGGTTTGAGAATACCACCGTAATTTGCATATTTCTAGACTTAGACTTAAAAACATGGCATTAGAGGGTGGGAAATCGAAACCGCCCCCGAACGTCCCCATGGGTGGCACCAACACCTCCCACTGGACCAATGTAACTCGTAGGAACTGACCCCGCAGTCTCGGGACTCCCGGTTTGAGAATACGATGGTAATTTGTATATTTCTAGACTTAGGCTTAAAAGATGGCGTTAGAGGGTGAAAACCCGAAACAACCCCCGAAAATCCCTGTGGGTGGCACCAACACCTCCCACAGGACCAATGTAATTCGTAGGAACTGACCCCGTAGTCGCGGGACTCCCAGTTTGAGAATACTACCGTAATTTGCATAATTCTAGACTTAGGCTTAAAAACATGGCGTTAGAGGGTGGGAACTCGAAACTTCCCCTAAACGGCCCCGTGGGTGGCACCAACACCTCCCACGGGACCAATGTAACTCGTAGGAACTGGCCCCGCAGTCGCGGGACTCTCAGTTTTAGAATACGACGGTAATTTACATATTTCTAGACTTAGGCTTAAAAACATGGCGTTAGAGGGTGAAAACCCGAAACAGCGCCCGAACATCCCCGTGGGTGCCACCAACACCTCCCACGGGACATATGTAACTCGTAGGAACTGACCCCGCATCCGCGGGACTCTCGGGTTGAGAGTACGACGGTAATTTTCAAATTTCTAGACTTAGGCTTAAAAACATGGCGTTAGAGGATGAGAACTCCAAACAGCCAACGAACGTCCCCGTGGGTGGCACCAACACCTCCCACGGGACCAATGTAACTCTTAGGAACTGACCCCGCAGCCGCGGGACTCCAGGTTTGAGAATACGACGGTAATTTGCATATTTATAGACTTAGGGTTAAGAACATGGTGTTAGAGGGGGAGAACTCGAAACAGCCCCCGAACGGCCCCGTGGGTGGCACCAACACCTCCCACGGGACCAATGTAACTCGTAGGAACTGACCCCGCAGTCGCGGGACTGCCGGTTTTAGAATACGACGGTAATTTTCATATTTCTAGACTTAGGCTTAAAAACATGGCGTTAGAGGGGAGAAACCTGAAACTGCCCTCGAACGGCCCCATGGGTGGCACCAACACCTCCCACGGGACGAATGTAACTCGTAGGAACTGACCCCGCAGTCGCGGGACTCCCGGTTTTAGAATACGACGATAATTTGCATATTTATAGATTTAGGCTTAAAAACATGGCGTTAGAGGGTGAAAACTCGAAACAGCCCCCGAACGTTCCCATGGGTGGCACCAACACCTCCCACGGGACCAATGTAACTCGTAGGAACTGACCCCGTAGTCGCGGGACTCCCAGTTTTAGAAGACGACGGTAATTTGCATATTTCTAGACTTAAGCTTAAAAACATGGCGTTAGAGGGTGAAAACTGAAAATAGCCCCCGAGCGTCTCCGTGGGTGGCACCAACACCTCCCACGGGACCAATGTAACTCGTAGGAACTGACCCCGCAGCCGCGGGACTCCCGGTTTGACAATACGACGGTAAATTGCAAATTTCTAGACTTAGGCTTAAAAACATTTCGTTAGAGGGTGAAAACCCGAAACAGCCCCCGAACGTCCCCGTGGGTGGCTCCAACACCTCCCACAAGACCAATGTAACTCGTAGGAACTGACCCCGCAGTCGCGGGACTCCCGGTTTGAGAATACGACTGTAATTTGAATATTTCTAGACTTAGGCTTACAAACATGGCGTTAGAGGGTAAAAAACCGAAACAGCCCCCGAACGTCCCCGTGGGTGGCACCAACACCTCCCACGGGACTAATGTAACTCGTAGGAACTGACCCCGCAGTCGCGGGACTCCCGATTTGAGAATACGACGGTAATTTGCATATTTCTAGACTTAGGCTTAAAAACATGGCGTTAGTGGATGAAAACCCGAAACATCCCCCGAACGTCCCCGTGGGTGGCACCAAAGCCTCCCACGGGACCAATGTAACTCGTAGGAACTGACCCCGCAGCCGCGGGACTCCCGGTTTGAGAATAAAACCGTAATATTCATAATTCTTGACTTAGGCTTAAAAACATGGCGTTAGAGGGTGAAAACCCGAAACAGTCCCCGAAGATCCCCGTGGGTGGCACCAACACCTCCCACGGGACTTATGTAACTCGTAGGAAGTGACCCCGGTGCCACGGGACTCTCAGGTTGAGAATATGACGGTAATTTGCTAATTTCTAGACTTAGGCTAAAAAACATGGCGTTAGAGGGTGAGAACTCGAAACAGCCACCGAACGTCCCCGTGGGTGGCACCAACACCTCCCACGGGACCAATGTAACTCTTAGGAACTGACCCCGCAGCCACGGGAGTCTCGGTTTGAGAATACCACCGTAATTTGCATATTTCTAGCCTTAGACTTAAAAACATGGCATTAGAGGGTGGGAAATCGAAACCGCCCCCGAACGTCCCCATGGATGGCACCAACACCTCCCACTGGACCAATGTAACTCGTAGGAACTGACCCCGCAGTCTCGGGACTCCCGATTTGAGAATACGATGGTAATTTGTATATTTCTAGACTTAGGCTTAAAAGATGGCGTTAGAGGGTGAAAACCCGAAACAACCCCCGAAAATCCCTGTGGGTGGCACCAACACCTCCCACAGGACCAATGTAATTCGTAGGAACTGACCCCGTAGCCGCGGGACTCCCAGTTTGAGAATACTACCGTAATTTGCATAATTCTAGACTTAGGCTTAAAAACATGGCGTTAGAGGGTGGGAACTCGAAACTTCCCCTAAACGGCCCCGTGGGTGGCACCAACACCTCCCACGGGACCAATGTAACTCGTAGGAACTGGCCCCGCAGTCGCGGGACTCTCAGTTTTAGAATACGACGGTAATTTACATATTTCTAGACTTAGGCTTAAAAACATGGCGTTAGAGGGTGAAAACCCGAAACAGCGCCCGAACATCCCCGTGGGTGCCACCAACACCTCCCACGGGACATATGTAACTCGTAGGAACTGACCCCGCATCCGCGGGACTCTCGGGTTGAGAGTACGACGGTAATTTTCAAATTTCTAGACTTAGGCTTAAAAACATGGCGTTAGAGGGTGAGAACTCCAAACAGCCAACGAACGTCCCCGTGGGTGGCACCAACACCTCCCACGGGACCAATGTAACTCTTAGGAACTGACCCCGCAGCCGCGGGACTCCAGGTTTGAGAATACGACGGTAATTTGCATATTTATAGACTTAGGGTTAAGAACATGGTGTTAGAGGGGGAGAACTCGAAACAGCCCCCGAACGGCCCCGTGGGTGGCACCAACACCTCCCACGGGACCAATGTAACTCGTAGGAACTGACCCCGCAGTCGCGGGACTGCCGGTTTTAGAATACGACGGTAATTTTCATATTTCTAGACTTAGGCTTAAAAACATGGCGTTAGAGGGGAGAAACCTGAAACTGCCCTCGAACGGCCCCATGGGTGGCACCAACACCTCCCACGGGACGAATGTAACTCGTAGGAACTGACCCCGCAGTCGCGGGACTCCCGGTTTTAGAATACGACGATAATTTGCATATTTATAGATTTAGGCTTAAAAACATGGCGTTAGAGGGTGAAAACTCGAAACAGCCCCCGAACGTTCCCATGGGTGGCACCAACACCTCCCACGGGACCAATGTAACTCGTAGGAACTGACCCCGTAGTCGCGGGACTCCCAGTTTTAGAAGACGACGGTAATTTGCATATTTCTAGACTTAAGCTTAAAAACATGGCGTTAGAGGGTGAAAACTGAAAATAGCCCCCGAGCGTCTCCGTGGGTGGCACCAACACCTCCCACGGGACCAATGTAACTCGTAGGAACTGACCCCGTAGCCGCGGGACTCCCGGTTTGACAATACGACGGTAAATTGCAAATTTCTAGACTTAGGCTTAAAAACATTTCGTTAGAGGGTGAAAACCCGAAACAGCCCCCGAACGTCCCCGTGGGTGGCTCCAACACCTCCCACAAGACCAATGTAACTCGTAGGAACTGACCCCGCAGTCGCGGGACTCCCGGTTTGAGAATACGACTGTAATTTGAATATTTCTAGACTTAGGCTTACAAACATGGCGTTAGAGGGTAAAAAACCGAAACAGCCCCCGAACGTCCCCGTGGGTGGCACCAACACCTCCCACGGGACTAATGTAACTCGTAGGAACTGACCCCGCAGTCGCGGGACTCCCGATTTGAGAATACGACGGTAATTTGCATATTTCTAGACTTAGGCTTAAAAACATGGCGTTAGTGGATGAAAACCCGAAACATCCCCCGAACGTCCCCGTGGGTGGCACCAAAACCTCCCAAGGGACCAATGTAACTCGTAGGAACTGACCCCGCAGCCGCGGGACTCCCGGTTTGAGAATAAAACCGTAATATCCATAATTCTTGACTTAGGCTTAAAAACATGGCGTTAGAGGGTGAAAACGCGAAACAGTCCCCGAAGATCCCCGTGGGTGGCACCAACACCTCCCACGGGACATATGTAACTCGTAGGAAGTGACCCCGGTGCCACGGGACTCTCAGGTTGAGAATATGACGGTAATTTGCTAATTTCTAGACTTAGGCTAAAAAACATGGCGTTAGAGGGTGAGAACTCGAAACAGCCACCGAACGTCCCCGTGGGTGGCACCAACACCTCCCACGGGACCAATGTAACTCTTAGGAACTGACCCCGCACCCGCGGGATTCTCTGTTTGAGAATACGACCGTAATTTGCATATTTATTGACTTAGGGTTAAAAACATGGTGTTAGAGGGTGAGAACTCGAAACAGCCCCTGAACGGCCCCGTGGGTGGCACCAACACCTCCCACGGGACCAATGTAACTCGTAGGAACTGATCCCGTAGTTGCGGGACTCCCGATTTTAGAATACGATGATAATTTGCTTATTTCTAGACTTAGGCTTAAAAACATGGTGTTAGAGGGTTGGAACTCGAAACAGCCCCCCCCCGAACGGCCCCATGGGTGGCACTAACACCTCCCACGGGACCAATGTAACTCGCAGGAACTCACCCCGCAGCCGCGGGACTCCCGGTTTGAGAATATGATGGTAATTTGCTAATTTCTAGACTTAGGCTAAAAAACATTTCATTAGAGGGTTAAAACCCGAAACAGCCCCCGAACGTCCCTTTGGGTGGCACCAACACCTCCCACGGGACCAATGTAACTCGTAGGAACTGACCCCGCCGTCGCGGGACTCCCGGTTTGAGAATACGACCGTAATTTGAATATTTCTAGACTTAGGCTTAAAAACATGGCGTTAAAGGGGAAAAACCTGAAACAGCCCCCGAACGTCCCCGTGGGTGGCACCAACACCTCCCACGGGACCAATGTAACTAGTAGGAACTGACCCCGCAGTCGCGGGACTCCCGGTTTTAGAATACGATGGTAATTTGCATATTTCTAGACTTAGGCTTAAAAACATGGTGTTAGAGGGTGGGAACTCGAAACAACCCCCGAACGGCCCCATGGGTGGTACCAACACCTCCCACGGGACCAATGTAACTCGTAGGAACTGACCCCGCAGCCGCGGGACTCCCGATTTGAGAATACGACGGTAATTTGCATATTTATAGACTTAGGGTTGAAAATATGGCGTTAGAGGGTGAGAAATCGAAACAGCCCCCGAACGGCCCCGTGGGTGGCACCAACACCTCTCACGGGCCAATGTAACTAGTAGGAACTGACCCCGCAGTCGCGGGACTCCCGATTTTAGAATACGATGGTAATTTGCAAATTTCTAGACTTAGGCTTAAAAACATGGTGTTAGAGGGTGAAAACCCGAAACAGCGCCCGAACATCCCCGTGGGTGCCACCAACACCTCCCACGGGACATATGTAACTCGTAGGAACTGACCCCGCAGCCGCGGGACTCTCGGGTTGAGAGTACGACGGTAATTTTCAAATTTCTAGACTTAGGCTTAAAAACATGGCGTTAGAGGGTGAGAACTCCAAACAGCCAACGAACGTCCCCGTGGGTGGCACCAACACCTCCCACGGGACCAATGTAACTCTTAGGAACTGACCCCGCAGCCGCGGGACTCCCGGTTTGAGAATACGATGGTGATTTGCAAATTTCTAGGCTTAGGTTGAAAAACATTTCGTTAGAGGGTGAAAACCCGAAACAAACCCCGAACGTCCCCGTGGGTGGCACCAACACCTCCCACGGGACTAATGTAACTCGTAGGAACTGACCCCGCAGCCGCGGGAGTCCCGGTTTGAGAATACGACCGTAATTTGCATATTTCTAGACTTTGGCTTAAAAACATGGCGTTAGAGGGTGGGAAATCGAAACTGCCTCCGAATGGCCCCATGGGTGGCACCAACACCACCCACGGGACAAATGTAACTCGTAGGAACTGACCCCGCAGTCGCGGGACTCCCGATTGGAGAATACGACGATAATTTGCATATTTCTAGACTTAGGCTTAAAACATGGCGTTAGAGGGTGAAAACCCGAAACAGCCCCTGAACGTCCCCGTGGGTGGCACCAACACCTCCCACGGGACCAATGTAACTCGTAGGAACTGACCCCGCAGCCGCGGGACTCCCGGTTTGAGAATACAACCGTAATTTGCATAATTCTAAACTTAGACTTAAAAACATGGCGTTGGAGGGTGGGAACATGAAACAACCCCCGAACGTCCCCGTGGGTGGCACCAAAACCTCCCACGGGACCAATGTAACTCGTAGGAACTGACCCCGCAACCGCGGGACTCCCGGTTTGAGAATACAACCGTAATATGCATAATTCTTGACTTCGGCTTAAAAACATGGCGTTAGAGGGTGAAAACCCGAAACAGTCCCCGAACATCCCCGTGGATGGCACCAACACCTCCCACGGGACATATGTAACTCGTAGGAACTGACCCCGCTGCCACGGGACTCTCAGGTTGAGAATACGACGATAATTTGCAAATTTCTAGACTTAGGCTTAAAAACATGGCGTTAGAAGGTGAGAACTCGAAACAGCCACCGAACGTCCCCGTGGGTGGCACCAACACCTCCCACGGGACCAATGTTACTCTTAGGAACTGACCCCGCACCCGTGGGAGCCCCGGTTTGAGAATACGACGGTAATTTGCATATTTATAGACTTAGGGTTAAAAACATGGCGTTAGAGGGTGAGAACTCGAAACAGCCCCCGAACGGCCCCGTGGGTGGCACCAACACCCCCCACGGGACCAATGTAACTCGTAGGAACTGATCCCGTAGTTGCGGGACTCCCAATTTTAGAATACGATGATAATTTGCCTATTTCTAGACTTAGGCTTAAAAACATGGTGTTAGGGGGTGGGAACTCGAAACAGCCCCCCCCCCCCCCCCGAACAGCCCCATGGGTGGCACTAACACCTCCCACGGGACCAATGTAACTCGTAGGAACTGACCCCGCAGCTGCGGGACTCCCGATTTGAGAATACGACGGTAATTTGCATATTTATAGACTTAGGGTTAAAAATATGGCGTTAGAGGGTGAGAACTCGAAACAGCCCCCGAACGGCCCCGTGGGTGGCACCAACACCTCTCACGGGACCAATGTAACTAGTAGGAACTGACCCCACAGTCGCGGGACTCCCGGTTTTAGAATACGATGGTAATTTGCATATTTCTAGACTTAGGCTTAAAAACATGGTGTTAGAGGGTGGGAACTCAAAACAACCCCCGAACGGCCCCATGGGTGGCACCAACACCTCCCACGGGACCAATGTAACTCGTACGAACTGAACCCGCAGTCGCGGTACTCCCCGTTTTAGAATACGATGATAATTTGCATATTTCTAGACTTAGGCTTAAAAACATGGCGTTAGAGGGGAAAAACCTGAAACAGCCCCCGAACGTCCCCGTGGGTGGCACCAACACCTCCCACGGGACCAATGTAACTCGTAGGAACTGACCCCGCAACCGCGGGACTCCCGGTTTGAGAATACGATGGTGATTTGCAAATTTCTAGACTTAGGTTTAAAAACATTTCGTTAGAGGGTGAAAACCCGAAACAAACCCCGAACGTCCCCGTGTGTGGCACCAACACCTCCCACGGGACTAATGTAACTCGTAGGAACTGACCCCGCAGCCGCGGGAGTCCCGGTTTGAGAATACGACCGTAATTTGCATATTTCTAGACTTTGGCTTAAAAACATGGCGTTAGAGGGTGAAAACACAAAACAGCTCCCGAACGTCCCCGTGGGTGGCACCAACACCTCCCACGGGACCAATGTAACTCGTAGGAACTGACCCCGCAGCCACGGAAGTCCCGGTTTGAGAATACGACCGTAATTTGCATATTTCTAGACTTTGGCATAAAAACATGGCGTTAGAGGGTGGGAACACGAAACTGCCTCTGAATGGCGCCATGGGGGGCACCAACACCACCCACGGGAACAATGTAACTCGTAGGAACTGACCCCGCAGTCGCGGGACTCCCAATTGGAGAATACGACGATAATTTGCATATTTCTAGACTTAGACTTAAAAACATGGCGTTAGAGGGTGGGAACATGAAACAGCCCCGAACGACCCCGTGGGTAGCACCAACACCTCCCACGGGACCAATGTAACTCGTAGGAACTGACCCCGCAGTCGCGGGACACCCGGTTTTAGAATACGACGGTAATTTGCATATTTCTAGACTTAGGCTTAAAAATATGGCGTTAGAGGGTGAAAACTCGAAATAGCCCCCGAACGTCCCCGTGGGTGGCACCAACACCTCCCACGGGACCAATGTAACTTGTAGGAACTGACCCCGCAGCCGCGGGACTCCCGGTTTGAGAATACGACGGTAATTTGCAAATTTCTAGACTTAGGCTTAAAAACATTTCGTTAGAGGGTGAAAACCCGAAACAACCCCCGAACGTCCCCGTGGGTGGCACCAACACCTCCCACGGGACCAATGTAACTCGTAGGAATTGACCCCGCAGCCGCGGGAGTCCCGGTTTGAGAATACGACCGTAATTTGCATATTTCTAGACTTAGGCTTAAAAACATGGCGTTAGAGGGTGGGTACTCGAAACTGCCTCCGAACGTCCCCGTGGGTGGCACCAACACGACCCACGAGACCAATGTTACTCGTAGGAACTGACCCCGCAGTCGCGAGACTCCCGATTTGAGAATACGACGATAATTTCTATATTTCTAGACTTAGGCTTAAAAACATGGCGTTAGAGGGTGAAAACCCGAAACAGCCCCCGAACGTCCCCGTGGGTGGCACCTACACCTCCCACGGGACCAATGTAACTCGTAGGAACTGACTCCGCAGCCGCGGGACTCCCGGTTTGAGAAAACGATCGTAATTTGCATAATTCTAAACTTAGACATAAAAACATGGCGTTAGAGGGTGGGAACTCGAAACTGCCCCCAAACGGCCCCATGGGTGGCACCAACACCTCCCACGGGACCAATGTAACTAGTAGGAACTGACCCCGCAGTCGCGGGACTCCCGGTATTAGTATACGACGGTAATTTGCAAGTTTCTATACTTAGGCTTCAAAACATGGCGTTAAACGGTGAGAACTCGAAACAACCCCCGAACGTCCCCGTGGGTGGCACCAACACCTCCCACGGGACATATGTAACTCGTAGGAACTGACCCCGCAGCCGCGGGACTCCCGATTTGAGAATACGACGGTAATTTGCATATTTATAAACTTAGGGTTAAAAACATGGCGTTAGAGGGTGTGAACTCGAAACAGCCCCCGAACGGCCCCGTGGGTGGCACCAAGACCACCCACGGGACCAATGTAACTCGTAGGAACTGACCCCGCAGTCGCGGGACTCCCAGTTTTAGAATACGATGATAATTTGCATATTTCTAGACTTAGGCTTAAAAACATGGGGTTAGAGGGTGGGAACTCGAAACAGCCCCCACGAACGGCCCCATGGGTGGCACCAACACCTCCCATGGGACCAATGTAACTCGTAGGTACTGACTCCGCAGTCGCGGGACTCTCGGTTTGAGAATACGACGGTAATTTGCAAATTTCTAGACATAGGCTTAAAAACATTTCGTTAGAGGGTGAAAACCCGAAACAGCACCCGAACGTCCCCGTGGGTGGTACCAACACCTCCCATGGGACCAATGTAACTCGTAGGAACTGACCCCGTAGTCGCGGGACTCCCGGTTTGAGAATACGACCGTAATTTGCATATTTCTAGACTTAGGCTTAAAAACATGGCGTTAGAGGGTGGGAACTCCAAACTTCCCCCGAACGTCCCCGTGAGTGGCACCAACACCTCCCACGGGACCAATGTAACTCGTAGGAACTGACCCCGCAGTCGCGGGACTACCGATTTGAGAATACAACGGTAATTTGTATATTTCTAGACTTAGGCTTAAAAACATGGCGTTAGAGGTTGAAAACACGAAACATCCCCCGAACGTCCCCGTGGGTGGCACCAACACCTCCCACGCGACCAATGTAACTCGTAGGAACTGACCCCGCAGCCGCGGGACTCCCGGTTTGAGAATACAACTGTAATGTGCATATTAATAGACTTAGGGTTAAAAACATGGGGTTAGATGGTGAAAACCCGAAAAAGCCCCCGAACTTCCCCGTGGGTTGCACCAACACGTCCCATGGAACCAATGTAACTCATAGGAACTGACCCCGCTGCCGCGGGACTCTCGGTTTTAGAATACGACGGTAATTTGCATATTTCTAGACCTAGGCTTAAAAACATGGCGTTAGAGGGTGAGAACTCGAAACAACCCCCGAACGGCCCCATGGGTGGCACCAATACCTCACACGGGACCAATGTAACTTGTAGGAACTGACCCCGCAGTCGCGGGACTCCCGGTTTTAGAATACGACGATAATTTGCATATTTCTAGACTTAGGCTTAAAAACATGGCGTTAGAGGGTGAAAACTCGAAACAGCCCCCGAATATCCCCGTGGGTGGCACCAACACCTCCCACGGGACCAATGTAACTCTTAGGAACTAACCCCACAGCCGCGGGAGTCCCGGTTTGAGAATACGACGATAATTTGCCTATTTCTAGACTTAGGCTTAAAAACATGGCGTTAGAGGGTGGGAACTTGAAACTGCCCCCGAACGTCCCCATGGGTGGCACCAACACCTCCAGCGGGACCAATGTAACTCGTAAGAACTGAGCCCGCAGTCGCGGGACTCCCGGTTTGAGAATACGACGGTAATTTGCATATTTCTAGACTTTGGCTTAAAAACATGGCGTTAGAGGGTGAAAACCCAAAACAGCCCCCGAATGTCCCCGTGGGTGGCACCAACACCTCCCACGTGACCAATGTAACTCGTAGGAACTGACTCCGCAGTCGCGGGACTCCCGGTTTTAGAATACGATGGTAATTTGCATATTTTTAGACTTAGGCTTAAAAACATGGCGTTAGAGGGTGGGAACTCGAAACTGCCCTCGAACGGCCCCATGGGTGGCACCAACACCTCCCACGGGACCAATGTAACTTGTAGGAACTGACCCCGCAGTCGCGGGACTCCCGGATTGATAATACGACAGTAATTTGCATATTTGTAGACTTAGGCTTAAAAACATGGCGTTAGAGGGTGAGAACTCAAAACAGCCACCGTACATCCCCGTGGGTGGCAGCAACACCTCCCACGGGACCAATGTAACTCGTAGGAACTGACCCCGGAGCCGCGGGACTCCCGGTTTGAGAATACGACATTAATTTTCATATTTATAGACTTAGGGTTAAAAACATGGCATTAGTGGGTGAGAACTCGAAACAGTCCCCGAACGGCCCCGTGGGTGGCACCAACACCTCCCACGGGACCAATGTAACTCATAGGAACTGACCCCGTAGCCGCGGGACTCCCGATTTTAGAATACGATGGTAATTTGCATATTTCTAGACTTGGGCTTAAAAACATGGCGTTAGAGGGTGGGAACTCGAAACAACTCCCGAACGGCCCCATGGGTGGCACCAACACCTCCCACGGGACCAATGTAACTTGTAGGAACTGACCCCGCAGTCGCGGGACTCCCGGTTTTAGAATACGATGATAATTTGCATATTTCTTGACTTAGGCTTAAAAACATGGCGTTAGAGGGTGAAAACCCGAAACAGCCCCCGAACGTCCCCACAGCTTTGGTCAGGGATTTTGGCCGTGACCAATCGCCAGTTTTGGTGTAGTGAATATATCAGGACTCGCTCACTTGGCTCAAAAATACGATATTTAGAATTTATTATTCAAATTCTCCTTAACAAAATTTGCACATTTATTAATCTAAGGTATTAAATTTACTCAATTCTAAGCTTAATTCCCTTATGGATTATTTTCTCAATCATCCCAATGCTTACTTGTCTCACTTTATGTACACTTAATCTCCAATTTTGGCCTAATGTCCTTATTATAGAACAACAATCACAATCAATCAACCTATGCAACCTCCAACGTAATAACAACTAAAAATAACATTTCTTAAAACTTGCCCCACGAATCTGTCCGGATTTGTAAAATGCCGTTTTGAAGCATTTTGGAGCCGTTTTTGGAAAAACGTATCAGAGAACAAAATGCAGAAAATAGAAGTTTTTACGAGGCTAAGCGGGCAAAATAGCCATTTTCGAAACCAAAACATCGCAAAATAATTTCTAAAATGACAATTTAATATACTCAATTTTATAGACTACTTCAAAATCAAGAAGTAGTTCTACAATTCAATACTATCCATCAAAACCAATTTAGCTATCAACTAACCCCAAAACCATATCATCTTATCACACTCACTATGATATGAATATAAATCTATAAGTACTATAAAAGTAAGTTTAACCACTTGCCTTAGGGTTCGTAAGGTCTGAATCCTTTGGTGAAGATGATGATTATTTGATGAAGAACAAACACATTTGTTATCCACATATGCCATCTCGATGCTAGGTTGAGACAATCAAATAATGAGGGGTACAATCAAGGATGGTTGAATGCTCTTGGTGTGATGCGTATTGAGAAAGAAAATTCCCTGTGGGATTGGTATGAACATAGGTTTCTTGACTTCCCAATACCTCCTTTCAACTTAGATGTTAGTTGGATTACATCTCGTGCCATACCTCAATATTTGATCTCCAAGTACCTTGGTGATTACAATCTTCATGAAGATTATGAGATATCCCCACCTCCTCATCTGGTTGAGAGACCAGGTTCGAGCAACACTAAGATGCTACTGGATATGAATTTTATCGATTCTCCTTATGCTTTGGATGATCCTCCCGCTGGGATGGAACCTATGCCAAAATCAGAAGGAAAAAAGCCAATATAATAGGAAATTTGTATTGAATGAAGAAAACTTCATCTTTTGTAATTTGTTTTCCTATATTTAATAAAGAAAAATGTTATCTTTATGCACTCTTCTTTCCTTGGAAATAGTGTTTAATATGTCTTTCTTATAACATATGAATGCATATATATCTATAGGGAGACAATTTGTCATATTTTGTTTTATTTACCTAGACAATGGAGCTTGCCCCACTTGCTGCCTGGTTGTAGTGACTTGTCACCCATAAATGCCTAAGCAATGGAATGATTTTCATCCCATGATCTTACTTAGTTATAGTAATCTTTTCAAGATTACCTTGGTGCCTAGACAGTGGATGCCCCGGGAGGTCACCCATTTTCTTGCCTAGTTTGGGATGCCCCTTGAGGTCACCCGTGATCAAACAGGCTTTGCCTTGTATGATTGTTATGCCAACTTTGTTGATTAAATTTATTGGTGCCGACCAATCGTGGTTGGTGGCTACTGATACGCCGACCAACTATGGTTGGTGGTTGCTGATATGTCGACTAACCGTAGTTGGTGGTAGCTGATATGTCGACCAACCATAGTTGGTGGTGTGTAGAACTAGTATTCAAAAAAAATTAACAAAAGGAATATGGCAAAAATATCATCTTTATTCATACTGAAAGAACTAAAGTACATATGAACCTGTATTAAGGATCATATTTGCGCAGATGCTCAGCATTCCATGCAATTTTGAATTCTTCTCCCTCCAAGGTTTCTATTCCGTAGGTCACAGGTCGAACAATTGTAGTTACTCGGTAGGGTCCATGCCAATTGTATAACATGGTAGTTCGTTGCTGGTAAGCTGCGTTCCTGATCGCCGCATCTTCTCTTACTTCTTCGAGCATATCCAAGTCTAAACGTCTCATCAAATCGCTTATAGGAGAGTTAAAGTTAAGCACCCTGTGTGTCGGTAGTCCCAGTTCAGTTGGTATGACTGATTCACTGCCAAAAGCTAGCATATAAGGGGATTCCCCAGTTACTATTTGGGGTGTTGTGCGATAAGCCCATAACACAGAATGTAGCTCGTTAATCCAATTTCCTTTTTCATCATCCAGCCATTTTTTCACCCGTTCAGCAGAGTTCTATTTGTCACTTCAGTTTGTCCATTGCTTTAGGGATGACCTGGTGCAGAATGGATTTTCTGTACATTGGATTGATGATAATATGCAACAAACTCCTTATTATCAAATTGGGTACCATGATCACTAATGAAAGCATGTGGCAGACCATATCTGTAGATAATAGTCTTCCAAATAAACTGGTAAACCCTTTCATATAACATGTCAATGAGAAGAGATGCGTCTTAATAATGCCTGGGGAGTTCTTCGAATGGAAGAGAAATGTTGGCACTTATCACATTTCTTCGCATAAGATGTACAGTCAGCTCTCAGCGTTAGTTAATAGTATCCCTGCGTCGTCATCCTCTGTAGGAGAGTTCGATCTGCTACATGAGCTCCACAAGAGCCTTCATGAACTTCCTCTATTAAATCTTTAACTTCTTAAGGATGCATACATCTCTGTAGACCTGCTATGATACTTCTTTTATACAAAACACCATTATTCAGTACATACCGAGTAGTTTTAAACTTCAGTCTCTTGGCTATAAGTTGGTCAGTTGGTACAAGTCCTTCTTTGATATATGGCCTGATGGGGCCCATCCAGGATGGTCCCATATCCTGGGTAATGAATCTTACCATTAAATCTTCATCCATACTTCGGTCCGCCAGAATCTCAGTAGGAATAGTTCTTCATAGCTCGATATGTGTAACTGAGGCTAACCGAGCTAGTGCATCAACTCTCGTATTTTCTAATCTCGGTATTCTGATCAATTGGACCGTAGCAAGAGTGGACACAATTTCCATATCTTTGGAGTGATACCTTGACATCAAGTCTCCTTTCGCTGCATACAAGCCAAGTATCTGATTTACGATTAACTGTGAGTCATCAAACACAACAACTTGCTATGAATTCAGTGTTTTGGCTAAATTTAGGACCACTATCATAGCTTCATATTTAGCTTTATTATTTGAATCTTTGAATAGGAAACACAACTCATATTCCATATCCAATCCATCTGGGCTATGAAGAATTATACCGGCTCCGCTGCCTGTGGCACACGAAGAGCCGTCAACAAATAAATTCCATATAGGGATGCCATTATCAAATTCTTGATCTGGAAAAATTCTTTGATGAAATATTTGATACTTCCTTTTATCATCTCCTAACACTGGGCAGTTGTTTGATGGTTCTTTTTGCTTGGCGTTTGTTCCCTTCGTTACCTTTATTGATAAGAGTTGATCGGGGGTAGTCTCCGATAATTCCCTGACATCGACAAGTTGTTCTGCATTAGGCCGTTATTGGTTGGCAATATCAAGGCAAGTGAATTCCACATTGAAATCTGATACCGCCTGCCCTTTGAATGAGATCCTTAGCTCATAAACAATATCATACTGTCCCAGTTCGGCTTCCCAATACATCAGTCTTTCAGATTTTTCTGGCTTGGGAAAGGCATGTCTGAGTTGCATATCAGTGTACACCACTATGGTATGGGTCTGGAAATAAGGATTCATCCTCCTACTTGCCTCTATTAATGTTAGGGCTAACTTCTCTAATCTAGGATATCTTACCTTTGCTCCTTGGAAAGTCTTGCTCGTATAATACACAGGTTTTCGTACTCCATCTTCAACTCTTATTAACGCTGAACTGATTGTGCCCTCAGAGACAGCTAGATATAAGTATAATCTTTCTCCCATCATCGGTCGGGAAAGCAGAGGTGTCGTCCCCAAGTATTTCTTCAGAGATAGAAATTCCTACTCGTACTCTTCATTCCACTCAAAAGTCTTTCTAAGCACCTTGAAGAATGGGAGACATTTATCCGTCGCTCTGGAGACGAACCTGTTTAGAGCTTCAATACGTCCCGTAAGGCTTTGCACTTCCTTCTTAGTGATTAAAGATTTCAGTTCTAACAAAGCCTTGATTTTATCCGAATTTGCTTCGATACCTCACCGATTCACGATATACCCGAGAAACATGCCTTCTCGTACGCTACAAACACACTTAGTCGGGTTTAGTTTCATCTGATATTTCTCCAGTTGATCAAATTTTTGGCTCAGATCAGCTATGTGGTCTGTGACTTTCTTATTCTTCGTCAGCATATCATTGACATAAACCTCCATGTTGTTGTCATTTTGTTCTGCGAACACATTATTCATCAATCGCTGGTAAGTTGCAACTGCATTTTTTAGACCAAATGGCATAACATTATAACAATATGTACCCTTTGGGATGATAAAAGAATTACTTTCCCTGTCTTCTGGTTTCATCTTAATCTGGTTGTAGCCGAAATAAGCATCCATGAAGCTCAACAATTCATTTCCCGAAGTAGCATCCACCAGCAGATCAATTCGGGGCAAGGGAAATGTAACAACCCGCATAATTTTGGGCTATTTTAATTAATTTTTGGAAAATAAAGTTTTTGATAAAATTATTTTTATTGCTCAAATATGTTGGTTATTATTTTTAATGGCGAGAATTTCAAACAGTTTCGAAAACGGAGTTAAAACGGATTTTAAAATGATTTTTAAATGTTTTTAACTCTTGGAATTGTTTTGATTTCCAACTCTTCATTTCTTTGCCTTATTTAAAGGAGTCTTTTGGATTCCATCTCTTCATTTCTTCACATTATAAAAGGAAGTCGTGGGCAACCCTTTTAACCTACTTTTGGCACAAATTTTGGCAGAAAATATATTTTATATTCCTCTTCTTTTTATATACACATTGGCCCTTGAGATTTGTGAGTTCCGACCTTAGATTAGAGGTGTTCTTGGGGCTATTTTGAGGAGATTCTTGGAGGAGCTTTTGTAGATATTTTGTGTTGATCTTGACGATGTGATCATTGGTTTCTCATCATGGTTTGAGGTATGGGGTTTTACACAATATGCTCCTTAAATCTCGCGAGTGTCATTCTCTTTGAATTCTTGTTAATTGAACTCATATTTGAATTGATAAATTCATTGAAATCTGGAAAATAATTGTTGAAATTATTTTGATTCATGTGGTATCATTATATTGTTGTTGAGCACATTGTCATGATATTTTAATATGGCACGGATGTTGGGCAACCGCCAAAATTCCTATTTCCCAGGCTATGGCTGGATAAAGCATATACGGATATGGTGAGGCCTGGTGACCCGGTTAAAGTGTTGTTAAGAAGTTATATTGATAAATGCTTTGAGATTTGCATTTTGATTTGAATATTCATACTCGTTTTGTTACGCTTTATTCATCGCTAACATATATTTGTTGAGCATCTTTCTTGTCGTATTGTGTACTTTCCCATATTTTCTTTTAGTGGCAGGTTAGCTCGGATTTTGGGGCTCATTGGAGATTGATTTTAGCGAGGATTGTTTGGGAAAGATTTGTATTATTTTGATGTATAGAGCTTTGGAGATTTGTATTTTATTTTTGAATTAGTTGTTGTATGTAATTCGAGAGAGTTGGTATTTATTTGAAGAAATTGAGATTTGTAGTTTCTCTTTTGTTGTTGTGGGACTTAGATGCTCTATACCTTGTCACTTGTGGATTTGGATTTATTTTATCGCATTAGCGCTCCGTTCGCTCTCCCTGGGCGGGTGGGGTGTTACAAATGGTATCAGAGCTTAGGTATACGGCAACCCTCGTGGCTTGGGTTTTGGGTTCATTGCGTGGTTAACAATTTTCGGAGATAGAAAATTTTAGGCGATATTCGTGATAAGTTTTGAGATTAGAGGTGAGGAATTATTTTTGGAGATGAAATTATTTTTGGATATTGTTATCCTGATTTTTGAGAGTTAGGCATTCGGCAAATTTCGAGGGTAAAATTCCATTGTTAGTGGGGAAGTGTAACAACTCGCGTAATTTTGGGCTATTTTAATTAATTTTTGGAAAATGGAGGAAAATAAAGTTTTTGATAAAATTATTTTTATTTCTCAAATATGTTGGTTATTATTTTTAAAGGCGAGAATTTCAAACGGTTTCGAAAACGGAGTTAAAACGGATTTTAAAATGATTTTTAAATGTTTTTAACTCTTGGAGTTGTTTTGACTTCCAACTCTTCATTTCTTTGCCTTATTTAAAGGAGTCTTTTGGATTCCAACTCTTCATTTCTTTGCATTATAAAAGGAAGTCGTGGGAAACCCTTTTAACCTACTTTTGGCACAAATTTTGGCGAAAAATATATTTTATATTCCTCTTCTTTTTATATACACATTGGCCCTTGAGATTTGTGAGTTCCAACCTTAGATTGGAGGTGTTCTTGGGGATATTTTGAGGAGGTTCTTGGAGGAGCTTTTGTAGATCTTTTGTGTTGATCTTGAGGATGTGATCATTGGTTTCTCATCATGTCTTGAGGTATGGGGTTTTACACAATATGCTCCTTAAATCTCGCGAGTGTCATTCTCTTTGAATTCTTGTTAATTGAACTGATATTTGAATTGATAAATTCATTGAAATGTGGAAAATAATTGTTGAAATTATTTTGATTCATGTGGTATCATTATATTGTTGATGAGCACGTTGTCATGAGATTTTAATATAGTACGGATGTTGGGCAACCGGCAAAATTCCTGTTTCCTGGGCTATGGTTGGATAAAGCATATACGGATGTGGTGAGGCCTGGTGACCCGGTTAAAGTGTTGTTAAGAAATTATATTGATAAATGCTTTGAGATTTGCATTTTTATTTGAATGATCATACTCGTGTTGTTACGCTTTATTCATCGCTAACATATATTTGTTGAGCATCTTTCTTGTCGTATTACGTACTTCCCCATATTTTCTTTTAGTGCGGATTTTGGGGCGCTATGGAGATTTATTTTAGCGAGGATTGTTTGGGAAAGATTTGTATTATTTTGATGTATAGAGCTTTGGAGATTTGTATTTTATTTTCGAATTAGTTGTTGTATGTAATTCGAGAGAGTTGGTATTTATTTGAAGAAATTGAGATTTGTAGTTTCTCTTTTGTTGTTATGGGACTTAGATGCTCTATACCTTGTCACTTGTGGATTTGGATTTATTTTATCGCATTAGCTCTCTGTTCGCTTTCCCTGGGCGGGCGGGGTGTTACATGAAAATGGTCTTTTGGGCAGGCTTTGTAGAGATCTGTGAAATGTACACTCATCCTCCATTTGTTGTTCTTCTTTTTCACCATCACCACGTTGGCTAACCAATCTGGATATTTGACATCCTCAATGAAAGAGGCCTTTTGCAATTTTTTGACTTCCTCCTGGATAGCTTGGTTCTTCTCTGGGCTAAATACTATTCTTCGTTGTTTCACTGGCTTGATCTCTTTATTAACATTCAACTCATTGCATAAGAAGGCTGGATCTATCTGTGGCATATCTTCGTGACTCCACGCAAAATCTTACTTTCTATGCCTTAAAAATGCCACTAACTCCTGCTTTATTGACGGGTCCAGTGAGGTGCCAATTTGAGTTGTTCGCTCTGGACGTTCGTCGTCCAGAATAATGTTCTCCACGGTCTCCATAACCTGACCCTTCACAAGCTCGGACTCATCTCTGGGGTTCAGAGTCTCAATCTATGCATCTTCAGACTCCTCCACTTGGGACGTGGTGGATTTTTCTTAGCTTCCTCCAACTCTTCCTATTCGGCACATGAATAGTAGCATTCCCGAGCTACTTTTTGGTCCCCCTTCACAACTCCAACCCCAAAATTAGTCTAAAACTTCAGGCATTGATGTACCGTGGATGCCACTACCTCGAACTTTTTCAATCCCACCCTCCCCATGATTATGTTGTAGGCTGATTGGACGTTTTTATCCATTACAAGAAAGCATACTTTTTCTATTTTGCAAGCAGGTCAGGTACCAATTAGCATATCCAACTTGATCGTCATAAGTGGAAAGACTTTCTCGCCAGTGAAGCTAAGGAGAGGCCTGTGATATGGCTCCAATTGGGATAACTTCATATTCAAGCTGTCAAAGCACGGGTAGAACATGATATCTGTAGAGCTACCATTATATACCAAACAACCAAGGGATCATCATGAGGATATAAGACACCTTAGAGGTCATTTTTAGAAAAACCGATGACCAGTTTATCCTTGTTCACCTTCCTTAGGAGATCATCTTCAGTCAGATTTATGCGCGGTATATAAGAACAAGCTTGGGCCTCATTGAGGTAAGCTTTCCTTTCAGCAGTGTGATCCCCACCTCCTGCATCTCCACCTGTAATCACATTACATTTAAATAATCCAAAATGGATTGAAAATACCTCACATTTGGGTTGCCTTGGTATTTTTGGAAGGCCAGGGTCATCTTCGGGATCATCTTCATGCTCCCTTTTCTGATTATCTTTAGCTCGGCGGGGAGATTTGGACCTTTTCCTTCTTTTTTCATTAGCCTTTTCATCATTTTGACGATCAACAAACCTGCTCAATTTTCCTCGTCTAATAAGTGCTTCGATCTCATTTCGGAGCGCTATACCATGCTTGGTCATATGGCCATGATCTATATGGAACTCATAATATTTGGACTTATCCCTCTTGTCAGGGGCTGTCCTCATTTTCTCCGGCCAATTCAATTCCTTGTTGTTCTTGATCTCCTCCAGAATATGGTTGATATCCACCTTTAAGGGAGTATAATTCCCATACTTCTTCAATCGCTCAGTGTTTCTTTGGCTTTCGAATTCTTACTGCCCCCATTTTGCTTCAAATCTTTCCTCTCAGTTTTAACTCCAGCTTTCGTCTCTGCTTTCATGTCAGTATTCTTTTTCTCATCCATGGCCTCTTCGGCGTTCATGATCTTAACTTCCTTTGCCATCAGTTCCTCCATGGTCTTAGGGGGATCTTTGGCCAGTGTATAGTATAACTTATTTTGTAAAAGACCACTCATCAGAGATGTAATGGATGTCTTCTCCTCGTTGTCGATTACCTCAAGTTTCTCATTTTTAAAGCAAGTGATATAATCCCTAACGCTCTCTCCTGTTTTCTGCCTTAAACTTAGTAGATGTGCTACTCTCTTCACTAGCTTTTCTCCAAAATAGAAATTCCCTATGAAGAGCTCTTTCAGCTGATGGAATTTAGTAATCTGCCCCCAAGGAAGGTTGTTGTACCATATTTGGGCTGACCCGATGATAGTTCCCGAAAATGCTCTGCATCTCATCTCATCAGGAACGATATAGATATCAGCATTATCTTGGTACTGCTCTATGTGAAAGACCGTATCAGTTTTTCCATCGTACTTAGGCGTTACTACAGGAGCTTTAAATTTTGATGGTGTGGGAAAATCCACAATTGGCTGTACAAAGGGTGATCTGTTAATGAAAGTTCGTTGGAGAGGGTTCTTGGACTTAACCATTTTCCCTAACTTGTCCTCCAACCTTTGAATGCAGCCCTTCCATACTTTTTTCCATCCTCAGACCTATTTATTCGAGCAACAGATCATGATGAATTCTCCTCTTGTGATCTTTCATTACAAGTTGCTGGTCATGACTGGGCAGAACTTTCTCGTAGATCGTTTGGTCGTTGAGAATTTATTGATGCAATCCTAGGAGGGTTTTTATTCCTCTTAGGGCCCAACGGTCAAAGGGAGAAGCTCTTCTCAACCTCTCCAGAGTGCTTGTTCATTCTGGGGCTAACGTAATATTTCGTTGAGAATCTGTAGCTCTTATAGAAGAGGTCCGGCCAGGTTGATAAGAGGGATCATTGGTCCCCTCGATATGATGAGACCCAGTGTGTCGAGACTGAGAAACATCTGGAAATAGTGTAGGTCTTATTCTTGAAGACGACAAATGAGTGGGTCTCTGGACGCTTTGTTGGCCTGATTAGGCAGGTGCGCCATTACGAATGGTTTAAATGAGTTGACGTATGGTCTCTTACATATCTATTTGCCCCTGGTCCAAATTGGATACCATGCCGGTGAGATGTTGAAGAGTTGGGGGAGCAGATAAATTGGGGGGAACTCAATCATTGTTCCTGTTATTGGATTCTAGGATCTCAGCCATTTGTGATGAATATGTTAGTGAAAATGCTACGTATAGTCGTTTCCACAGACGACACCGATCTGTGTATGTAAAAAACTAGATTTGATCTAATTAATTAATCACAAATAAATATGAAATAAGAAATAAGGCACAAGATTTTTAAAGTGGTTCAATCTTATGAAAATGACCTACGTCCACTATTTTGTATTGCTGGATGTCTTTGCCTTAATCTCGATCACAATTGCTAATGATCAATTACCCTGTTATTGAGAGTGTTACAATGTATTTATAGCCTTGGGGCTGACAATATGAATAGACAATATGCCATTATTTAATAGACATATACATCTGTACAATAAGAATGTTCATTAAATTCGATGTTTACTGAATGTGCAATTGTAGCTTGATCTTCCTAACTAGATTCCCTGCACATTGAGCAGCCTGGCACGCTAAGTAGCTTGGGGTGATGAGTTGCTCGGTATGCTAGTAGCTCGGAGGCTGAATATCTCAGTATGCTAGTAGCTCGGTGCGTATAAGTATTTGCCACATGAGATGGCACATGTCTTCATTTGAATTGTACACGTTAGTTGACTAATTTTCGTATCAACATATAACACTATAGTAAATTAATTCGGCCAAATCTGTGCCTAAGCACTCGCAGCACTAGCCCCAAAATATCCGAGTCAATTACCCCGACTCTAAACTTTAATTAACTACGCATTAATTAATTTTTTTACCTTGGCGTAGCTCAACCAATATATCCAGACTTGCTCACTTGGACCGAAAATACAATATTTAGAATTTATTATTCAAATTATCCTTAATAAAATTTGCACACTTATTAATCTACGGTTCTTAATTTTGTCAGTTTCAACCTTAATTCTCTCAACAATCATCTCAATACTTGTCTCACTTTATGTAGTCCTAATCTCCACTTTAGGCCTAATGTCCGTATTATAGAATAACAATTACAATCAATCAATCTAGGAAACCTCCAAAGGAATAACAAAAATTACATTTATTAAAATTTGCCCCACGAATCTGCCTTAAAATGCTGTTATGAGGCACAGATAGAATAGCCATTTTCGAAACCAAAACATCGCAAAACAGTTTCTAAAATGACGGTTTAATTTACTCAATTTCATAGACTTCTTCAAATTCAAGAAGTTGTTCTACAATTCAATCCTACCCATCCAAACCCAATTTAGATATCAACTAACCCAAAAACCATATCATCTTTTCACACCCACTATAATATGAATAGAAATCTACAATGAATTTAAACGAAAGTTTAACCACCTGCCTTAGGGTTCGTAGGGTCTAAATTCGTTGGTGAAGAAGATGATTATTTGATGAAGAACACACACATTTGTTCTTGGTTTTCGCTCCCATGATTTCTCCAATTGCAACCACTTTTCTCTTTCTCTCATAGGTTTTCTAAAATGTGTTGTGGATGCCACGCCCTCTCATTTTTAGGATTTAAGAACTCAATCCCATTTTTAGGCTTGTGGGCTTTATAAAAATGGCCCAAACACTCTTATGTGGTCTTAAATATGCCTAAAAATACTCCAAGATCCATTTACTACCCATGGGTACTCTTTTCCAACTATTTGGACCCATCCGGACTCAACCGTGCACTCAGAATTGCCATCTGAATTAATTTATAACATTCTCCAATTTTTAAACAAAAAAATGCAACACAGAATAACCAAAAGAATTAATCCTCAATTCTCCAAATTAAATAGATCCTCTAATTTAAATCTCCAAATTATAAATCTAATATCTCCTAATAAAATAAATTCTATTTCTTCCACAAACAATTAAATTAAAAGTCCTCGAATTTACGGGGTGTTGCATTTGTTTCATATAAAGTTTTGTTACAATATTTTGTTGAGAAAGATCAATTGTTGAACTTTCATTTTACACTCAAAGACCTATACCAACTCTAATCGTAAGTAGCGGCAGAGCTAGAAATTTATTTTGGACGGGGCACAGACAATGGTCGGGAGCCCTCGAATTTATTTTTTAGTATTATTTTTATATTTTTAGAAATAATTAATTGATAATTTGTATTTTTAAAAATTATAACTCAAATAAAACAATTTCGGATATAATAGCACAAATTCAAGACTCTATTTTATATTTGATTGAAACTAAACCAAAATCGATAAAATTATGAAGGAGAAAAATAAAAAATGAAATTGTCAAATGGGTTAGAGTGTGTAAAATATGCATGTGTTATAAAAGGTTAAAGTAAAAATTACATATTTTTATTCTCAACTTTAAAACTAAACAAATTTACCCTTATATAATTTTTTTTAAAATGATGGGATGGACACTTGGTCACCCTAATCAACAAGCAGATCCGCCATTGAACGTGAGGTGGTTTTACATGATTAAAAGGACTAATATTTAATTTACAAATGCGATCAAAATCAGACGAAATTGTATTGTTTGGGCTCTGGCTGTTTATAATTTACCAACCAAATAATAAAAAATGAAAAAAAATAATGAAAAAGTTAAGGGGTCGAAAAGCAAATGATGTCCAAATAAGAAAAACTTAGAAAAAATGAGGAAAGTTGTTGGGGGCATCAAAGTAATTTCCACCATAATGCCATTTTGGTTCATTATATGAATTTTAATTAATGGGGCAAATCAAGTTTCTCTTGGAGTTAGTTTGATGAATTAAAGGTACACACCACTTTGGATTAAATTGGTACATATGTTAAGGATGGTAACGGGCTGGGTTTGGGATGGATTTCACAAAACTCATAGTTGACCGAGTTAGGAAAATATCAAATCTTCTCGCCCCGCCCCGAAATCGAAATGGGATTCATTATTAAAACCCGAACCTGCCTGAACTGAAATTTATGAAACCCGACCCGACCCGCTTATGAAATTTAGTTAGTTTGACAAACTTATATTTTTACATATTTAAAATAATGCACAAGTACAACTCCATGATTACCCACTTATATGATTGGTAATGGAGAAAATATTACTTAAAATATATTTATCTAAATGTATTTCTTGAAAACTGTATATTTTTAGATTTGTTTTTTGCTAAAATATGTATAAACTGGATGGGAATCCAAACTCTCCATGAACCTATGCATCAAGTATAATTTTTGGTAACTCGAACCCACCCTAAACTCGAAAAAATCAATTTCAAACCTGCCTCGTTAGGACAGGACGGGGCTGGTGAAATTGTCACCGTTACCTAATGTAAACATGACAACCACATGACGCTTCTGCTTCATTGTTTATTTACTTCTCATGCAGAAAAAATAACTGGTGATTCCACGTAATCATTTGGTTTCAAATTGATAAGAGCCAACAACAGTGGTTAAGTCTAGGCCACAGTGATAGCGACAATTTCAGTGAATTTAACTTTCGATTGACATTCACACGTTTTGAAATTTTTCTTAGTAAATTAAGACATGAATTAGTGTTGTAATTGATGCACCTAGTTAAATATGTTCGTGTATACTCTCTGGAAGACAAGTTTTTTTTAGTTTAAGACTAAGATTTTAAAATATGGTACAAAGATACTTAAAAAAATTTCAAGGCGATCACGTGTGTTAGTGTATGCTTGATTTAATATATACGTGAAATTTATAAAGTGTATGCAAATTTTAATAATGAATGCATTAAATTTTATAATATATACACTATTAATTATAATTTACACGTATTAGATTTGTATATAAGCTAAGATAGTAGGTACACATTAAGAGTGAAAGACCTTTAGTGTCAAACAATATATTAATAAACTAGAGTGAAAAAATCTCATTTGCCCATAATAAATTGTAAAGTTTCTCAAAACAACTTTTTTGTCCTAATTATTTTCATTTAGTGGTCCTCTTGCAATCAACTATAATAATAAAAAGGGGACCCTTAAAACTTAATCCCCAATTTGTAATGCTTAATTTGACTTAACCTTTTTTTATATAATCATTTCACTTTGCCCCAACATCGGGGCTAAGTATAATTTGACATTATAGTAGGGGACAAAGTCAAATAAATATTTTAACTTAATCCTTTATTCTTATTCGATATTTTGAGATAACCCCTCGTGCTGGGGTTACATCAAAATTTTCTTAAAATGGAAGTTAAGTTAAAATAACACATTAAAAAGTGAGAGTAAGAGTAAAAAAAAAAATTAATTACATAATAATCAATTAAGTTCCTATTTTTAACCTTGTTTGATGCTTATTTACTCTTTGCCATTTTTATATTTGTAATCTCACATGTATACATCAAAACTTGACTCAAATAACTACATGTGGATAGTCCTGTCAATGGGTCGGGTTTGGACCGAATCTAGGGAGATCCGGATCCATTTAGTAGGAACTTAATTGGATCCGGGTGAGGGTTGAGTATTGATCGAATATATAATATTGGATCCAGATCCAAATTTGTATCGAATCAGATCGTATCGGGTCCGGGTCCGACCAAATATATACATTTATTTTATATTTATTTTCATGTTATCCCCCTTCTTTATTTTTTTTTATCTTAGATTAATATATTTTGTAATCTATTATAGTAAATGATTAGTATAAATAACACACACACACACACACACACACACACACACACACACACATATATATATATATATATATAGAAGGCGGGTCGGGTCTTCATGTTACAATCCCCATTTTCTCACGTAAAGGCTGACTAGGCATGATACGCCGAAGACGTGGCTTGTCTGTCAATTAATACCATTCTCAGCACCAATGTGGTACAAATTATATACTAAAGCCCATAGTTGAATTTTAAACCAACATTTACATCATAATTAGATCTAAACTAACACCATGTACATAAAAAGTCTGACATGAAAGTAAGTATCACAATCCAACATAAAATGAATAAATCTCGGCTTATGCAACAATAATCCCAAAAGAATATAAGTACTCAAGGTGAAAAGCACCTAAACTAGAATCAACTGATCTGAAATCCTGAGGAGCAAAATAAGAATGCAAGGCTGCCAAGTAAATAGTCCCGCTATCCCTGTCTAGGAGCACCTGGGGAAATAAAACATTTAAATTTGGGTCAGAGCCCTAGGTGTGAAAGAATTAACCTAATCAATTTAAAATTCAATAAATGCAGTTGATGTAAAAATGAATATTCCCCATCGTCACTCGCATGCGATTAATATCTCACCCCTCAACTAAGTGCGATATTATCCGCATCCCAACATGTCCCAAAATGATATAGGTGACAGTCTGTCAATTTAATATTTATTTGATTAAATACACCCAACTATTTCAACGGAGCCGACTATGTTTAATTACTGGTCTTTTTCATATATATCATGAAAGTGGCATACACATTTATTATGCACAATATAATAAGGGTCTATAATTTTTGTCTCCAATTTTAGACAATTTAATGAATCTATTTTAATTTTGATTAATTTATATATATGTCCTTTCATATATACGACATACAAAGGTATCCACCACTAGTATCTCGTTCGTACTCTATCAGCAAGTCAGGAGGAATCTTTTATCCTAAGCGGATATCACAAACACACATAAGTTGGGGCGGTCCCTGCGCAGTATACCAGTTCACGACCCATACCTAGCGGAGACAAAGGCTCCCAGCGTCAACACCTACCTCTCGTAGATCGCGCCACTACGTAGTACTTATATGACCTACACACCGTCTAGTCCACCCGTGATGTTGTGTGCTACGCAGTTCGAACATATGAAACCCCAAGCCGATAGGACTGTCCACGAACATTGGCATGTCCACACAAATACACGTAAGTACATATTATTTATCCCATATAATATGTATTGTAACTACTCTATAATTACCTTAAAATAATTCCACATAATGTCCCCAATATCCAATCATTAATAATTTACCATCTAGTGAATTATTCGTTATGTTTCCTTTAATGATTATTAAACCATCTAGGTAAATGGGGGTTTTCAATTAAAAGTAGTCACAGTTACTTTTCTAATAATTTTCCCATTAGCCCGAACATAGTCCCACCAACTTGAATGGACATAAAAAAATGTCCCAAACCAAACCCAAGGCCCAGCTCACTCAACACCAAGAGCCGAATCAATTCGGTTCTTGGCCAAATCGATTCGCTGTCAAACCGAATTGATACACTTCAAGGCCTAATCAATTCGGATTACGAAAGTAGACCAAATCTGTCAAATCGAATCGATTCCTCCAAGGCCGAATCGATTCGAAAAGTGGTAGTTACCCATATTTGCTATTTTCCTTTAACACGCAAATTCTTAATTCCTTCCCCAAGTCCAACCTAAATGTTTATACTATCATAAAAACGTACTAGCATGACTATAAGCCTTAGATTACCATCTTAGGGTGATCAATTTCGCATATTAACCTCAATTACCCCCTCCAAATTCCTAGAATTTATGTGGTTATTCTATAACCTTAAATCCAGATTTCTTACTGCCATAATGGCAATGTGAAAATCGAATAATGGGGCATATAATCAGGGAATTAAGGTAATAATCTCCAAAGTATAAACATACATTAACACCTTTTCATGTAAATTTCAAGATTGTCCAAATCTGTCTCAAGAACCTTAAAGTACCAACCATCAATTTCAAGAACTCGATACCTAGATTTCTGGGTTACAATCTATGTTATAATTAATCCTTTAAATGCATGAGTTTAATTCTAAACATTGATCCACCAAAATCTAACCTAAAATCCAAAACTTCTATGAGGTTATTGTAATGAATAAAGAAATACATTGGAAGTTAAATCGAGCAAGAAAATTCTTGCCTGGATACGTAGTTAACGAAACCCCCGTAGAAATCCTTGGAAACTCCCCTGAATCCTTTGAAATCTTCTTGCAATTGTTTCTTCCTCTCTCTTTATCTATGTGGAGTGGCTAGGATATAAGAGAATAACTTCCTGGGAGTTAATCAACTCCTTAATTAAGTGGTAAATGTCCAATTCCCGATTTGGATTAAAAACCCATATTTTGGACCCTCAAATAGGCTCGAATCCATACCCAAACTAGTCCAAAACTTTTCCAACTTATATACCCATGGCCCTGACCATTTCTAAAGGTTTAACACACCTAAACGAGCCCATATACTCCCTGAAATATGTCCCAATTATTTTTATCCCAACATTATATATTTTTTAATTGTGTCCCACTTCATTTATGCATTTTCTACGATACATGAAATTGTTATAACCATTTACATACAAAATCAACCACACATAATTATGACATAACAAAGAATTACATATTCACAATTAATAAATTATATTTACCGCTTATGTCCAATTTCCATAATTTTTTTTATTTATTCAAAAAATATTGCTTTATTATTTATTCCAGAAAATTATGGGCTATTACATTCTTCCCCCCTAATAATGGGATTTCGTCCTCAAAATTAAAGAAAGTAAGTACCAAAAGAGTTCATAATACTTTGGCGCATGTCGTCCTCCATCTCCCAAGTCTACTCGTCCTGTCGATGGTGTCCCCACTAAACCCGAACTAAAGGAACAACCTTGGATCTAAGTCGTCGCTCCCATCAATCCAGAATGGCTACTAGTCTCTCCTCGTAAGTATCATCTAGATGGAGCTCTATCTCGTCAATATCAATGTGTTAGTACGCTATCTCATCTCTAAGGAACCTATACAATGCAGATATGTGGATAACATAGTTCATCCGCTGCAAGTGGTTTGGTAATCCCAATCGATATGCCATGGGAACAATCGTCTCGAAAATAGGGAACGGTCCCACATATCGGGGAGTTAGCTTCCATTTCTTCCCAAACCTCATCACCCCCTTCACGGGAGACATTTTAATCAACACCTAATCCCCAACATTAAAGTCTAAGTGTCTTCGGCTCGCATCCACATATCTCTTTTGCTTGTCCTCAACAAATCATATCCTAGCCTGAATCATCTCCACCTTATCTAAGGTGTCCTGAGTGAAGTTTGGCCCAAGTAACTTGTTCTCCCCAACCTCTAACTAGCATGAGGTTGAATATCAAGGTCTCTCGTTGAGTGACTCAAATGGTGTCATCCCAATAGTGAATTGGTAGTTGCTATTATACGCAAACTGCACTAAAGGGAAATACTAAACCTAGCTCCCCTTAAAATCCAAAATGCACATCCGCAACATGTCCTCGAACAACAGGTTCACCCTTTTCATCTGCCCGCCATTCTGAGGATGATATGACGTGATCAATCTCAACTCTGCCCCCAAGGCCTGCAGAAAGGTCCTCCAAAAGTGGGACACAAACTTCCTGTCCCTGTCTGACACGATGTTGAACGATACCCCACGCATCTTAACAATCTCTACAATAAATGTCTGGCGTACTCCTCGGAGCTGTAATCTGTCTGGATCGGAAAGCAGTGATCCCCCTTCCTCAATCTCTCAAAAATCACCCATATGGAATCATGCCGCCTTTTCGACGTAGGTAACCCAGTAATGAAGTCAATGGAGATGCTTTCCCATTTACACATCGGGATCTCCAAAGGCTGTAAAACACATGCAGAACGGTGATGGTCCACCATCACCAGCTGACATGTAGCACACTTGGACACAAAATTTTTTATTTCCCTTTTCATCTCGGCCCACTAATACTAACATCGCATGTCGTGGTACATCTTATCCCCTCCGGTATGTACCATAAATTGTGACCACCCGCGAGCTTCGAACATAATGGATCGCTTTAAATCCTCGTCATCTGGGACAACTAGTCTCCCCTGGAATCTCAAACACCATCCGATCCAATGGGGTAGTGCTCCACCATTGGCTAATAACTATCTCAGTTTCTCCTGGAAAAGATAATCTCTTGCTTGTTCCTTCACCACCTGGATAATGATCTCGGGGGTGATGGTGAGAGCTTCCATAAATGCGTGGGTCAGGTCATCATCCCCATGAAGTGATTTCTACTTTTCCTTCTACAATGCCATTAACTCCAGCATCGGATTGCTGCTCAAATCATCCGCCACGACATTCTCCTTCCCCGAGTGGTACTGAATATCGAACTGATAATCTTTCACAAACTCTAACCACATCCTCCTTCTCATGTTCAGCTCCCGTTGTGTGAACAAATACTGTAGGATTTTATGGTCTATGAAAAGCTCAAATTTCTCCCCCAGGAGATAATGTCTCCACACTCTTAATTCAAAAACCATGGTTGCTAACTCCAAGTTGTGGGTGGGGTAATGTCCCTCGTGAGGCTTAAGATTTTGGGAAGCATTAGCTATCGGACTCTCCTCCTACATCAAAACTCTTCCAAGTCCCCTCATGGACGCATCAGTGAAGACTTTATAGTCAATCCCTGCCCGAGGCAATGCCAAAGTTGGTGTTGTAGTTAATCTAGTCTTCCGCTCATCAAATGCCTATTCGAACACATTATCCCACACAAATGGTACTCCATTCCTCGTCAAATTAGTTAAGGGCCTGGCTATTTTAGAGAGCCCCAGGATGAATCGACGGTAATACACAACCAGTCCCAAAAATCTGTGCACCTGGGTGTAGTGGGTTGTCCCCACTCCATCATTGCAAAAAATTTCCCCGAGTCCACGGATATCCACTACTCAGACACAATGTGGCCCAAGAACTATACCTCTATTAGCCAAAAACTGCATTTCTCAAACTTTGCATACAACTGATGATGTCAAAGCATCTATAAGACCACCCGTAAATGCTCTCCATGCTCCTCCACAATTTGTGAATAATCAGGATATCGTCTATAAACACGATAATGAACCGATCGAATTAATCTATGAATACCCAAATAATCAAGTCCATGAATACCTCCGGTGCATGGGTAAGTCTAAATGGAATCACCAAAAACTCGTATGACCCATATCTCGTAAGGAAAGCCATCTTTGAGATGTCCTTCTCCCGGACTCTCAACTGGTGGTAACTTGATCTCAAATCAATCATTGAAAAAAATGTAGCACCCTTCAACTGGTCAAACAATTCGTCAATACGTGGCAATAGGTATTTATTCTGTATAGTGACTTTGTTTAACTCCCGGTAGTCGATATAAAGACTCATAGATGTGTCCTTCTTCTGGATGAATAAAACTAGTGCACCCCATGGTGAAGTATTCCTCCTGATAAATACCTGCCGTAACAACTTCTCAATCTGCTCCTTTAGTTCCCTCATCTCCAAAGGATCCATCCGATACGGTGTATAAGAAATGGGTCTCGTGGCCGAAATCAATTTGATAATGAAGTCGATCTCCCGATTAGGTGGCAACCTTAGAATCTCCCCAAAAACATCAGAAAAATCACTTACCATCGGGATAGAGTGTAGCGTCACCACATACTTCGAAGAGTTGAAACCATAAAGCTTGGACGAATAACAATGGTGGAAAAATGATTCGGGGAAGATGATACCTGCTCGATCGATCGACGATCCTGGTTTTTGACAGTTAGACCTATTTGTTTATATACGTAAGATTTTGATTAGGAATTGTTTTGAGACTTATTTAATTGAGGAAAAACAAATATGGGGCCTATATCCTAGCAATTATATATGGATGTAATTGTGATTAGCAAGGTGACCAAAAGGTGTGTCGCATAATTAATGAAGAGGGTTAAATTAAATCTAAAGGGTTAAATTACAGACCGAGTGAATGAGTGAGGGTATTGTAGTTGAGTGACACTATGTTAATAAATTAATAAATGGTTGATTAATTAAATTATGAGTCGTGATATAAACTTGGGGATTTTGGTCTATTGCTACGGGTGTTAGGCACGGGTTAGCCAGACTTTTATTAAATATATGTATACGCTTAGCGTGATAAGTATATATATTTGTTTGATTTATAGATTTCAGTCTGAATGATATTTATAAGAATACATACCCCTCGAGTGCTATCATATGAGGCGATGTGGCTGAATCCCCTAGCTAGTGATATAGGGAAAGTATAGTCCCCAGGTCATATCGCCTGATATTTTATTGTGTGATTTATTTTTCGAGGTGAGACGTTTGGGTATGATTCGGTTTCACTCTCAGGGGAAATATGACCGCATCCACTACGTTTGCAATATTTTTACCCAAGCTTTTGAGTGAGTCTGACTTGACGTAATCGGGTTAGAGGGAGGAAACCAGGGATATGATAGCATTTTAGAGAAAGCATCTGGTGAGTATTTACTCGAGAATGGATGGTTATTATATGTGGCATGTGTGTGAATTTTGTAGTATACTAGTACGTATATAATATGAGTAGATAATTATAGACGGGATTAATACATAAGTGTGAATGTATTTTTTACATAACTAGTGTGAAGGTTATACGATTAAAAAGTTGTTTCCTATATAACTAGTGTGAACCTTATACGATTGAAAAAGGGTTTCCTATATAAATAGTGTGAACATTGTATAACTTAATATAGTTGAACTGATTAATAAGCTAATGAGTAGATGACTTAATAATAAAAGTAAGAATACTCGGGTTAGAGTAGTGCGGTAGAAAAAGGTGTAATAAGTCTAGTTAGGTAGGGTAGTGTAACTAGTGAGGTCAGAAGGCAAGTATTAGGGGTGCACATTAGATGAGGGGTGAGTTATACCTCAAGAGAGTGCGACACTAGCTTAAGTATGAAAAGTGTGCATGCATATTTGATTAATTACAATTTAACTGCTTGTTAAATATTTTCAAATTTTTTTGCTTTGGCTCTGAACGCGTCAAAATCTTTTTTCAAACATTTTAGGCATCCATCCATAGGGATTCCCAACTTGAGGATTCTATCTAGGGATGCATCGTTGCAGCTCGTGTGGAAATTGTAGAACTTTGCTGTAGACGCTTCGTTCATTTATTCCTAGTGTAGGAACTTTATTCAGTATTCATTTGGGCACGTCTCCCTCAAATTTAGTATTTCAGTTTATTCATTAGACCTTGTGTATCCAGTTTATTATTTTAGCTTTCTTGTTGAATTCTATTATTGAGAACTAATGGTTTATTCGGTATTACTTATTCATTTATATATCTGTCGTGTGTTGATTTTAGATTTTATTCGTGTGGATGGTTTGATTAGTATTTTATTTATGTATGTTGTTAATTAATGAAAGATAAAATTTGGCACCAGTCTATTTAATTAATAAGTGGTTAGTAACTTTAGAAATATTTTCGACAGTGATGCTAAGAATTAGCCATATGAGACCAACGTTTTATTTTAATAAAGGGATAGCCACCCGGTATTTTAATAGGAGGGGTGTTATAGATGGTATGAGAGCATTAGGTTCTAGAGAGTGGTGGTGAAAATTCATACTCACCCAGTGTAGTTGGTAAAAGGGGGGAGTATGAGTAACTTTTTCAAAGAGCCATCTGTAAGGATTAGGGGAAGAGAGGGAGTGTGATGGGTCAATGGAAGGAGACAGTCCAAAGACAATTATGTAGGGTGGAGTGTAGTGTCACCCAGGATTAACTTTTGGGTGAAATTTTGGTTCGTAGGAGCGACATTGTTGTGATAGAAGTCAGTCACCATAACTGTGGATAAATTCCATGAATGACGAGGAATTTGGGATGTGATTTGACCACAATCCTCTCATCAACTGTTTGAATAGAGAGGCAAATGATATTTCAATCATTGTTTCAGTAGGGGCGTATAGTGGTCGGTCATGAAGGAAAGTTGATGTGTTTAGTGAACTTCATACCTGATGAGGTGGATGTGGTAAATTAAAAAGGTCTTTAAGTTAATAATGGACTAATGGGTAGAATATACAAGCATGGATGGGGATATTTAAATAGAACGACTGATACCGTTGCCGTCAATCTCGTACGTTTACAATTTGATATCAATGCTTACGTGAGAAGGGAGATAAGAGATCTGGAGAACCTAACCGAAGGGCAATACTGAATTTAATGGTGCTAGCGAGGCACCACATGAGGGGATACCCAGTAGAGGACCCATTGTAATGATTGAGATCAATAGAATTCCTACTAGGTGATGGTGGATTCAATCAGGGTTGTCAAGGCCAACAACGAGTCCCATAGGGCGAGTGGAGCCAAAGGGATAATGGGGGTAGTAATCAGGGTTAAGGCTTCCAGGTCTGTGAGAAGAAAAACCCTGACATATCCAGTGGGGCCATAGAAATGGGAATGACACAAAAAGGTGTCTTATGTGTAAAGAGTAGGAACACATGTGTGGATCTTGTCCGCAGGAAGTTAGGGGACAAGAGCAGGATGCCCACCAGGGGTGACAATTATAAGAAGTTTTTGGTTCGATTGGGATGAGACTGTTATGTCAAGAAACCATTTGAATCGCCGGTGATATTGGCAATTGGAAATATAAGTTTTATTCCAGGGTGAAAGGGGTCTATTTTATGGGACACGAGCGAGTCACAGTAGTTCATTAGCATTAGATTCATCCGTGAAATGAGTTTAGTAGAACTATCGTTAATAGTACTATAGTTGTATATATTTATCGTTGAGTAGTGGGGCTCTCTTTAGTTCCATTTGAAGGGGTGCGGGTGTGGACACTGAGAGGATATATTTTACAAGGTTATCTCATTTTGAGAGGTGATATGCGATGTATGATTTTATCCTGGGTACAGACTGGTTAGCGGAGGTTAAACGATGGTGGGCGGTTAGAGCAAGACTGTCATGTTTACTGTTCCGGTGCAAGATGCATATTTTTTCGACTCACAGTAATATTTTTATTAATTAGACTTCAGAGAGTAAATATGTCTAGCTATATTGGATCCTGGTGCGTAGGGACTTTTATTGATGTGATTCATGGTATGTCGGATCTATCGTGGATATGAGAGATACAACTAGTTATTAACTTAGCGTTGAGGACATAATGATAGTGCGAGCGCAGTATTATATGACTCCTTTAGAGAGGAGGGAGTTGATGGTTAGACTTATGAGCATAGGGACATGGTTTTGTGTGTCCCTATTAAATACTTTGGACCTACGAAAATTGATGACTGACAATGTTAAGGGATAGTTCATTGGGGAAAGCTCTTTTAAGGTTTGTTGTGGGATGTTACACGTATAAACCTTACTAAACGTTGGGAGTGGAGAGGCGTCATTGGATTTTGGGGCAACATTTTTTAAATGTTAATTATTGAACATGTAGAGAAAATACTTTAAGTTGAGAGCTATTACGACGTATGGCGAGTGGAGTCGGGTAGTGCTGCGATGGAAGCACTAAGAAAACTTTTGCACCATAAGTTAATGGGTAGAGAAATATAAAGAAGAATTAAATTGCGATTTGTGGGGTAATCGAGAATTCTCGTATGATATAGCCAGGCCATGAGTGAGGAGTTGAGCTTGAGATAAGTATGATACGTACGAGACGTTAATGATAATTATGCTGGGATGCATGGGATATAGGGTGTATGGGTGCCCTAGTTAGTTTGATTTTCAGAATCGTCCAAGATAAAGGAATGTGAAAATAAACGTGTTAATGTGTATCTGTGGGGGTAGTTGGGAACATATGTGGAAAGGTATGATGAACTGAAATCTATTTGAGAAACGAGACAGTTCGACTATATGCATATCAAGGAGAACTATCACAACTATGGTGAGCTGAAAAGCGGTGGAGGCACATATAAGAAGATATCCCTGGACAATGGAGAACCCCACAATTTGGGAAAGTGAAACAGATGTAGCACCCCATAATTTTGAGGATTTAGTATTTAAATATTTTTGGAGTATGTAACACCCCGTAATTTTGAGGATTTAGTATTTAATTATTTATGGGAGAAATAAAAATATTTAAATTGGAGAAACCTGAATTTATAATTTGGAGAATTTATTTGAGTGGGAATAATTATTTATATTTGGAGCCTTTAAGTTTAATTGTTCGAATTAATGTGTGTCGCATTTTTGAAGTTGAAATTTGGAAATGTTTTAAAGTATTTCGAATGACAATTCTGAGTCCGCGGTTGAGTTCGGATGGGTCGAGATAGTCAGAAAAGAGTACCCGGGGGTTGCAATTGGGTCTCGGGGCAATTTTAAGCATAGACGGGCCCTCACGGGGTGATTCGGGTCATTTTAATAAGGCCCATGTGGCCAAAAACGGGATTAAGGGGTTTTAACCTAATTGGGGGAAGTGTTGAACAACAGTTAACACAATTCTAAACCTAGGGTTTGAGAGAGAAATGGAGAAAGCAAATCAAGAGTCAATTGGGGATCTTTTGGAGTCAAATTAAGGGACAAAAGTGAGTGTTCTTCATCAACACCTTAACTACACCAACGGATCATACTCTACGAACAATTCTAGGAAAGTGGTTAACTATTGTGAATTCTTAAATTGATGATAATCAATTCATATTATTGGAGGTGTAAACCAAAATTCATTTTGGGTGGGTATTCATGTAAAAAAATTGGGTTTTCGATAATTGATATACTTTAATGGAATTAAGGGTGAAATTTATTATGTTTATGATTATGAAATGTAGAGGTATGAATCATATGTTAAAACTAGTAAGAACCGATGGTTACTTTCTGTTAATAGGAGTGAAAATCGTATTTGGAGATTTGATACCCGGATGAAACCCAAATCGGGAAAATGTTAGAATTAATGGAATTTGATGATGAATTAAGGTCTTTAGGATGTTTAGACCCTTTTCTTATGTGGAGGAAATATTGGTTGTGATTGGGTAAGGGTTTGGGAAGTAACAAAAAGCTTTAAGGTTCATCAATGGCTCAAACAGCAAGTCGGAGAAGACGAATACCTGTTTGATTGATCGATTGACCCAGGGGATCGATCGATCGATGGTCCCGGACTTTTGACAGTTCGGCCAGTTTTACATATAAAGGGAAATTAATTTAAGATTTAATTTCCATGCATTTTTTAATGTTAAATAATTATGAAACACATATTCCTAACAATTATAGGGAAAAGTAATTGGGATTAGGAAGGATTTACGTGAGATACTTTATGGATAAAAATTGGGGAATTAGATTCCAAATTAATTATATACGGATTGAGTGAGTAAGTCCAGGCATATTGGTTGAGCGACGCCAAGGTATTAAATTAATTATGGAGATAAACAAATTAATTTGGAGTCGGAATATAGACTCGGGAAATATTGAGTTATGGACCAAGTGAGCGAGTCCGGGTATGTTGGTTGAGTGACACAAGGTAATAAATTAATTAATGTGTAAATTAATTAAATTAGAGTCGAATCATAGACTCTGGCAAATATTATATAAATTAATGACTAAAGTATTTATATTAGAGTCGGACCATAGACTCGGGGGAAATATTATATTAATTGATGTGTAAATTAAATAAATTAGAGTCGGACCATAGACTCGGGAAGAAAATTAAATAAGTGAGAAAATTAATTTAGTTGAGTCGGGAAAGAGACTCCGGAAATTTCAGGCTAGTGTTATGAGTTTTTGTGTATACGGTAAAGCCAGGGTTTATATTATATATAGATGGTGTGGTGATAGTGTGTGTATATATATATATATATATATATATGTGTGTGTGTGTGTGTGTGTGTGTGTGTGTGTGTGTATTGTGTGTGCTATTAAATATTAGTGACTCGATATTTATTTAATTTATATACTCTAGTGCTATCAAGGGAGGTTGCGCGATGTGGGTGAATCCCCTAACGTGAGGAGTAGGGTGAGTATATCCCTAGGTCATAGCATCCGGTATATGGGTGAGGGGCTTATCTCACTTTCAGGGAAGGAATATGACCGCCTCCACTACGTTTATAATTTTGGGCCAGGTTGGTGAGCGATTCCAACTTGGGTAACTAGGATATGTGAGCACACCTAATGAGATAGCAGTTTAGAGAGAATCATCCGGTGAGGGTATACTCGGAGGGATGGATATACATATGAATTATGGGTGGATGTTTTAGTAAAGGTACGTATACAATGAGATGTAATATTATATGCGGGTCATAATACAATGTGTAATGTACTTACTTCATATAACTTGTGTCACAGTTATATGATATTCTTTAAAAGGAATTAATTAAGTTAATTGGTGAGATAAATGATAACCCATGAATTATTATACTCGGGTTAGAGTAGTATGGCAAGGGGAGATTACACCGGGACTAGTTGGACAGGATAGTACAACTAGGTGGGGTTAAGGTAACCGTTAGGTGTGCACATGAGTGGAGGGGTGAGTATGTCCTCGAGAGAGTGAGACGTTAACTTAAATATGAAGCGCATTCATACATTTTATTTACTGCAGTTAATTCACTTTATAAATATTTTCAAAATGTTTTGGGTTCTAACCCTTGCTATAAAACTATATTTCAAAACCTTTTAGGTGTCCAGCCATAGGGACGCCAAACTTGATAATCTATTCCAGGGACACGGAGCTGCGACACATGTGGATGCTAGCAGGAGTTTGGATTAGACGCATCATTCATTCCTTCCTAGAGTAGGAATCATTTATCAATTTTAGTTTTACTTCGGGCTTGTCGCCCAGACTTTTCTGTATAGTTTTCAGATTTATTTATTCAGGTGTTGGATGTTTGTATTGGACTATCTACTTTGGTGACCGATGGTTTATTCGGCATGTAGTTTATTATTTTTTCAGTTGATTTAATTCAGTCCTGGCGTATGACTCATATTATCTTTCCGTATGTTATTGGTTGTTTAATTAAAAAGATTAAATTTGGCACCAGCTTTTTAAAATACTAGGTGGTTAGTAAGTTTTAAAAAGGTTTTCGACAGTGATGCTAAGGATGAACCAACTGGGATTCCTGTTTTAATTTGGTAGAGGACTGATCAACCGTTATTTTATTAGGCGGGGTGTCACACAGAGTCTCACTTAGTCAAATGCCTAGAATGGGTTACACACAAATAAGATGTTGATCACAACTGGGCGAAAAAGTGCCTAAGGAATGCAAACATTTGGGAGCAAACGCAAGGACAATGATTTTTAGTATATTTCAAAAAAAGGGTGGTAAGATGTTCCTCGTGATGTGAAACATTGAGTTTGGGTACTAGTGTTGAATGAAATATAGTGAAGTTGTCTATAGGTTACACCATTTAGGGAAGGAAAAAGGTTGATCCGAGGTTATCAACCAAGATTTTTATAATTTTGATGGTTCTAGTAATGGGATTGATGCGCATGATTGGTGAAATTTATATTTGGCATATCCAAAATTGTGGAGAGTTCAAGGTTTCATTCGGGATTGTGGAATGGATTGACCAAAATGGAATAATTGCAATTTTGGGGTAGATTATATTATCAAGAAGTATATACCACATTCATTTGAAAGAAGACGTGAGCCGGATCAAGGTGTCATCCAATATTGTTATGAATTAGGATGAGACCTTTCAGTCGCACCTCAAATAGGGAGTGTTAGGAGGTAATGGGGATGAAGTTACATTTTGTACTAGACGTGTCACCCATAAGTTGATGGGTAAACGAGTAACAACTAGTTTGTAGGAGAAATCGAGAACTACTTATTTTGGATTTGTGCGTAATTAGGACTATTAATTATCATTGGTAAAGCTACGCATGATAACTTGTAGTAGTTCATTATTAGCGTGATTCCTTTTGAGGCATCATACGAAAATTTTGCCACCCACGTTTCGTCTGGTTAAGAGTGGGAAATAACAAGCTGCTTGGAATTGAGATGATTTATGGTCTATCGATAAGGATTGAGTTCATCTACATCAATTTCGTTCAGTTCAGGAATGTAGTAAGAGTTATGTTACCGTGAATCGAAATTTTGAAGTTTGACATGAGTGGTCAGGAATTATTGCGAGTACTTACCTTTAAAAGGGGAGGTCATGAGGTTCGACAAGAAAGGGAAGCTAGTACCGAGGTATCGGTATGAATGATATTTATATCATAGGAGGTTACATGATGTGAGTGAATTCCCTGGCTAGTGAATGCAGGGACAGTATAGTCCCCAGGTCATATCGTATGATATTTTATTGTGTGATTTTTTTTCAAGGTTAGACATTTTGGGTATGATTAGGTTTCACTCTCGAGGGGAATATAATCTTCTCCACTACGTTTGCGATATTTTTACCCAATCTCGTGAGTGACTCCGACTTGAGGTAATTGGTTTAGAGTGAGCATACCCGGGATATGATAACATTTTAGAGAAAGCATCCGGTGAGTTATTACTCGAGAATGGATGGTTATTATACGCGACATGTGTGTGAATATTGTAGTATACTAGTATGTGTGAATGTATTTCTTATCTAACTAGTGTGAAGGTTATACAATTAAAAAGGGGTTTCCTATATAACTAATGTGAAGGTTATACGATTAAAAATGGGTTTCCTATATAACTAGTGTGAACGTTATATGCCTTTATATAGTTGAACTTATTAATAAGTTAATGAGTAGATAACTTAATAATCAAAGAAATAATACTCGAGTTAGAGTAATGCGATAGAAAGAGGTTTAATAAGGCTAGTTAGGTGGGGTAGCATAAGTAGTGATGTTAGAAGGCCAGTGCTAGGTGTGCACATTAGATGAGGGGCGAGTTATACCTTAAAGATAGTGCGACACTAGCTTAAATATAAAAAGTGTGCATGCATATTTACTTAATTTCAACTTAACTGCTTACTAAATATTTTCAAAATATTTTATTTAGGCTCTGAGCCGTGTAAAAATCTTTTCCAAATCATTTTAGGTGTCCAACCAGAGGGACACCCATCTTAAGGATTATATCCAAGGATGCGTAGCTGCACCTCGTGTGGAAGTTATAGGACTTTGCTATAGATGCTTAGTTCATTTATTCCTAGTGTAGGAACTTTATTTAGTATTCATTTGGGATTGTCACCCTCGGATTTCGTCTTTCAGTTAATTCATTAGACCTTATGTATCCAATTTATTGTTTCACCTTTATTATTGAATTCTATTGTTGAGAACTGATGGTTTATTCAATATTATTTATTTATATATCCTTCGTGTGTTGATTCAGATTTTATTCGTGTGGATGGTTTGATTAGTAATTTATTTATGCACGTTGTTAATTAATGAAAGATAAAATTTGGCACTGGTCTATTTAATTAATAGGTGGTTAGTAACTTTAAAAATATTTTCGGTAGTGATATTAAGAATGAACCATATAAGACCAACGTTTATTTTGATATTGGGTTGGCGACCTTATATTTTAATAGGTGGGGTGTCACACTTCCAAACCTCTGCTATCTCCTTAGAAGGCCATCGACTAAATGCGTCTTCCACCACGTTAGCCTTACCATGTTGTTATTGAATATCAAACTGGTAATCCTTCACGAACTTTAACCATATCCTTTTCTTCATATTCAAATCTGTCTGCGTGAACAGATACTAAAGTGATTAATGGTCTCTGAACAAGGTAAACTGCTCCCCCAAAAGATAATGCCTCTAAATCCTCAAGACAAGCAATCGTTACTAACTCCAAGTCATGCGTGGTGTAATTCCTCTCGTGGGGCTTAAGCTTGTGAGATGCATAATCTATAGCCCTTCACTCCTGCTGTATTACAACCCTAAGTCCCTACAAGGATGCATTTGTGTAAATACGGTACTTAGATCCTCCCATAGGCAATGCAAGTATAGGTGATGAGGTAAATTTGTCCTTTACCTCATTGAAAGTTCACTGAAAATGGTTGTCTCAAACAAACGTCATCCCCTTGCGAGTCAGGTTCATCAATGAACCCGGAATCTTCTAGAAACCCCTGATGAATCGACTATAGTATTCAGCCAACCCCAGAAACGAATCTCGATCGACATCGTGGACTGTCCCCACTCCCTCACTGCCGTTACCTTACTCGGATGAATATCAATACCCTTGTCAAAAACAATGTGGCCCAAAAACTTCACCTCCCACACTTCTTAAATTGGGCATATAATTAGTGATCCTGTAATGTCTGTAGAACCATCCGCAAATGCTCCTTAGAACGTGAGTAAACCACAATATTGTCAATGCATATGATCACGAACTAGTGAACGAACTCTCTAAATACATGGATCATCAGATCCATGAACAACCCAAACGACATCACCCTAAACTCATACGATCCATACTGTGTTAGAAACGAAGTTTTAGGGACATCCTCCTCTTTGATGCACAACTGATGATATCTCAACCTCAAATATATCTTAGATAAATAAGTTTCTCCTGTCAGTTGGTCAAACATATCATCAATCCGAAGCAATGGGTACTTATTCTGGATTGTGACCTTATTCAACTCCCTATAATCGATACATAGGTAAATTGATACATCCCTCTTGTTGACGAACAACACCGATGTACCTCACAGTAATGTACTCTGTCTAATGAAACCCTAGCTTAAAAGGTGTTGAGTCTTCTCCCTTAACTCCTGCATCTCTGAAGGGGCCATGTAATAAGGTGCTTGGGCGATTAACCTCATACCTGACACTCAGACAATAAAAAACTCAATTTCTCGGCTAGAGGGTAGTCCAAGTACCTCCTAGAACACATCCTCAAACTCCCTCGCCACTAGAATCGAGTCTAAAGATACAACCACCTCCTGTGAGGTCTCCTCCTAAATGTAATACATATGTGTGCTCGACCCTCCCTCGAGAAGAGGCATCGCCACTAGGAACATCCTTCCGTTGAATTGAGAACACAATGGTCCTCCTAAAATAATCTATCATCGCCCGATACCCATCTAATCAATCCATACCTAAAATGACATCGTAACCATCCATATCTAACACTAGGAGGTCGCCAACTAAACATAGTCTCACCATATCAATAATAACACCCCTACATATTGAGTCTATAAGCAACCCACTACCCAAAGGTGGTCCTACACTCATAATGAGACTACCGACTGTCTCTAATAAACCGATCACACTTGCAAATCTGGTGGCTAAAAATGAATGTGATGCCCAAGTATAATATAAAATCCTATCCTCAAGCCTGTGAATAGGAAACGTGCCCTCTACTGCAGGTGGTGCTTGTGGGGCCTGCTGTATGACTACATTTCGACCATTATAGAAGCGTTAGTACTATAACTGCACCTACTAAGGTGGGGCTGGCAGTGCCGATGCTATCAGGGGTAATTGTTCCTACTGTCCCTATTAGGAACCCTGCTGTTATGGTCCCCCGCCCTTCATGGACACTCTCTCCGCATATAACCCGTCTTACTATACAGAAAGCAACGCCCTAGGAAGTCCCCTTACCTCTGTCCTCGCTGGCACTGTTGATGTTGTCCTTGTTGTTGGCCCTAGTAGCTTCATCCCTGATGGCCACCCCCATTGTTCCCTTGGCCCTGGCGTCCATGAGAAACATGGTGCTTCTACTACTGAAGGCCCTGCTAGCCCTGCCTGAAACCTCCCTCGGGTTGATAATCCCCAGATCTAAATTTCTTGGCCAAATTTCCTTGCTGGGAATCCTAACCCTGGTGTCTGCCTGATTGTTGTTACTTCGGTGCTCCGCTAGCACTGTTCCCACCAGCCTCTATCGACTGGCTAGGCTCACCCCATCTACTGCTTCCCTTTAGATGGAAGCGATGATCCTAGTAGTCCACACGTACGGTATTGACAACATCAGTATACGTCCTCAATATGGGGTTACCTATCAAGTGTTGCCTGATCCTCCAGGCTAGCCCATCTATAAACCTCAGATTCTTCTTCTCTTCACTATTCACCTAGTCGGGCACAGAATTAACCAAATGTGTGAAATTCTCCTTATACTTATCTATAGAATGATCGCTCTGAACCACCTCGATAAAACTCTTTCTCATCTCTATCTCAACAGCTAGCAGAAAGTATTTACGATAAAACTGCACCCAAAACTCAGTAATGAGCATAGTATCCCTCTCCTCGACAGTGGTAACAGACTCCTACCAGTGTAAAGATCCCTCGACAAGTCTAAAAGTTGCCAACATCTGCTTCTGGACGTCGCTAAACTTAACCATGCGTTGGGGTCACTGAATATCCTTCTTCCACTGGCAAGACAAGATCACGTCCAATTACCCTAAAACTCGGGTGGGTGGTTCTTTTGAAATGCCCCCTTACTCTCTGCCAATCTGACGGCCTCGGGTGGGCCTGGAAAACGGGGGCCACTGGCTGATGGGGTGGCTGGGCTTGAGGAAATTTGAGTCTCATGGAAGTCATAGCGGCATTAACTGTCTGTGCCACAATAGCGGCCACATCTGCTGCCATAACGTTCACCTGTGGTGGTTGTGGTTGTGGCTCATGTTGAGCCTCTCTCTCTCATCATCTCTCCCCACTTCCCTCACCGATCATCCGGTCCTGGGTGGCATCTGAAATCAAATCTAATTATATGAGTTCATAGTCAATACAAATTTAATAACTTGAGAACGTAATCTCAACTACGTAATCATGAATGCAACAGTCCTAATAATAGGGCTCTATATCAAAGAATGCTACGCTGAAATTGTAGTAAACCGCACAGATCCCATGGACGCAAGAACCTGATGCTCTGATAACATCAGTATTAATGTTACCACATGCAGAAAAAATAGAAATATCTTAACTCATCCACTATAAATATAAGAGTCTGAATCATCACATGATAAATAGATAAATAATTAATACTGAATAAACCATCGGTTCCCAAAACAAAATCCAAACCATAAGTCTACATAATAAAACTGAATCTAGATACATCGTTTTATAAATGAAAATAAAAGTGTATCAACTGAAGGGGAAACATATCAAAATGAAGTACTCAATTAAAATACTAATCTAGGAATGAATAATTTAAGCGTCTACACAAAATCCTGCAAGCCTACATAAATGCCGCAGCTACGCATCACTGGAATGAGTCCTCAAGCTTGGCATCCCTGTAGGTGGACACCTAATATGTTTTGGAAAATATTTTTAACACGGGTCAGAGCCCAAAACCTTTTGAAAAATATTTAGGAAGTAATTAAGATGCAACAATTAAATATGCATTAACACTTTTCTTATTTAAGCGAGTGTCCCACTCTCTTGAGATATTACTTACCCCTCAACTATTGCGCATACCTAACGCTTACTTCCTAACCCATCTAGTTATACTACCTCACTTAACTAGACCTATTATAAATATTTCTCTCATCCTACTCTATCCAAAGTACTTCCTCCCTTGTATTCATATGTTATTTTGCTAATTAACTTACTTAGGCAATGCCACTTTAATGTGTTATTAACATTCATACGTAATATATTTGACCCATATATAACTATCTATTCTATTTTATACGTACAATTATACTACAACAATCACACATATGTCGCATACAATAACCATCTTCCCGAGTTATAAATCACTAGATGTTTGTCTCTAAAATTCTATCATATCCCTGGTGTACTCACTCTAATCCGGTTACCATAAGTCGGATAATTTACACCGAAATATGTAAATAAATCACTAACGTAGTGAAGGTGGTCATATTCCCCTGAGAGTGGGACCGAATCATACCCAAAGCGTCTCACCTTGAAGATAAATCACATAATAAAAATACCGAGTGATATGACCTGGGGACTATACTCTCCCTGCATTCACTAGCCAGGGGATTAACCCACACCGTGCAACCTCCGATGATAGCACTAGAGGGGTATGTTTTTACATAAGTATCACACACATCGATATTATCGCAATCACATATGTATACATATATTATCTCTACCCATTTTTAAATATATATATATATATATATATATATATATAAGTTGGGGACCCGTATCTATCGCGCCCAATTATACCGAGTCTATCACCCCTCTCTTTATTTAATTTAATTAAATAATCAACGTAGCATCTTCCTGCTAGAGCATTCGAGCTAACCCATCCAGCCCGTTCATCCATTATTTTCGATCCCATCTCATTATCTTCATAGTTCACAATTTACCATATATCTCACGATAATTCTTTCGACTTTTTAAAAAATATTTTGGGATGAAAGTATTCGGGACACACTTTGAGAGGTATTACGACATCATTTGGGCATTTTAGACCCTTAGGAATGGTCTAGGGGTATACAAATATTTATATATATATATATATATATATATATATATATATATATATATATATATATATATATATATATATATATATGTGTATGTGTGTGTGTGTGTGTGTGTGTGTGTGTGTGTGTGTGTAAGAGTGTGTGTGTGTGTGAGAGAGAGAGAGAGAGTGAGAGAGAGAGAGAGAGAGAGAGAGAGAGAGAGAGTTGGATAGTTATCGGGCTAATTAATTTATGTGTTTGGGCTCATTTGGGGGTCCAAAATTTGGACTTAAAGTCCAACTCGGGAATAGAAGATTAACCTTATTTAATTAGAGTTAAACCACCCATTAGGAATTACATCCAAAAATCGTAGCCACAACCACCCAGGAGGAAGAGGAAGGACCACCCTAAGAGGAGAAAGAGAGGCTCCTCTACAAATTGCAGGCAAGGATTTTCATGCCATTCTTATTAAAATTGCACTAATCTTATATTAATGTTGATACCATACTTAGAATAAGGTTTAATCATGTGTTAGGACCGCATATTTAGAGACCTTTTGAATTGTGTAGAAATTGATGGTAATTATGTAAATCATGTTTAGATCCATAACTCCTTGTATCAACTATGTATTCATGTGGTTTAAATGGAAGATTAATTATAGAAGATATGTTGTAGAACCATTAAACTAATCTTAAACACCATTGGAGTAGGGTAAGATGAAATCTAGAATTCGCATCTTCATAGGTTCTTGAAAGATCTTGATGATTTGATATAAATCTTGGAAGTAATTTGATGTTTAAACATGTTTAGAATGACCCTATGATCTTTTAGGGACTTCATCAATATCATGTTTTAAGTTATTGATTTAATATGAGGATCTTTGGTTTTAGAAGTTTTGGGTTGAAGAATCCCGCCATGAGAAAACAACAGCAAAACAGGTATGTGCGAACCGATTCGGCCCCAATAGAGAATTGTTTTGGGGCACCTGCTTGTAGATTTTTTTGTTATGATCGCATGGGCTCCGACAACGTATTTTTCTGATTTCTTTTGAATTAGTTATGATGTTTCTACGAAAGGCTGTGCGAGACAATTTTTGTCCAAGTGAGTTATAGAGACTTATTCCAAGATATTAATGATAATGTAATGAACTTATATACATCGTTAAACTGGGATGGGTTGATGTTATGGTGGTGCATGCGTAATGACTTAAAATACAAGTAACTATATAAAGGAAATGATTTATGTAGAACTCTTGAATAATGTAATACAGAATAAATCTATTAAAATGTAAGGATATGCCTAGATGATTCGGGAATTTTGGTAGGGGCACGTAGAGGATAATGCCCTAACATATATGATGGTAATATTATGATCGATCCGGGGTGATTTTAAATAAAGAGGAATACTTATTAGAGATAAGTCAAACCCCTGAGAATATAATTAGTGGGTAACTCTCTCAAATCTTTATCATGTAAGAATACTAAATGTAAATGTATCCTAAGCCTAAATGGTTAACAACGGTTGAGATTGTAGGTTCGGTGATACTACTTATTTATATTAGATGATTTCTTATATATGTACATATAACACTTATTCGCGTCAGTTGACTCGTTATATATGTACATATAAACCTTATTTAAAAGGTAATAAGAAGTGAAAAATTATCAATAATCTGGAATGATTTAAGCCTAAGTCAAGAGGACACCATACTAATATCATTAAATGTATTAGTAAGGGTAGTTTGGGAATAACTACGCCTACAATTGTGTTGGTTAGGTTAGTTTGGGAACAACTAAACCTATAATTTTTTGGAAGGGTTTGTTGGGAATAACTGTACCTATATACAATTAAAGAGAAATAAATGATGAAGCAATTATGATTCAAGTACAAAAAGAATTTTATGAGACATAATATTTATTCGGGAAAGTATTCATAGGATAACGAGTTAAAATAAGTTTTGGAATAATTGACAAAAATGTTATTGTTAAGCCAGGAAGGCTACATTTTATATGGATTGAGATTTCCTTGGGTTAAAGTAGTTATAGAGTAGTTTCTTATACATATTGGATGACAATATGTATCATATTATTTTGTGTGGACATACTAATGTTCGTGTACTGTCCTATCGGCTTGGGGGTTCGTGCATTCGGACCGGGTACCACACACCGGCACAGGTGGGCTTTACGATTGTGTTGGTCATATAGGTACTCCGTGGAGTCTCCATCTACGAGATGGTAGGTGTTGACGCTGACCCATCAAGTGTCATTGCTGGGTATGGGCCGTGAATAGGTATCCTGCGTAGGGACCACCCCCAACTTATGTGTGTTTCGTGATGTCTGCTCAGGATAAGGAATTCCTCCAGACTTGCCGATATATCACGAATGAGACACCAATTGTAGTTGCCTTTGTGTGTCGCATATATATACGGATGTATGTATTTATCTATTTACACATTGTGGTGTACGTTATATGGGAATGTGCCCTCTTAGTCTAAAGATTTGGACAAAGCTTAATGATAATAAAGTCAGGTTAAGAAATTGATGTAAATAATTAAGGAAAAAGATGAGTCCTAATGATCAATGTGGTAGACAATTATTAATGAGAATAATAATAATTGAGTAGTCTAAGAAAGTATAAAATAATTAAAGAGAATGAATAATGGGGCAGCCAATTATTAATGAGAATAACAATTTGGTAATCTAAGAGAATGAAACTTATAGTCTAATGGGGTAGACGAGGAGGAGTATGATTTATATTATTAAATATTCTGAAGTGATAGACAAGAGTTATGGAATAGTATATCACATAAGGATATGCTCCGAGTTTATATAAAGTGTGTAGTCTACATTTTGAATTCATTCGAGGATACGAGTAGGAACGCTTCCAGATGAGAGGTGAGGTACTTGTTACATGTGAGCGTCGATGGAGAGACGTGAAGTATGAGTTAGTAAGAATTTGCATATTTACTGGTGAAAAATCCTTGCAACTCTAGGGCTCTAACACAAATTATAAATATTTTTCCACTAGGTATTCTTAATGACAATTATAGTAGAACTAAGGATGGATCAGAGTTGCAGTTGCATTAAATGTAGTGAATTTCACTCAATTGAATCTAGAGTAGGTTGTACTTCGGTACTTTATCATTTTATTTCACACTCGGATTTGTACGGGCATAAGCCCAAGAGTTTATTTACATCAGTTGCACTTAGTTTTACATTATAGACATTGTATGATGAATCAGTTTTTATTATTCATGTGTTTAATCAAATTTATTCAGATGTGTTTTATCCATTGTGGATTTTGATATAATTAAAATAAAGAAATTTTTTATTTCTTGAGTGCTCGGAATAATATATAAATTGTTGATAAGCCCCATTTTCGGTGTATTGAGCCTGGCCATCCTTTACGTGAGAAAATGGGGGTTGTTACACTAATGAAAACCTATTGTGACTTGAACAACTAATAAATCAAATTCTTAGAATGAGATTAACGATAAAATCGTAAATTGAAAACCACTTGTAATCTAATGGATTATGACAAATGAACTCTTTTTGTTTAAGTAGTAAATAAAATAAAACAGTGAAACCTAATTAAACAATGTTAACATAAATATACATATGTATATAAATTATTTATTTAATCATTTATATATTCAAAGTTCGAACTTCAGGCTCAATTCAGGCTTGGCAAGGTTCGTCACAAGCTCGGTCCGAAATTCATTCGGATTTGAAATTTTGGCTCAAATTTCGCTTGTCTCAAACTTAAATAAATCTTGGTCGATAAATAAAGGGCCGAACGGGTGGGCTTTAGATTTTCTCGACTCAATTTACGAACTTAACCATCATATCTAATTTTACCAATGTGGGGACCATGACAATTGTTTAAAAGGGTCCTGATATTTTCAACCAAAAAATCTCACCAAAACATACTTTTCTACAAAACACCACATAAGTACCCAATTTTATTATAAAACACCAAACACACCGAACACCATATTAACCTTATCCCATATAAAAATCCAAAAAATTTTAAACGTCACTTTTTCTATTTCCTCTCTCTCTCTCTAACTTCCCTTTCAAACCTCTCTCTCAACCTTACAAACTCAAATATAGACCCAATTAACAAATCCTACTATGGTAATATATTGAATAAAAAAGAAAATGGACAAACTAGGGTTTTAAAACAAAAAACAAAACATGCGAACCCTGAACCTATGGTTGCATGTCGTCGTAGGCGTTGGTCTAACTCGGTCCAAGTTTACTATATGTGGGTTTATTTCGATTGCATCCCACCGTGGTTTATTTATTTCGGTAGCTTTTCACCGAAATTTACTTACCATGGGCACTTGCCACCATAACAACTGTTTTCACGACTACTTCCAAATGTGAAAAAATAGGTTACGGTTACATTTCACCAAAACCACTCATCACTTATGGGGACCGCCGGGGGGGAGGGGGGGGGGGGGGCTATATACTGTAATCCCAATTTTTTTTTTAAATCTGATCTTTGTTTTATAAATACTTTTAGTTCTAGAGGTGTTTTGAGGAGTATTGCAATTAGGGGTGTGCACGAACCCGAATAGACCGAATGGACTGAAAAACCGAACCGAATCGAACACGCTTTTGCGGTTTTTTTTAATTCGGTCTAAAAATATATAGGACCGCATAATTCGGGTCGGTTTCGGTCCTGGATCGTAAAAACGGTTTTGGACCGGACCGAACCGCTATATATATATGTGTATATATATATATATATATGTATATATATATATATATATGTATATATGTATATATATATGTATATATATATATATATATATATATATTTCATAATTCACTCACACACACGGACACTGCACACTCACCACACACGCACGCTACTAACCACTTGAAAACCTACCAAAACCAAATCCCAACATAAGTTAACCCTAGATTTTATTTTCCCCTCTCTCACTCTACAAACAAGCCTCCTCTCTGCTCTCTCTAAGTCGGCAGGCTCTCCATTCCCTCATTCTCCTCTCCTACATACGAACAACAGCTCTCCTACATATGAACACCAACTTTGATCAAGGTATTTCTCTCCATCCATAAGATGTTGTTTAAACTATAAGTTTTTCATCTGTTATTTGGTTTGACCCTCTCCATCCACAAGATAAGATATGTCATTCCCTCATTGTGTTAGTTCAAGACCCTGTTTCTTTTTTTTCATCCATACGATTTGTGATTGGGTACAAATTTTTTTCATCTATACTTGAAATGTTGGGTATAAATTTGACACCTGCTTGAAATGTTGAAATGTTGGGTACAATTTTTTTTCATCCATACCTGATATCCATACTTGAAATGTTGGGAACATTTAAAAGTGCTGTTTTTTAAAATGTGTTGTTTTTAAAGCAATTTTTTAAAGAAAAGTGCAGTTTTTTAAAATAATGTTTTTTTTAATGTGTTTTTTTTTTAAAAGAAAAGTGTTGTTTTTAATAAAAAAACGTGTGCTGTTTTTTTGAAAAAATGTGCTATTTTTAGTAATTGAAGAAATGTTCTGTTTTTAATGGGCGGACCGAAAAGGACCGAGGGCGAACACGGACCGCTTGAAAACCGAATAGGACTGAGATCGATTATTCCTGTCCGGTCTCGGTCCATAATTTTCTAGGACCGATTAATGCGGTCCGGTACCAAAAATACCTCAAAATCAGACCAGACCGGACCGCGAACACCCCTAATTGCAATATATTTTTGGGGTTTGGGGGACAAATGAACTTGGTACGATAGCTAAAAATTATTTTAGAGTTGAAGAGTTTTGAGATTTTGTATCATGTGATGTGGAGTATGTGGTATTAGTATGTGTATAATTTTTAATTTATTTGGGGGTATATTAGACATTTTGAAAGAAAAAAAAAAGGTACTAAATTTTTTAATGTGGTTAGTATAATTTATATTTAATTTTTATATAATATTTTGAATAAATTTTTTAGTGTAAATATCAGAATCTTGTTAAAATTAAAAGATAATTTAATTTTTAGAGGAACACCGCAATTACCTGCGTTTTATAAATAATTTTTTTTAATCATAACTAAGATTCTACTAGTGACCGTTTCAAAATATTCCTTGTACTTGCCTCGTGTTCAGAAATTCAAAGTATTAGTTAATCAATAACAGAATAAGTTGAAGTACTCAAGTCAATATTAATTATTAAGTTACAAAGAGTTGAAGGACGGTTTTGTCGTATGCAATGGAATTCTTATAGGTTGTCTTGTTTCTTTATATTCCATCTCAATATGTTTGAAATTCACCTAGGATAAAATGGTACCTATTTATACGCTACAAATATTATAAGCTAAACCGTTCTTAACTTTAGTAGAAAGATGAATGTTTTTGCATGTAAAATATTATATATTATGGGAGTGGGCAACTTAGATCAATATATTTATTTAATTAAAAAAAGAAAGAATTTTTTTTATGCTAACTTGACAAGAGCTTCTTTTGAAAATTTGAAGATGATACCCATTTGAGTTGAGTTTAATTAAAAAAAGATGACCCTCAATTGTTGTTGGTCGAGATATATATATATTTCTGACTCATTAGTGACTTTTAATACTTTTAAGAAGTTATGTTTTAAAAATTAATATATTTTGATTGATTTTCTTAAATTAGTAAAAAAAATATTTTGAGTTGATTTTTTTAGGAGTTGGATGTAAGTTTCAAACACCCCACGAAAAAAATTTACTCAAAATAATTATTTTTGGTGTATTTAAAAAATTGGGGAGGGGGTGTATTGTTTTTATTATTTTATTGTAACTTTTCAACTTTTAGTCTTTTCAGTCAAAATTTTTAACTTTATATATTTTTTTTCCATTTTTCAGATTTCAGATTTTTGTATGTGTTTTACCTTTTTTTTGTATTTTTTCCCTATTTTATAAGTTATTAAATACATTTCTTTCAAGTTTTTAGTTTTTCCCTAAAAGACATGTTTCTGTTTCCAATATTATTTCAGATTGTCTAAATTTTAAATACAATTTTTCTAATTTTTATGTTTATATATATATTCCTATTTTTATCCTATTTTTCATAGTTTAAAAAAAATCATTTTTGTCTTATACACACACACTAGCGGAATGCCTGTGCCTAAAGGCACAACGAAAATATCCAAAGAACGTAATGCAAAACGACAAAAATTTCATTCCCCAACAAAACGAAATGTAATTTTACGAACTGAACCCTCTTATTTGTTTTCTTTTCAATTAAGTTGTGGCAAGGTTCTAAAAAACACGGGGGTTGACCGAGGCGTGGATGTCAAGCCTTAAGCCTTAAAAACCTAGGCAGGCCTTAGGCGTAAAAAGGCCTGAAAAGACGTTTAAGCATTTTTAAATATATTTTAATATTATTTTTTAACTTTGGCAAGGCTATTAAAAATACTAAAATAGTACATACATTAAAAATGTCTAAATATTTGTAAATTAAAATACTATTTTTTAAAATACTAAGAAAGCAAAAAAAACTCGCGTTGTTTCACGCTTTTCCCCCAAAAATGTTGACCATCGTTGACCACACTTTAATTCACGCGTAGAGCCAAAACTTAGCATGTCTAAAAAGCCTCACGCCTTGGCATGGCCTAGGCGCATTTTTTAGAACACTAGTTGTGGTTAACATAAATAGAGACAGGTAGCAACAATTTTAGTTCTAACATTAATCAAACATGCCCATCAAAGTAAAAAACTTTAACCTAAACCCCTTTCAAAGGATATTCTTTACAAAAATATCATACCAACATCTACTCCAATAATAAGGCATATTCTCAATACTACTAATTCATTGTATTGTAGAACATTAGCTTCCCAGGCTCCAATGAAGTCTTCAATGAGAGACCGTATGTATTACTGCAAGTCCAATGAAAATAACATGTAATTGGATATTAAGAAGAAATTCAATTTTAAAATACTGTCTATACAAATCTCCCATTTAAGAATATCATCAATGACAATAACATGAGTGACGAGATATCATTCCATAAATTAATATGAATTTGTTTACCCTTGCATGCATTGTACAATACCCCCTAATACTGTGTAGAAAATACATCCACCCAAAGTCAGAGCTTCTCTTGAATTAACCTGCATTAACAACAAACATAGTTAAGACTCCAAAAAATATTTTAGAAAAATTAAATCAATATATACAATCAATTTGAAACTACATAAAAGGAGTCGCCAATCTAATATGCATGAGATGAGTAAACCAAAGTTAACATCCATATTCCAACATAATCATAATAAATAAACCATAAAAAATCGTGGAATGCATTTAAAAATAATAACAACAGTTAGCTTCCCCCAAATTTAGACACCATCCATCAGAAATCTAGGGTCTTGCTTTTATACTCTCAAAGTAATTTACGACAACACTATTTATTTGTTAAGGTATATTTTTTTCTTCAAGACAATTCACAGAATGCTAACATGTCACGCTAATATGCTAGTGGTCCTAATAAACATGTATGTCACAATTGAGGTACGGTGGCCAGTTGAACCTTTAGTGCCACAAAATATGGGCATCTCGTCCTCATTCAACATTAACATATACTCGTACAAACAACACATCTCGATCCAATATACATTTCATTCACCAAAAGCAAATTAGTTAATATAATATATAAGGCATTATTTATTTATACTTGTTTAAGCACTATTCAACCCATATTTTATCAAAAAAAAAACAAAACAAACACAAACAAAATCTCACTATTTTTTTTGGTTTTTAGGAAAAAACCGCACTCTTGATTCTTAGCATATATAAGAATCTTAGACATTTCAATTTATATGTCTTTATGAAACACATACGTATTGTCTGCTTATCGGAACTCTAGTGTATAGAGTATTATCATGTTTTCTTAAAATAAGAAATAAACAATACAAATCAACCCACAATATTATGAGTAAAACCAACATCAACTCATTTACGCCGAGTTGAAACCCATCGAAAATGAAAGGCTCACTTCAAAATTTAGTTACCAAAGAAGCATACAAATCAACCTACCCACATACAAAGAAATCACATATAAATTATTCATTAAAAAATATATAAGAGTTATTTAAATTCAACAACACAATAACTGGAAAGTATTTTATTAACTAAAAAAAGGACACAATGTGTGGAGAAAGGTCCATAGAAAGGAACATGAGTGCTTGAATAAAGAGAGAGAGAGAGAGAGAGATGGGATAGTGTTATACACCTATAGAGTTACACATACGCAACTTTAAATTCAACTATTTCCATAAAAAAATGCACATCAAAGAAGAAAAAGAAGATGAAAAACACACAACTTGCACAATGAAAATAAATTAGATTCGTAGAAAAACACCACCAAAAATATTAAAAACAACATGGCCACCTTGCACCACTATTGTATTTTCCAACAGGTTGTAGATGATCAATGAGATCAAGTCTTTCAACTCGAACAACAACAATAAGTGATGATTCATATTCGATGTTTAGATCTGAAGGAAGGAACGACATGATCAGATCATGAAAAGTGGAAAAACATTTATACCTTAATGAGAATGTGAATCAATCATGTAGCAACCCACGACCGTCAATGTTTTGGGCACAGTTTATAAACTATTTAAAAACTTACAATATTTTTTTAAAATAATGTAACATTTTATAAAAACAACTTTAATACGTACATTTTGAAAAAACAATCAAAATTGTTTATTTTAAAAGCACGCGCAGTTTAAAAAAATCACATATATAAAAAACATGCACATCTTACCCGTTTTTTATTTATAAAAAAACTGTTTCATGTGTATGGTATTTTTATTAAAAAAACATTTTTTTATAAGAAAATGTTTTTTATTAGATTTATATATATATGAAAAATAATATAAAAATAGACGTGCTTAGCGCCAAATAACCCACATCATAGTAGTATATCTCACATCCGTAATATGATGAATAATGAGAAAAAAAATTGAATATCAATGAGTTTTGGGATTATGACAAATTAAAATAATGCATACCTGTATGTTCTAGCCCATATATAATTGGATCTACCAAATAGGGATAATGAACAAATTAGAATAAAATCATGTGAGATCCAAAATAGTAAATAGTGAAGATAAAACATAAGGAATAAGGTCAGAATGGGGTTGTTTACCTTTCCCGTTTGTAAAGGTGGAAAAACATTAAATAGTGAAGACAAAACAATGATTGAATATACTCAAGAATGTGCTTTAGTTCACTTGACCCGCCAACAGTCATACTCAAGTCCTTTCGAGCTCTTCACTACAATAATCCTTCAGCAACTGACTAGCTTCGAGACATGACCCGATGTTAGTAAACTTTTCAACATAACTCGATGCCTTCAAGACAACCTCAGGTGTACACGGTGTAATATCTCGTATTTTTTAAGATAAATAATTTATTTAATTTGGAGAATTAGAATTTAAACTAAATTGATGATTTTGAGAAACTATTTAATTTAGGGAATTTATTTAAATTGGAAGATTCAATTTATTTGGAGAATTAAGATGTAAATTAATTCGGGTTATTTCTTCAAATAATACATGTGTCGTAATTTGAGGTTGAAATTTCATATTTTCGTTAAGTAATTAAAAGGGCGATTCTGAGTGGACGGTTGAGTCCAGAAAGGTCGAAATAGTCAAAAAAGAGTATCCGGGGGTAGTAAATGGGTTTCAGGACATTTTTAAGCATAACCGGGCTACACGGGAGTGTTTGAGTCATTTTAATAAAGCCCACAAGACTAAAAATGGGATTGACAAAATAAAACCTAAATGTGAGAGGGTGTGGCAGCCATAACTCATTTAAAAACACCCTTGTTGCACATGAGAATAGAGGGATCCAGTGGAAGAGACTTTGTGAGCCAAACCAAGAAAAGATTGAGGTGTTCTTCATCAAGAATATTGTCTACGATAAAGAAATTAGACGCTACAAAATTATCCAGGCAAGTAGTTAAACTTGCTTTCAATTTAATTACAGGATTTCGATTCATATCATACTAGGTGTGATAAAGAAATTCGGTTTTTGCGAGTGAGTTATTATATAAAATGGGTTTTGATGATTTGAGGTTATTGTATAGATTAATTTTGTGATTGATGATGTTCTACGATTTAGTGAGGTTGGAGTTCGATTTATGTTAGATATCCAGTAGTAGATGTGAAGTAATTGGGAAAATTTTGGAAATGATTGTATGAAAGCGTAAAAAACCTAATTCCGGGATTTAATAACATTTGATGAAAATAGATGATGTTTAAGGGTACTATTCTGATTATAAACTATATTAGAGGTGGTTTTAGGTTATCTTCGTCAGTTACATTCGGAAAAGAAGTACAGAAGTTCCAATGGGTTAACAATGGCAGAAAAGAGATCAACAAAGAAGAAGCTGAAGCTGAACACCGTGTTATAAACGACATTAGATGTCATTCAAACAAAATTGGATCTCGTTTGAATAACTCTGATTGTCGTTTAAACGACTCTAGGCTTTGAAAATGGAGATAGATCTTTTTGTTACGAACGCGTGGCCATCAGTTTCGTATTTTTTGTTTAGATTAGTTATGATTTTATGACAGAGGGGTGTTTGAAACCGGATTTCTTTGGAGAAATAAAATCTTTATTACTTAGATATGTCCGTAGATGAGTGTAGTACTCCGAAATTATTAAGGAACACTATTTTTACCTTCAACTTGGATGGGAATGAATTCGAGATATGGATTTAGAGTGTTTCGGATGAACAACCCTCGAAAATATATGAACGGATTCGTTTGGAAATTTTGGGTGAAATTAGGATACGAATAGATTGAGATGTGCTTAGTATCTTGAAATAAAATATAAATGTTAGTTAATACTTATAGAGTTAAGATTCGGGCTTATGACTCAGATATTTTAGGCTAGTGTGACGAGAGTTAGGCACATAGTAGCCTGTTTAATTTATTATAGATTTATATAATAAATTATCGAATATTGAATTTAATAAACGGTGTTTTACCTAATAGTGGGACTTAGTGTAATTCATTTTACAGGGTAAAGATACGGACCGAATGCGGGAGTTGGAATATTGTACTTGGGTGACACTACTTTAATAAATCAACCAATTTGAAATTGATGAGAATAATCGGTGTAATTTAAAATGTAACGAATTTGGGGAATGAGTGAACCTATACCTTAGATTAGTAGAGTTCAAGTGACTTACATACTGAAATATTTGAAAGGATAATTAGCATACTTTAAGTAGTTAAGGATACTCAGGAATATACGTTAAGATGTGTAAATTGGAATTTAATAATATGTAGGATATTCGAGAGATATATACACTACGTATGAGATATATGATATAGGTTGGGTGTATTCCTATACTGATTTGTATGATTTATTATGTGTATGACATACCTATGCTACTAGCTATCACGGGAGGTTTTCCAATCGGGACAGTCATATCCTGATGAGCCTTTGGGAGAATTTTTGACTTGTGACTCAAAATATAAAACTTAGGTACGGGCTATTTGTGATAATGATAGTTATGATGGTTATATGGGTGCGTAGGTATGTGCGTAGCCCATAGTCTTGGAACTATATTCTCCACCAATATGTGTGATTTGTGATGATGGTTCGAGTGAGATATTGTACCAATGGTCCTTTATATAATACATGATGTAACGGGACTTGATAGTGGAGTATGCGTGCACCGCAGGTCTCAGCTTAGGGGTATTGTATTATGTGTGTGTGTGTGTGTATATATATATATATGTAATTAGAATAATAGATATATATACTTGTGTTTTATTCTACTATGTGTGCTTGGTAGATGATGTATCGGAACATGGTAGCATAATATGCTTGCACCGTAGGTCTTAGCCTAGGGGTGTTCTATTTGTGTGTGTGTGTGTGTGTATATATATATATATATATATATATACTTGTAGTTTATTCTACTATGAGTGCTTAATAGATGAGAAAGATAGTAACATCTAAAATAACCTAAGTATGTTTAACTTAATCTTTACAAGAAAAATCCATAACTCGCTAAAAGACACGAATAATTAGATAACGTATTTTATGGGCAGTATGAGCGGGCAATAAAGGAATTTGTATGGAGGAAAAGATTTGGTTCGAACTATTTAGATGGGGTAGCATAACTAGGGAGGTTAGAAGGAAAGCGTTAGGCGTGCACATTAGATGAGGGGTGAGCTATGTCTCAAGAGAGTGCGACACTAGCTTAAATATGAAAAGTGTGCATGCATATTTAATTATTACTATTTAATTGCTTGCTAAATATTTTCAAAAAATTTTACTTGGGCTCTGACCCGTATCAAAAATCTTTTTAAATACCTTTTAGGCGTCCAGTAACAGGCGCGCCCAGTTTGAATATGTTGTCTAGGGATGAGAAGCTGCAGCTCATGTGGATGTTGCAGTACTTGCTATAGACTCTTCGTCCATTTATTCCCAGTGCATGATCTTCACTCTAGTACTTATTTGGGCATGTCACCCTCAGATGTAGTATTCAGTTTACTTATTTGACTTTGTGTTTCCAAGTTATTGTTTCAATTTACTGTTGTATTTTATTATTGAACCTATTGTTGATTCGGTTACTTTTATTTATATTGTGCATCTGTGTTAAATTTATTTATTAGTTTGTGATTGATGTTTTAATTATTATTTACCTCTGCATGTTGTTAATTAATGGATGATAAAATTTGGCACCAGTCTAATCAAATTACTAGGTGGTTAGTAACTTTAAAAAGTTTTTCGACAGTGATGCAGAGAACCAGCCATATGAGACCAATATTTTATTTTGATTATGGGCTAACCACCCGGTATTTTAAGAGGTGGGGTGTCACAGATGGTATCAGAGCATCAGGTTCTAGAGTCCTTAGGATCTGTGCAGTTTATTACATTTCAGTATAGCGTTCTTTGATATAGAGCCCTATAATAGGATTGTTGTATTACTTCACACATGAGATTTAGTTTCTCCTGCTATTAAGTATAGTTAATGTGATTTATATACGAGTTCGATTGGACTTTGTAAATCGAAAAGTTTTGGGACGACCAGTGAGGGCCATTAGACGGACAACAAGAGGGGAGGCTCAGCAAAAGCCATGAAATATTTCGAGAATGGTAACTGTGATAAGAGTCACCATAGTAATGGGAGAAGAAGTTCCAAAGACAATTGTGTAGGGTGGAGTACAATGGCACCCACGATACCAAAAAAAAATCGGGTGATAAGTTTTGGCTCATAGGGGAGGCATTATAGTGGTGGGAGTCGGACACCACAACCATGGAGGGATACCATGGGTAATGAGGATTTTGGGGTGCTGTTTGACAGAAAATTCTCTCGCCAACTACTTTAACAGAAAGGAAAAAGGGATTTCAAGACTTGTTTAAAAAGGGTCATACCCTGGTCGATCATGAAGGAGAGTTGACGTATTTAGAGAACTTCATACCAAACGAGGTGGATAAGGAGAATAAAAAAGGTCCGTAAGTTAATGATGGACGCATGAGTGTACTATTTAAGCATTGATGGGTAAATACAAATAGCCGACTGATATCGTTATTGTCATTGTCATGAGAAGGGTGCCAAGAGAGTTAGGAGATATAATCAAAAGGGCAAGACGAGATTTAACGGTGTTAGTGAGGCACCACATGAGGGGATACCCAGTAGAGAATTCATTTAAATGATTTAGATTAATAGCATTCCTACCAAGTGACGGTGGATTCAGTCAGGGCGGTCAAGGCCAGCAACGAGTCCCATAAGGGCAGCGGAGCCAATGGGATGATGGGGGTAGCAATTAGGGACAAGTATACTAGGCACGGGAGAAGGATAACCCCGGCATTGACAGTGGGTCCAAAGGAAGGGGAATGAAACAATGAGGTGTTTTATGTGTAAAGAGTATGAACACAAGTGTGAATATTGTCCGCGATAAACTGGGGGACATGATCGAGATGCCTAGTAGGGGCAACAGTTATAAGAAGTTTTTGGTTCAGTTGGGATAAGGGTGTTATGTTCAGGAATCAATTGAACCGTGAGTGCTATTGGAAATTAGAAGAGATTTTATATCGTAATGATTTGAGGTCTGATTTTTGTGGCACATGCAAACCACAGTAGTTCGTTAGTACTAGATTCGCATGTGAAACAGGCGTAGTAGAAGTATCAGTAATATTACTATAGGGTGCGTATATTTACTCTAAGAGTAGTGGGGTAACCTTTAGTTCCATCTGCAGGGGAGTAGGAGTGGATGGTGAGAGGATGTATTTTATAAGTTTGAATCATTTTGAGAGGTGACATTCGAGGTATGATTTTATCCTGGATACAGACTATTGTACGATGGTGTGCGAATACAACAAGACTATCGTATTCACTGTTCCAGGGCAGAATGTATCCTTTGGGGATGTATCACCTGAGAGGGGGTCGAGCTCACGGAATTTTTTTAGGAAATAGACTTTAGAGACTATATTTGTCTAGTTCTATTGGATCCAAGTGCGTAGATACTTTTGTTGATGTGATTCAGAGTATATCAGGTTTACCGTTGAGTCGAGAGATTTTACTCATTGATGTGTAAGTGCTGAGAGCTTACTGATAGTGAGGGCATAGTATCGTGTGGAACCTTGAGAGACATGGGCATATATGATTTGATTTATGTGTTGGGAGACAAAATTTGTGATATCTTGGTTATGTTCTTAGGATCCACGGATTTCGATGATCGACAATGCTAGGGAATAGTGCTTTGGGAAAAAAATTTTGAGTTTCATTACGGGATGTTACACGCATGAACCTTAATAAACGTTGGGAATAGTGAGACGATATTAGATGCTAGTGCATCCATTTTAAATGTTAAATTAATAAACGTTTAGAGGAAACTCTTAAAGATGTGAGCTATTGCGATATATGGCCAATGGAGCCGGGGAGTACTGCAAAGGAAGCACTAAGAAAACTTATGTACCACAAGTTAATGTGTGGGGAAAATTGATAAGAATTAAATTGGAAATTGTGGGGTAATCGAGAATACCCGTATGATCTATTCATGCTGAGAGTGCAGAGCTGAGCTTGAGATAAATATATTATGTACGAGACGTTACTGATAATTATACTGAAATATTTGGGATATAGTATATAGTATGGTGAGAGTAAGTGTTCGTTGTTCTGAGATATGATTTACATGTTCTAGTTATCACCTGAAAGAGGGTTTAGTATATATATTCGTGCATATATGTTATCGTGTATTGCATAAAAGACTTACAAGGAAGTGTTTGTATTGTTATATTTTATCCCAAGGAATTGGGATGTTTACTGATGGGGTTCATAGTGGATATGTTTAATAACGAGCCAGGATATGTATCTTGTGATTGACTCGCGCTAAGATACTAGTGATAGTAAGGGGCGCTATATTGTATGATGTCTTTTGTAACATGAAAATGGTCGAATATACTTTTATGTCAGGAGACGGGATTTGGGGGAACGTGCTATGAACTGAGTGCCAAACGGATCTCATCGACCGAGAATGCTAGGTAGTAGTGTATCGGGGATGGGGGGTTCCTTGTTTGGATTTCGCTTTGCGAGACATCCCATGCATGAAACTTACCAACGTTGGAGGTGGGGAAATATTTGGTCACTAGCACATAATTTTGGTACCTTGGTTATTATGCGTTTAAGTAGTTATAACTGTGAGTCAAAAGGTGTATTATAATTTAAGGCTAGGGGACTCGAGTAACCTTTGTGCAGTTATGCATGGGTATAGGGTGTATGGGGGCCCTGGACACTTAATTAAATTTTAATATAATTCGTAATTAGAAAAGGTAGAAGTATGTGTAGCGATCTTAAAGACACGTCAGTAAGGAAGTATTCAAGGCTTGGAGTACTAGACTCATCTTAATTTCGAGGAAGAAATTCCCTTGTAAGGGGAGAAGTATGTAACACCCCGTATTTTTAAGGATAAATAATTTATTTAATTTGTAGAATTAGAATTTAAACTAAATTGATGATTTGGAGAAAATATTTAATTTGGAGAATTTATTTAAATTGGAAGATTCAATTTATTTGGAGAATTAAGATTTAAATTAATTTGGGTTATTTCTTTAAAGAATACATGTGTCGTAATTTGAGGTTGAAATTTGAGATTTTAGTTAAGTAAATCGAATGGCGATTCCGAGTGCACGGTTGAGTCAAGAAGGGTTGAAATAGTAAAAAAAGAGTATCCAATGGTAGTAAATGGATCTCAGGGCATTTTTAGGCATAACCGGGCCCACACGTGAGTGTTTGGGCCATTTTAATAAAGCCCACAAGACTAAAAGCGAGGTTGGTATAAACAAACCTAAATGTTAGAGAGTGTGGCTGTCGGAACTCATTTAAAGAAAACCCTTGTTGCAGATGAGAAAAGAGGGATTCAGTGGGAGAGCCTTTGGGGCCAAACCAAGAAAAGATTGGGGTGTTCTTCATCAAAAATATTGTCTACGACAAAGAAATCAGACACTACAAAATTAACCAGGAAAGTAGTTAAAAACTTTCTTTCAATTTAATTGCAGTATTTTGATTCATATCATAGTGGGTGTGATAAAGAATTTCGTTTATGGGATTGAATTATTATATAAAATGGGTTTTGATGATTTGAGGTTATTTTATAGATTAATTATGCGATTGATTATGTTCTATGAGTTACTGAGGTTGGAATTCAAATTATATTAGATATCCAGTAGTAGATGTGAAGTAATTGGGATTATAAAATTGAAATTTTGGAAATGATTTTATGAAATCGTAAAAACCCAATTCGGGATTTAATAACATTTGATAAAAAAGATGATGTTTAAGGGAACTATCATTATTAAAAGCTATATTAGAGGTGTGTTTTAGGTTATCTTCGTTGGTAAACATTCGGAGAAGCAGTACAGAAGCTCCCATGGGTTAACAATGGCGGAAAAGAGATCAGCGAAGAAGAAGAAGAAGCTGAACAACGTGTTACAAATGACATTAGACGTCGTTCAAACGACATTGGATCTCGTTTGAACGACTTTTCTTATCGTTCAAACGACTCCAGGTTTTTGGCATGGAGATAATTGTTTTCGTTACGAACGCATGGCCTCTAGTTTCATATTTTTTTTTTATCTTTTTTGAATTAGTTATGATTTTATTATGAAGGGGTGTCTGAACCCGAAATTCTTTGGGAGAAATAAAATCTGAATTATTTAGAGATGTCCGTAGATGAGTGTAGGACTCTGAAAAATATTAAAGAACACTATTTTTACCTTCAAATTCGACGGGAATGAATCCAGGATATGGATTTAGGGTGTTTGGGATGAACAACCCTAAAAAATATATGAACGAATTCGTATGGAAATTTCTGGTGAAAGTAGGATACGGAATAGATTGAGATGTCCTTAGTATCTTGAAATAAAAATATGAATGTGAGTTAATACTTATATAATTATGTGTCAGGGTCGTGACTCGAATATTTTTTGGCTAGTTCGACGGGAGTTAGGCACATAGTAGCCTGTTTAATTTATTATAGATGTATATAATAAATTGTCGAATATTGAATTTAATAAAGGGTGTTTTACCTAATAGTGGGACTTGGTGTAATTCATTCTAAAGGGTGAAGATACGAACCGAATGCGTGAGTCGGAGTATTGTACTTGGGTGACACTACTTTAATAAATTAATCAATCTGAAATTGATGAGATTAGTCGGTGTAATTTAAAATGTAATGAATTTGAGGAATGAGTGAACCTATGCCTTAGATTAGTAGATTTTGAGTGACTTACATACATAAATATTTGAAAGGATAATTAGCATATTTCGATTAGTGAGAGATACTCTCGAATAGATGATAAGAAGTGTAAATAGGAATTTAATACTATAGAGGATATTTGGGATATATATATGCTACGAATGGGATATACGATATAAGTTATGTGTATACCTATACTGATTTGTATGATTTATTATGTGTATGACATACCTATGTTACTTGCTATCACGGGAGGTTTATGCGTCGGGACAGTCATATCCCGATGAACCTTTGGGGGGATTTTTGACTTGTACCTCAGAATATAGAACCTAGGTACGGTCAATCTGTGATGATCATGGTGATGGCGGTCATACGGGTGTGTGGGTATGTGCGTAGCTTATAGGCTTGGAACTATATTCCCCACCATTATGTGTGATATATGATGATTGTTCGAGTGAGATAATGAACCAATGGTCCTTTATACAGTGTGTGATGTACCGGGGCTTGATAACATACTATGCAAGCACCGCAGGTCTCAGCCTAGGGGTGTTGTATTGTATATATATAATTAGAATAATAAATATATATACTTTTATTTTATTCTATTATGTGTTCTTGGTAGATGATGTATCGGGATATGGTAGCATAATATGCTTGCACCGCAGGTCTCGGCCTAGGGGTACTATATATATATATATATATATATATATAACTAGAGGGATAAATATATATACTTGTAATTTATTCTACTATGAGTGCTTAGTAGATGAGCAAGATAGTAACATATAAAATAACCTGAGTATGTTTAACTCAATCTTTAAATGGGAAATCCATAACTGGTTAAAAGGCACGAAAAATTTGATAACGTATTGTATGGGTAATATGAGAAGGCAATAAAGGAATTTGTATGGCGGAATAGATTTGGTTCGAACTAGTTAGACGGGGTATCATAAGTAGGGAGGTTAAAAGGCAAGCGTTTGGCGTGCACATCAGATTAGGGGTGAGCTATGTTTCAAAATAGTGCGACACTAGCTTAAATATGAAAAGTGTGCATGCATATTTAATTATTCCAATTTAACTGATTGCTAAATATTTTCAAATTATTTTACTTGGGCTCTGACCTGTGTCAAAAATATTTTTAAAATTTTTTTTAGGTGTCCAGCCACAGGGATGCTCAATTTGAATACCCTATCAAGGGATGCGAAGCTGCAACTCATGTGAAAGTTGCAGGACTTGCTATAGACGCTTCGTTCATTTATTCCTAGTGTAGGATCTTTACTCTAGTACTCATTTTGGCATGTCTCCCTCAGTTGTAGTATTCAGTTTACTTATTTGACCTTGTGTATCCAGGTTATTGTTTCAATTTACTGTTGTATTTTATTGTTGAACCGATAGTTGATTCGATTACTTTTATTTATATTGTCCATCTATGTTGAATTTGTTTATAATTTTGCAATTGATGTTTTACTTATTATTTACCTCTGCATGTTGTTAATTAATGAAAGATAAAATTTGGCACCAGTCTAATCAAATTACTAGGTGGTTAGTAACTTTAAAAAGTTTTTCGACAGTGATACTGAGAACGAGCCATACGAGACCAACGTTTTATTCTTTATGATCACAAGTTGGCCATCCGGTATTTTAGTAGGTGGGGTGTCACACATGGGTAATCAACATCTAACATGTTCTTCTCCTGAATAAAGTGCTACAATTTCATTTTCGATTAAAATAGAGTAGATATAAACATCATAACGAATCAACTTTAGTAGATATACTAAATCATAGGTTACCAAGGTTAAAATAAGATTTGGTAAATATGTAGAATCCCTCCTACCCTATATTTAAATAAAGGAGCATCGAGGTGTTTATAAATAGATTTGTATTATAAATCCATATCCACTGAAATGAGATGTTCACACTTATAATTTTATACTACGCTGTTTTTATCTTACTGTTAACATAACCAAAAACCTCTCGAATTTCATTTATAAAGTTCATTTACATGCTTATAAATTTAAGTAAAGTCTAATAATAGAGTACCCAATCCCTATAGGATAATTCCAAACACATAACAAACTAAAAAATGAATCGTAGCACCTCCAACAAGGTAATTATTTGAACAATTTCAGACCATTAATTCAGCATTACCTACTATGACATCAATATAGCATGAATAAGACTTATTTACAATTGTGGGATCAAGTTTAGAGTGCAAATAAAATATATAAATAAATAAATAAATATTTTTATCCATGGAATGGATCCTAGAAAAAGAGAGAACTCTCGCATTTTTTGGTAGGCCATTGTATGTTTACCATTATTATTGTAATACCCCATATTTTCGAAGACTTAAATAATTATGTGATTTATTATTATTGTGGGATTAATTAAATTAAAATGTGGAAATTAATTATTAATCCGAATTGAATTTGAATATTTACCAGCGTGATGAGAAGTTAGTAATTATTAATACTACTGTGAGAATAAGTAATATGTAAGGATTAATTTAAATAACTTATCGTGGGGAGAGAAATACGATGGTTTGGTATATTAGGTCGGGGACGCGCGTGTGAGTCGTGTCAGAACTAGTTAAGTGGAATAAAAAGGTAAAATATTTTTTAGTAACTCGTATGATCATTTCGAGTGCATCGTTGAGTACGGAGGGGTCAAGATAGTCAGAAAACTCTACCCGAGTATTTATTTGGACTCGGTGATATTTTTAGGCCAAGCCGGCGCCCGGTAGGAGTAATTTTGTAATTTGGATTTTTGGAGGAATTAAGTGCACGAAAATTAGAGATATATTATATCAACTAATTGGGGACAGTTAGGGTTAGGTTACACCAAAATTAAAAGAGAGCCAAAGTGGTTGAGGGAGAGCAATTTCCAAAGGAGGAGAAGCCATTTTCACCACCTTGCATAACCACCACCACCATCGTGTAGATCGGAACGCATCCCTACAAACAAAATCAATGGACCAAACCTTGGAAATCGAGGCAAGTGTTTGTTTCTTGCTTTCTTTAGCGATAATTATGTTCATTTAGTCGAGGTTAATAAACCTATGTTATGAAAGTTAATTCGTGTGAAAATTAGAAAATTAATTTATGATTATGGGCTGATTGGTTAAGTAGTTTAATTCCTTCATGTATGTTGAGGTTTTATCATGAAATTGGAAATAAACTTGATGAACTAATTAGGGTTGGTCAGGTTCTTTAATTGAAAATTTGGAAACTAGGGTTCTTACTAATTAATTTGGGGGTTTCATGTAATCTTGATGATTTATGACGAATTAATGATTCTAGGATGTTGTGAATAATATATAATCTTGTTATTATCGATTGGGATTAATGATGAGCATATGGAAATTAAACTATAGAGGTTTTTAGGTTTAAAAATGGAGGAAATCGCAGAAATATGGTGAAGGAGACGACACAGGGCAGGTCGCGTGATGTCGCGTGTAGTGGTTAGAATGAGATTGGAATATCCCGAGAAGTGGTTCAAACGATAATGGAATGTCGCGCGAAATTTAGTTTGAGCGAGATTGGCATCTCGCGTGATCTGGTTTAAGCGACAACCTGATCTCGTTTAAACGAGATCAAGTCTGGTTGGAGCGAAAATATACATTTTTTAGAAATTGCAGAATGGTCCAAATTAGTGTGGCACAGTAATATGAATGAGAAAATGATATTTTGGGAAAATCAATATAGTACAGGATTGTTACGGAGGAAATGAGGGTAAATACTTTATATATTTGGGACGGTGAGATTACATTAAAGATTGCGAGAGAGAAATAATCGTAATTGTGAATGCGTCGAGAGTATTAAGTGATAAATACTTACGATATTAGTTCTAATGATAAGGAACTTATAAGAATAAGAATTAGTGGGACTGGTTATGATTTTGTATTAAGGATTTTCGAGTGACATATTTTCCTTAGAAATATATTATGAGAGAGGGAATATTTTAATTTTAAAATAGGTTGATAGTATTTAGTGATAATAATACTACGTACCGAATATGACATTTGGTTATGTGTATACCGTTTGATTGGATGGGTTGTGTGAATACCTATTACTTGCTAGTATTATGTGTATAACATACCTAACTGATTGCTATCGCGGGAGGTGGTGTAGAGACAGTCTTATCCTATGGAGATTTTTGACTTGTATCTCAGAACATAGGACTGTGAAGACTTACTTATGAGTTGGTAAGTCGTTGACTATGGGAGTGTAGGTATGTGCGTGACCCATAGGTATGTGAACTATGTTCCCCTCCATTATGTGTGTTTTGTATATATGGTTCGTGGGAGACTTTCGAACCGATAATCCTTATTTGAGTATGAGAGGTACTGGGACATGATAGCAGAGTATGCAATGCACTACAGGTATATCCTTGGGGTGCTATATTAGTATATATATAAATAATGGTGGTTACTTATATATGTTTGTGTTATACTTACAATGTGATATTGATAGGTTATTAAGATTGGGTTAATACATATGTATATAATGGTGAAAGATGTATATATGTATGGTTTTGGTATATAAAAAATGAGATAATATCAGATTATTAAGATAGTGAAATCTTTAGTAACGTAAATAGTGAATACTTTACTTTAGTGTGTTAACACTTAATTAAAATGATAAACGTTGAGATCAAATACGGAATACTACTACAAGGTGTAAATTGAAGGATAAGCCTTTTCCTAGTTAGAAGTATGTCAGATGGCTAAGATGGATTAGATGTATGTTAGGCGTGCACACTAGTCGAGCGGTGAGAATCTCATGTGAGAGTTCGAACTAACATGCCTATAATACTTGCTTTAACGCAGTTTTAAATACTTTCTAAAACAAATATTTTTACACATCGGGCTCTGACCCGTCTCTTTCATTTCTTTTCTCTTTTGCTATATATAAATATATTAGTACAGGTGCCCAACCACAGGGATACCGGTTCAAGATACTTGGATGGTTTACCGAGCAACAGCTGTTATCTAAGTTGCGGATTATTTGAGATTAGACGCTTCTCTCATTTCATTCAGTTCCTAGTTCAGATATTTCTGTTAGGGCATGTGTCTCCCATTCTCATTAGCAGATTTGTGCTCAGTTTACTTTGTAGTTCTTCTCAGTTTGTTTGAGTATTTATTATGGTTTGGTTTGTAACTGTGAACTTGAAGGTTTTATCCAGTATTATCTATTCAGTAATTGATTCAGTTAGCATTTAATTCTTGTGTATGGTTTATATTTACATGTTCATAATTTATTAAATTAATTGATTCAAGTTAATTGGAAAATGTTTTGACACTAGCTTAATTAAATGTTAGGTAATTAATTGGATTGAAGTTTTTGACACTGAATCTAAGAATGAACCAACTGAACATTCTGTTATAAATTTTATAAAGGACTGATCACCCGGTATTTAATTATGCGGGGTGTCACAGGTGGTATCAGAGCATCAGGTTCTAGTGTCCTTTAGGATCTTTACGGCTTATTACGTTTCAGCTTAGCGTTCTTTGATGTAGAGCCTTATTCTATGATTGTTGTATTCCACTACGTATGCGAATTGCACTCTCTTGTGATTTAGTTTAGTGAAGTCAATTCATATGCGAGAGTGATTGTACTTCGTACTCCGAGCAATATGGGACGACCAGCGAAGGCCGTTAGTGGGACTGCAGGAGGAGGAAAATAATTGGAAGCTGTGAAGCATTCGGGGAACGGTGATATCGATAGAAGTCACCAACATTAATATCTAAGTATGATGGGACAATGCAGGAAGCTAATCCAAAGGCAATAATGTAAAGTAGAGTGTAGTGACACTCAGAATTTTAAATTCATGAGAAATTTTCTCTTAGCTCAGAGGAACAATAAGGAGTAAAAATAGTCAATCAGACCGAGATATTTTGTACGGGTTGACCATTTAAATTTTCCATCTTATGGTCAGACAGAAATATGGAAGAGATGTTGAACTTATCACCAATAGGTCGGGTAGAGACCGGTCATAATGGATGAGTTAACTTGGTAAGCTAACTTCGTGACCGAAGTAGAAGTCACGGAAGATAAAAAGGGTCCGTAAGTTGAAAATGGACACGTGGGTAGAATGCCCTAGCATGAATGAGAGGTGTGAATAAGGTGAATAGTGTCAATGTCATCAAAGTATATGTTTACCAGAGTATGTCAACGCCCCAGAAGAAAGGGAGCCAGTCGAGATGTAATACCTAGCCGAAGGGCAAGGTAGAATTCAATAGTGTTAGTAGAACATCACCAGAAAGTATACCCAGTGAAGGGAAACCTAAAATATGATTAAATCTTAACGTAATGGTGATGGATTCAATCCAGACCAGCGTGTCGATTATGTGTTCCATATGCCCTATAGAGCGCAAGGAACAACAAAAATAATAACCAGGAGTTAAGACTACCAGGTCCGAGAGAAGGACATCTCAACAAGTCCAGAGGACCAGTGAAAGGGAAATTACCCCGTATGTAAAGATAATGGTTACAAGTATTGAATGTGTTCACTTGAGTAGTGAAATTGATAGATATCGGGAATAATAAATCGTGCCTGTAAGGCATACCTGTTGGAGAAGCAAAATGTCCAGTGTATTAATCGGGTCAAGAGAATTGGGCCCAAAAACTAATAACCCGAGAGTAGTAGGTCTAGGCAGGACCAAAGTAGTCCTCAATAACTATAGCATACCGTATTTCAGGGTCGATAGGGCCAGGAAATCAAGGGAAGGCCAGTAAGGCCATATTTGAGGCCTAGAGATATGGGGCCAACATATCAATATCGGGCGGGTAAGCTGTGAAACAAAATAATGTACCCACATGGGGAAGGGAAAGACTAATGAGTGGGATCTGAAAGGTATAAAGATGGTAGATAATTATGGGTCATGAAACGTGTGTATGGGGACCCTACGACCAAGATAAACTGATGGAGCTTTGCTTCATCCTTGTGAATAAATGATGAAATCAAGTGACGGGGGTGTGTCACAATATATATGAATAGTTAACACTAATAATTTGAGTGTGCATTCGGTTTAGTGTGTTCGCTGATGATAACATCCTTATTATGTTGGTGACTACCATTTGGTAGCGAGATTTTTCACACCACCTGCGAGGAGGATCAAGTGTGGTCACTAAGAGAAATTTGTATACGATACTATGTAACGATTTATGCTCCTTTGAGCGTCTAATAGTAGAGCATATTATGATTATATTGTACGGTTAATGGTTATCGAGGGTTTGAAAAGTAGTAAATTGTGTGATAAGATTATTATACTAAAAATTTCAAATTTTAAATATATGGTTTTAGCGAAGCATCACTTGAAAGACGATTGAGCTTGCACATGTGTTGTACTGTAGACTTCGGTGAGTATGTTGTCTTACTATGTTGATCCCGATGAGCAGGGATATTTTACTGATGTGATTCAGGATATATTGAATTATTGTAGAGCGAAAAGATATAGATCGTAAATTATATAACTCTAATAACTTGTGGTAGTGAGAGCCTTACGTTGTATATTGTCTTTAGTAACATGAGAGTGGACTAGTAGACTTCTTATGTCGCAAACGGGGATTTGGGGATGTATGTTATAGACTAAGGACTTATAAGATCTCGACAACCAGCAGTGTTAGGTAGTAGTGTATCAGGGGGTTCCTTGTTAGGATTACACTTTGCGAGACATCCCACGTGTGAAACTTAGCGAACGTTAGAAGTTGGGAGAAGTTTATCTTTAGTACACGGATTTAGCATCGTAATGATTACCCATATACATAGTTTTAACCATGAGATAATGGTTAAATTACAATTAAGGCCGATGGGGACGTATAAGATTAATATGTAATAATGTTACCAATCGTTGACACCACGAGCAGACTGGTGGGACAAACTAAGATATTAGTAAGTGGAAAAGGTAGGATGACTGAGTAAGACCTTACCATTTAGTCATGCCAAGTATGTCGGGCATCATTTGTTATTTATATAAAACGTCTAGTATGGTGGTGCGGCAATGCACAAAGCATATGGTGTATGGGCGCCCTAGATATTCGAGTAATAAATTTTTCTTCCTTAAGTGAAAGATGGTGAGACAAAGCGTATTGAGATAGGTAACTGAATGTAGAAGAGTGTGACTTCAGAATTTTGCTATTTGATGGGTTAGGGCAGTTCGGATCGTTAATTCCCAGATTTTCCACGAGGATGGTATAGAAGAAATCTGATAAAGTTTAACTCAGAGAAGTTGAGACTTACTTGATAGGACATGGAGAGAACATGTTTTATGAGAATATGAAGTTTAAAAAGAGGGGAAAAGACTTGCGACATGAAGTGATGACACTGTCGCCTGAGCCATAGATGTGGATGTGGTTATGAGAAAGGTAAAATACATAATGATACAAAGCCGTAGTAGTGATGGCATAAGCAAAGCAACACATTTCTGAGATCTAATTGGAAGTGGACCATCAGGAAATAATAGATTTCCTTTAGCATCAGGAATTCCTTGGTAGTAATGGGAGAGTAAATCCATGCATAATTATAGAGTTAATTACTTCGTAACGGGATCTCGACCCTATGTAGGTGAAAGTGGGTCGGGTAATTAGAATAGCTCACATTATGCCAAGTTGGAACAAATCGTAAGGTGTAAAAGTAAACCCCAACTATTATTCCTGGGGTAGTAAGGTTATAGGGGGTACAAATAGAGTTTTTATCCGAAAGAGTCAAGAGAGTTATGACTCGATTATTGGGAAGAGTTTCGGGAGGCCCTGAATATCAGGATGCGAACATATTCGGCCTAACACACTCGCAGGCGGACGGTAAGTCTGAGAGTTTTAGTTGCACATTGAGAGGTATGTTGTATCTCCAATTGTGGGAAGGCTTAGTGTAATATCTTCCACTGGTGGAGTTAGCGTAAGACGACTCCCCTCAACTTATTTTCGATAGAATTCCATTCGAGGCATTATATATATATATATATATATATATAAATCCTTGTTATCCTTGTGCTTATTGAATAGAAGGGAGGACAATAATGTACTAGGTCCAGAGGAATTTTAAGGCCCATCAACCAGAGTGGAAATGATTGGGGGTTGCATTATTCCATGTTGTAATGAGGAAATTGGTACTGAGTGATGTGGGATCTTTTCCTATTATTGTTAAGTTTGAGTCGATAGCGTACATGTTTAGGTTTCATAGTCCTTGCAGAGGCAGTATGGTGAATATGTGTTAACATATATGGTATTTATCGTGTGTAAGACAAATTTGTATATATCTAAATATAAATTAACCTACTAGTGCGAGTAGCAGGAGTCTATATAGTGACTATATATAAGTTAAGTGGTGAAACTTAAATGGTAAGTCTTGGAGAGTAATTAATCAGTGAGGTGTTCATTATTAAAGGTATTCGGTAACGTACTGTATGGGCAGTACTGCGTAAATTCATGATATGTGAGGTAAATACACGGAGTTTTCCTTACCAAAAATGCCATATTTTTTGAATTTCGGGACGAAATTCCTTTATTAGGGGGGAAGTATGTAATACCCCGTATTTTCGAAGACTTAAATAATTATGTGATTTATTATTATTGTGGGATTAATTGAATTACAATGGGGAAATTAATTATTAATCCGAATTAAATTTGAATATTTACTAGCGTGATGAGAAGTTAGTAATTATTAATATTACTGTGAGAATATGTAATATGTAATTACGAATTTAAATAACTTGTCGTCGGAGTGAAATACGATAGTTTTGTATATTAAGTCGGGGACACGCGTGTGAGTCGTGTCAGGACTAATTAAGTGGAATAAAATGGTAAATTATTTTTTAGTAACTCGTATGATCATTTCGAGTGCGCCGTTGAGTACGGAGGGGTCAAGATAGTCATAAAACTCTACCCAGGTATTTTATTTGGACTCCGAAATATTTTTAGGCCAAGCCGGCACCCGGTAGGGGTAATTTTGTAATTTGGATTTTGGAGGAATTAAATGGACGAAAATTAGAGATATATTACATCAGCTAATTGGGGACAGTTAGGGTTAGGTTACACCAAAAGTAAAAGAGAGCCACAGTGGGTGAGGGAGAGCAATTTCCAAAGGAGGAGAAGCCATTTTCACCACCTTGCACAACCACCACCTCCATCGTGTAGATCGGAACGCAAGAATGCATCCATACAAACAACATCAATGGAGCAGACCTTCGAAATCGAGGAAAGTGTTTATTGCTTGCTTTCTTTAGCGATAATTATTTTCATGTTAGTCTAGGTTAATAAACCTATGTTATGAAAGTTAATTCGTGTGAAAATTAGAGAATAAATTTATGATTATGGGCTGATTGGTTAAGTAGTTTAATTCCTTCATGTATGTTGAGGTTTTATCATGAAATTTGAAATAAAATTGATGAACTTATTAGGGTTGGTCAGGTTATTTAATTGAAAATTTGGAAACTATGGTTCTTATGAATTAATTTGGGGGTTTTATATAATCTTGAAGATTTATGACGAATTAACGATTCTAGGATGTTGTGAATAGCATATAATCTTGTTATTATCGATTGGTATTAATGATGAGAAGATGGGGATTAAAGTATAGAGGTTTTTAGGTTTAAAAATGGAGGAAATCGCAGAAATCTGGTGAAGAAGACGACACAGGGCAGGTCACGCGATGTAGCGTGTCGTTGTTCGAATGAGATTGGCATCTCGCGAGAAGTGGTTCGAACGACAATGGAATGTCGCGTGAAGTTTGGTTCGAGCGAGATTGGCATCTCGCGTGATGTGGTTCAAGCGACAACCTGATCTCGTTTGAACGAGATCACGTCTAGTTCGAGCGACAATTTACATTTTTAGGAAATTACAGAATGGTCCAAATTAGTGTGGCAGAGTAATCAGAATGAGAAAATGATATTTTGGGAAAATCAATATAGTACAGGATTGTTAAGGAGGATATGAGGGTAAATACTTTAAATATTTGGGACGGTGAGATTACTTTAAAGATTACGAGAGAGAAATAATCGTAATTGTAAATGCGTCGAGAGTATTAAGTGATAAATACTTACGATATTAATTCTAACAATACGGAACTTATAAGAAGAAGAATTAGTGATTAATTATGGGACTGATTATGATTTTGTATTAAGGATTTTCGGATGACATATTTTCCTTAGAAATATATTACGAGAGAGGGAATATTGTAATTTAAAAATAGGTTGATAGTATTTAGTGATAATAATACTATTTATGGAATATGTCATTTGGGTATGTGTATATCGTTTGATTGGACGGGTTGTGTGAATACATATTACTTGCTAGTATTATGTGTACGACATACCTAAATACTTGCTATTATGGGAGATGGTGTAGAGACAGTCTTATTTTGAGGGGATTTTTGTCTTGTATCTCAGACAATAGGACTGTGAAGACTTACTTGCGAGTTGGTAAGTCGCTGATTATGGGAGCGTAGGTATGTGTGTGACCCATAGGTATGTGAACTATGTTCCCCTCCATTATGTGTGTTTTGTACATATGGTTCATGGGAGACTTCCGAACCGATAATCCTTATTTTAGTACGAGAGGTACCGAGACATGATTGCAGAGTATGCAATGCACTACAGGTATAGCCTTGGGGTGCTGTATTAGTATATATAAAAATAGTGGTGGTTATTTATATATGTTTGTGTTATACTTACAATGTGATATTGGTAGGTTATTAAGATTATATATATATATAGTGAAAGATGTATATATGTATGCTTTTGGTATATCTAAAATGAAATAATATCAGATTATTAAGATAGTGAAATCTTCAATAACTTAAATAGTGAATACTTGACTTTAGTGTGTTAACACTTAATTAAAACGATTAACGTTGAGATCAAATATAGAATACTACTATGAGGGGTAAATTGAAGGATAAGCCTTTTCCTAGTTAGAAGTATGTCATATAGCTAGGATGGATTAGATGTACGTTAGGCATTCACACTAGTCGAGAAGTGAGAATCTCATGATAGAGTTCGAACTAACATACATATAATACTTGCTTTAACACAGTTTTAAATAGTTGCTAAAACAAATATTTTTACACATCGGGCTTTGACCCGTCTCTTGCATTTCTTTTCTCTTATGCTATATATATATATATATATATATATATATATATATATATATATATATATATATATATATATATATATATATATATATATATATATATATATATATATATATATATGTTGATACCAAAATTAATATGCTGATGTGGATGAATAATACGAAGACACGTGTCAATCTACGTGGCACAATAGCAGCGAGGAAGATCATTTCCCGACCAGCCATGTTTCTTTCCGAGCAACGAGAATACACCGAGGAGCTCTATCACACCGAAGAACTCTATCACACCGAGGAACTCTTGATCAACGAGCAACTAAGGCGGTCCGAACTGCATCTCGGCCGTATCATTAATTACCAGACGGACAACTGTTCAACTATTCATTATATTCTTGACGCACACGCTGCATTAAATGTATTACCCTTTCACATGTATATCATTTAATGTATCGAACCTTTCATGTACAGCCTCAAGGCTATAAATACCATGTATCATCCTCATTCAAGGGGGGGGGGAATTTCTTGAGAGAATTGGTAATCAAGAATTCCACAAACACTCAGCAATAACATAACAGTGGACGTAGGCTTTATTCCTAGCCGAACCACTTTAAAAATCTTTGTCTTATTTATTTATCTGTGATTGAATAATTAGAGCAATCTAGTTTTTTACATCAACAGATTGGCGCCGTCTGTGGGAAACGACTGTTATTATCGTTTTTCATAAAATCATTTATCACCAATGGCTGATAATCCAGAATCCAGTAATCGAAATGTTGGAAATACTGGAAATCTTCCAAATCCATCTGCATCCCCAGATCTGGCTGGGATTATAACGAATCTGGTTCAAGGACAAACCGCCATGCAAGAATCCATGAGGCAACTCATTCAAACTCTTCAGGGCGGTGCACCTACCTATTCAGGGCAAAGAAGTGATCATAGGCAATCGCAATCTAGACGCACTGGGTCATATCGTAATGAGGAGTCTAATGATTTTTCTTATCAACCTGGGCGAACTTCATCAATACGGGCTTCGGATACAGATCAACGTATCACTCTCTCTCCGGAGAGAACTAGCGCTTTGGAGAGGTTAAGTAGAGTATCTCCTTTCAGTCGGTTAGGACCAAGGAGGAACATGAGTCCACCTAGGGCTCCATCAAGAAGTTTTCGACCGCCACCAGGTTTAAGAGAAGGATCTGCGCAATCGCGACCAACCACTCGTCGAGATAAATCTCAGGAAGCTACGTCAGAGCAATCAGTTGCTCGGACCAAACGGCCCGAGGAAGGGAATGAAGCATGGAAAGGTTCCATTCAACGATTGGAGGATAGACTGGGAGAAATGGCTAAGGCAAGAAATCCCTTACAGAGAACTTTTGTTCAAGGAACACCTTTTGTGCAAGCCATTGTGGATTTCCCTACGCCGTCGAAATTCAAAGCACCCGTAGTGACTCCCAAGTACGATGGAAAGACAGATCCCGTACTTCATATAGAACAATACCAAGCTGCTGCAGATATCTACGCTGTCCCCAACGAGATGAGGTGTAGAGCATTCTCGGGAACTCTCACTGGATCTGCACAGATATGGTACAATAATCTTCCTCGGGGTAAGATTTCAACTTTTGTTCAGTTAGCCGAGTTGTTTATTGGCAATTTTTGTTTTGGAGCAAAGCCGGTAAAGCGAGTAGCACACTTGCTAAGTGTTAGACAGAAATCAGGTGAAAGTACTAGAGATTACATAACTCGTTTCAATAACGAAAAGTTGGAAGTCATAGATTATGAAGAAAAGACAGCAATCACTGCTTTGATGAGTGGTTTGCTGCCTAACAAGCTGTATTACACTTTGGCTAAAGATCCACCTAAAAATATGTCGGAGTTGATGGCAAAGGCGGCCAAAATCATGAATGCCGAGGAGGCTATGGCTGCGAAGAAGAAATATCAGAAAAGTAATGGTGGTGACAAATATTCCAAGCATAACAGGATGAAGTTGGATGCCCTAAAGAAATATGATAATTATACTCCATTGAAAGTGGGTATTAATCATGTTTTGGAAGAAATCAGGAATAACGAGGAAATCAAATGGCCAGAGAAACTGAAGACAGATCCCGACATGAGGAATAAGACCAAATATTGCGAATTTCACAAAGATCATGGCCATATGACCAAAAATTGTATAGCCCTTCAGAACGAGATTGAAACACTCATCCGAAGAGGAAAATTATCAAAGTACGTAGATTGCAGGAGTGAGAGGAAGAATGATGATAGAACTAGAGAGAGATCTAGATCTCCTCGTCGTGCAGAGGAGAAAAAGAGGAGGGACCATGAAGAGGATCCAGATGATGACCCCGATCTTCCCAAGAAGCCAAGGAAACCTGAACGAGAGGTATTTTCCATACGTTTTGGGTCATTTGATTGTAATGTTATTACAGGAGGAGATGCAGGAGGAGGAGGAGACCTTACTGCAGAAAGAAAAGCTTATCTCGGAGAGGCTCAAGCTTGTTCATACATTCAGCGAATAAACCTGGCCGAGGATGATCGTCCGAGGAAAGTAAACAAAGAGAAGCTAGTGATTGGTTTTTCAAAAAACGACCTGGCAGGTGTTCTCTACCCTCATGATGATCCGCTGGTGATCAAAATGAGGATGAAGGATGTGGTCATTTCAAGGGTGTTAGTAGACAATGGTAGTTCAGCAGACATCATGTATTATTCATGCTTTGATAGCTTGAATTTAAAATTATCTCAGTTAGAACCTTATCACAGACCCCTTCTGGGTTTTGCTGGCGAGAAAGTTTTTCCACTTGGGACGATCAAGTTGGATATACTCATTGGAACTTGGCCTGCTTGTCGAACGGAAAGAATACGCTTTTTTGTAATGGATAAGAATGTGCAGTCCGCCTACAACATCATCATGGGAAGAGTTGGATTGAAGAAGTTCGAAGCAGTTCCATCTACAGTTCATCAATGTTTGAAATTCCCAACGAATTTTGGAGTAGGAATTATGAAAGGTGATCAAAAAGTAGCTCGGGAATGCTACTATTCGTCGGCCGAGCAAGAGGAACTTGAAGAGTTACAGAAAAAGACTACTACTTACCAAGTGGAGGAAAGCACAGAAATTGAAACTCTTGACCCTAGGGATGAATCTCAACTCGTAAAAGGACAGGTTGTGGAATCTACAGAAATTGTTATCCTGGATGACGAGCATCCTGAACGAATAACTCAGATAGGGTCGTCGTTGGATTTTTCAATAAAACAGGAGTTGATAACTTTCTTGAGAAACAGGAAGAATACTTTTGCTTGGAGTCATGAAGACATGCCAGGAATAGATCCAAACTTCTTATGTCATGAACTCAATGTGAATAAGGAGATCAAACCTGTGAAGCAAAGAAGAAGAGTGTTTAGTCCCGAGAAGAACCAGGCCATACAAGAGGAGGTCGAGAAACTCCAGAAATCCCAATTCATTGAAGACGTGAAATATCCAGATTGGTTGGCGAATGTGGTGATGGTAAAGAAGAAGAACAACAAGTGGAGAATGTGTGTTGATTTTACTGATCTCAACAAAGCATGTCCAAAAGATCATTTTCCATTGCCCAGAATTGATCAACTAGTGGATGCTACTTCGGGACACGAGCTACTCAGCTTCATGGATGCTTATTCTGGCTACAACCAAATCAAAATGAAACCTGAAGACAGGGAAAGTACTTCTTTTATTACCCCAAGGGGAACTTATTGTTATAATGTTATGCCTTTTGGTTTAAAAAATGCAGGTGCAACATATCAGCGGTTGATGAACAAGGTATTCACCGAACAAATCAGCCGCAATATGGAGGTCTATGTCGACGACATGCTCACCAAAAGCAAGAGAGCTGCAGATCATTTGGTTGACTTGAGTCAAACTTTTGATCAACTGGATAAATACCAGATGAGACTTAACCCGACGAAATGTACCTTTGGAGTACGAGAAGGAATGTTCCTCGGATACATCGTCAACCAACGAGGTATTGAGGCAAATCCAGAAAAGATCAAAGCTCTTTTAGGGCTGCGATCCCCGACGACAAAGAAAGAAGTGCAAAGTCTTACCGGACGAGTTGCAGCACTCAACAGATTTGTATCCCGAGCAACTGATAAATGCCTCCCATTCTTCAAAACACTACGAAAAAGTTTTGAGTGGACTGATGAATGTGAGAAAGCTTTTCAAGATCTGAAGAAGTATTTGGGAGCCCCACCGTTGTTGTCTAGGCCAATAAATGGAGAGAAGCTGTACTTGTATTTGGCAGTATCAGAAAATGCAGTTAGCTCGGCGTTGATCAGATTGGAGAATGGAGTCCAGAAGCCAATTTATTATACAAGCAAGGCCTTCCGAGGTGCGGAAATCAGATACACAAAGCTGGAAAAATTGGCACTGGCATTAATTGAAGCAAGTAGAAGAATGAGACCATACTTCCAGGCCCATACCATCATTGTGTATACCGACATGCCGTTAAGACAAGCCCTTCACAAGCCAGAAAAATCAGGAAGATTGATGTATTGGGCAATAGAACTCGGTGAATATGATATTGTGTATGAACCCAGATCATCGTTGAAAGGGCAAGCCGTGGCAGATTTTATAGCAGAGTTCACATACCCTGATACCCCCGAGGAGCAAAAGATGCTTGCTGACCTACCTGTGGACGATACAGGATCGACAGACACAGATCCAAACCAACCAAGGTTGGTAAAAGGACTTGTGGATGTAGAAAAATCATCATATTTAAATCCCGACCAACTCCGGTTGGTGGAAGGGCACGAACAAATGATCGACGAGGAACGAAGGATACCCGGGGATGATGAAAGAAAACAGATGATATTTCACCGAGGAACTCTAACAGATAAGAAATTTGAAGACGAGTTACATACATGGAGATTATATGTAGATGGATCATCTTGCACGGCTGGTTGTGGAGCAGGGATTGTTTTAAATTCTCCAGATGATATTGACATGGAGTACGCCTTGAGATTCCAATTCAAAGCTTCCAATAATGAAGCTGAATATGAGGCTATGATAGCAGGTTTTCATTTGGCGAAAGTTATGGCGGCACGTCAAGTAATTGTTTACAGTGATTCTCAGTTAATTGTGAATCAAATGATGGGAATATATGCAGTGAAGGGAGAGTTAATGGTGAAGTACCATGCAAAAGTGATGGAATTATTGAAAGAATTTGATGCTATTCAATTGGTGAGGATACCGAGAATGGAGAATGCCAGAGCAGACGCATTGGCCCGACTAGCGTCAGCTACGCGCACCGAGCTGCGAAGAACAATACCAATTGAAGTATTAGAAAGTCGGAGCATAGAAGAAGATCTGACGATGAAGATTATTACCCTGGATTTAGGACCATCTTGGATGGATCCTATCAGAGCATACATTGAAGAAGGAGTACTACCGGAGGACAAACTAGCTGCCAAGAAATTGAAGTATAAAGTTGCTCGGTATGTGTTAACTAATGGTGTTTTGTATAGACGAGGAATTATGGCAGGTTTGCAGAGATGTGTGCATCCATCAGAAGTCAAAGAATTGATTGAAGAAATCCATGAAGGATCTTGTGGAGCTCATGTAGCAGGTCGGACCCTACTGCAAAGGGTGATGACACAGGGATACTATTGGCCGACGATGAGAGTTGATTGTATAGCTTATGCTAAGAAGTGTGACAAGTGCCAACGTTTTTCTTCCATCCGAAGAACTCCACAGGCATTGTTGACACCCATAACATCACCTTGGCCATTTTCCATGTGGGAGATTGATCTGGTTGGACCACTGTCGACGACCCGAGGAAGGTTCAAGTATCTCGTCGTGGCAGTAGACTATTTTACTAAGTGGGTGGAAGCTGAACCACTAATTGATATGACGTACGAGAAGGTGTATCAGTTCATATGGAAGAATATCATTTGTCGATATGGTCTCCCCCACGCTTTCATCACAGACCATGGAACACAATTTGATAATGAAGAATTTGCTGCCTATTGTCATCAGTCAAACGTCTTGAAGTTTCATTCAGCACCAGGCCATCCCCAAAGCAATGGGCAGACTGAAGTGACGAACAGAACATTACTAAATGGGTTGAAGAAGAGGTTAAGTGAGGCTAAAGCAAATTGGATTAATGAGCTACAGTCAGTTTTGTGGGCTTACCGAACAACTCCCCGAGCAGTAACAGGAGAATCACCATATATGCTAGCATTTGGAAGTGAGGCTGTGATACCTGCCGAGTTGGGCCTACCAACATATAGGGTGTTAAATTTCAATTCTCCGATCAGTGATTTGATGAGAAGGATGGATTTAGATATGCTCGAGGAAGTCAGAGAAGAGGCAGCCATTAGGAATGCAGCTTACCAACAACGAACAGCTCTGTTTTACAACAAGAGGGTAAAGAAATGTGATTTAAAAGAAGGGGATTATGTGCTAAAGAAGGTCATTCAGAAGCAGAATAAACTAGAAGCAAACTGGCATGGACCTTACCGAGTTACAGAGGTTGTTCGACCAGGAACTTACAGAATAGCAACTCTAGAAGGAGAAGAATTTAAAAATGCATGGAATGCTGAACACCTGCGCAAGTATTATCAATGATGTCCAATGTAAAGCATTTCTCTCATTATGAATAAAACGAAGATGTTTCACCATTCTTTCCTTCTGGATGAAAGTTTTTCGGGGAATACTAGTGTAATACACTATACAACAACAAATACAGCTCTTCGGAGCAAAAGTGCTCTAAGGAGCCAACAAATACAGCTCTTCGGAGCAAAAGTGCTCTAAGGAGCCAACAAATACAGCTCTTCGGAGCAAAAGTGCTCTAAGGAGCCAACCTCCTTTGGTTAGGAGGACAGCTCTTCGGAGCAAAAGTGCTCTAAGGAGCCAACCTCCTTTGGTTAGGAGGACATCTCTATTGAGCAAAAAGTGCTATAAGTAGCCAACCTCCTTTGGTTAGGAGGACATGCTCTACGGAGCCAAAAAAATGCTCTAAGGAGCCAAAAGCTTTAAGGAGCCAAAAAGTGTACACCAGCAGGATCAACCACGGTTGGTAAGATAAAAATATACTCTCATATTACAACTTATGTTAGTCGGGAGGTAATATTGTTGCAATGAGCTCTTTGAAGAACAAAATGTTTAAAAAATACACCAAGTATAGTTGGTCGGGGATAAAAACCCAATAACTGTAGTTGGTCGGCGAGGACAACTTATTGATCTTAGTTGGTCGGACGAAATTTTATAATCAAACCAAGTATAGTTCGTCGGAGCTGTATTTAGTCGACAAACATTATTCACCCACCTTGGTTGGTTGGAAACAGTTTGAACATTTTTCTCATTACTTTATTATTAAGCGATCGAGAAACATTACTAATACTTGTAACCTTTTATCAAGTTGCTTATTGAACAGTAATACTGTTAGCTTTTTAATAGATACATAGATACATATGTACAAATATAAATGTGCTTGATAAAACAAAATTGGCAAACAGAAAATGAAAATCTTTTCATTAATCTGGAATAAATTACAAATTACAAAATTGTTACATGGACATTACTATTCTATTGGTTTTTTGCCCTGTGCTTTAGAAACAGGTTCCTCGCCGGCAGGAGGGTCTTCTAGGCAAAGGGGAGAATTGATGAAATTAACATCTCTGAGCATTCTGACGTTCATCACAGAAGGTGTATCCAAAAGATGCTCAGGACGAGATAATTCAGCTTGGGAGTGAAGGCTATAATCACCAAGATATTTCGAAATTAGACTGCGAGGAATGGAGCGAGCTGGAATCCATGCCATATCCAATTTGAAAGGTGGTACATGCAGGTCTAATAACGATGGAGCATGATAGTCCCATAAAAAATGCCCTTGCTCCAACTTTAATACACCCAATGCATTTAACCATCCTTGCTTGTAACCTTCATTATTAGCATGTTCAATGCGAGCATCCAGATGAACGAGAGCTTCATTGTATCCTGCCATCCAGAATTCTCTTGGCTGTTTATGGAATTGGAAGGTTAATCTATCCAATTGTTCATGAAGGTTTTTGGCAAAGAGATCTTTATTATGCAAGGCAGATTTCGTTGATGCCAACTGATCTTCCAGAGACAGATTTTTATTGGACATTTCAGTCAGAGCACGGTCTTTTACTTTCAACTGGAATGCTTGAGTTTCCAGAGTAGACTGAGTGCGAGCTTCCTCAACATTCTGGCTGATTCTTCCTCGCCCCCGAGAACCTCTTCCTCGTCCCCGAGCAGTTCCAGAAATAGCGGATCTTCTTAAGTCCTCCAGCTCTTGCCTCAGTTTGGCATTTTCGACTTCTAAGAACGAGAAGCCTTCATCAGTGACTGGTATTAATGCAGTAGAGGATGAAGCAGCAGATTCATACTGAGCTAATTTCTTCTGCAAATTATTATTTTCTTGCTCCAGGATCTCAGCGATTTGTCTACAGGCTTCAATTTCACCTTTTAGGGTCCTCTCCCTGACGTCATACCCAGCAATGATCTTCTTGTGGCCTGTTTCTGAAGAGAGCTGCTGGTATCTATTTTCATAATCTTCATGTAACAAAGCCATTGATTCGTTATGTTGATTTTGAAGATCCTTTAAGGAACCATGAAGCTCTTCAATCAAATCATAGTAAGCGACATTGTTGGCCACTGCTCGGTCGAGTAAAGCTTTCAAGTATTGATAAGCTTCAATAGCCTGCTCTGAAGCATCGTGACCAAGGATATCAACAATTTCCGATGTACTAAGATCTGCATGACCAGCCTTATAGTATTGACGACATTGCTGCATCAGCTCGGTATCATGAGAAGAGATCAATTCCATTCTAGCAACAAACTAATGACAAGAAAAAGACAACAAACAACAAAAACAAGTTATCGACAACAGAGATGAGCAAAGACATATTTTATTAGATCATCAAAAAGTTACATCGTTCGATTACAAGGAAATACAGAAAGACTACCGAACAACTTCACACCTTTTCCTTGTCCCCCAAGACTTTCTCGGGAGGCTGGGACGAGGAGCTCGGTTGCTCGGTGATAACTACAGCTTGATCGGTAGGAGTCTTCTCGGGAGGAGGAGGCATGGAGGAAATGTCCTCGGTGGCAGATGGTTGAGAGGCAGAAACTTGATCGCCCATAGCCATGGAAGATTCATCTGAAGCAGGTTCATCTTCTTCTTCTTCCACAATTGGTGGAGGAGGACCAGGGAGATGCCGTTGGAATAGCTCAGAATCATCTTGGACTTTTAGCTCTTGCAGAGCAGCTACCCAACCATCATAGAAGTATTTCAACTCCCTATATTGGACTTGGGACGTCATTGCAGCTATCCCTCTCTCCCATCCTTTCTCCCAACCAACACTGAAATGTTTCTTGATTGCAACTTTTCTCCTCGATTTCTCCGAGGAGAGCTTCACCTCCAGTTCCTCTTTCTTAACCTTAATATCTCGCAGAGTAGATATTTCTTCTTCTGCTTTCTTCAATTTATCATCAGATTCATGATGTTTAACTTCCAAATCTTTAATTTTCTCCTCCAAATTCTTGGAGGTTTCAGCCATCCTCATCTTATCAGCCTCAGCCACAGCCAATTTTTTCTCCCAAACAGTTTTCTCCTCGATGTACTGTTGGCGAGATTCCTTCACAGATTGGGTTAAACCCAACAGAGCATCGTCAACATCGGACGAGGAAGTGGAAGCTTTAATAACTTGATCTTTCTTCACGATGGTATTGAAGCAGTTCACCAGCTGAAAGATAAGAAAAACAATAGAGTCAACACAAATACAAGCATTCAAGAAAAAGAAAGAAAGACTAAAGGTATGAGAAATTTACTGAAGAAAGATGACGAGCAGCTAGGGATGTCAGTGTATCCCTAGGAATTTTTTCATCAACCCCGAGAACCTCGGGTATAACTGAGCTCATTGAAGAACTCGGAAGAAGGATGTTTGAAACACCACTACCACCAGCGGGTAGAGAAGATGCAGTTCCAGCAAGATTAACTGAGGATGATTTCCTCAATTTCTTCAAAGGACGGTCAGCAGCATCAACCAAGGAAGAAGTCTTGGTCGGAGAAATGATAATTACATCAGCAGGAGCATCTTTCTTGCTCGGGGCCACTGGGGGCTTCTCGGCAACTTTGGAGGAACCAGCATCTACTTTTTTAGTCCCCTCTGGGACATCACTTTTGCCTGTCTGGGCTCCAACAGCAGAAGAAATTTCACCAAATAGAGCAGGAGGAGCTCTTTTCTTGCCCATTCTCTGAGATAGGGGGATATGAGAATCTGAAGATGAACTTTCTGGTGTTGAAGCTGGTTCAACAGGACGAGCAGTATAAGAGGTTGTATAACTCTTATACTGTAGTAAATATGAAGCAGATCTAATATGCTCGTCAGCAATGGTCTTATGCAAATTCCAGATAAGTTTCAAATGCTTGATATTCACTTCTGACTCTTTTGGAGTTTTTCTTTTGCTATCAACTGCAAACAAATACATAATAGAATATTAGTCATACATTTTGTCAAACAGGTTGAAAGCATAATTTCATAAGTAAAATAAAATGAAAAATAAACCTATCCCATTGCCGTATGGGGGGCATCTGGGACCGTTGTATACTTCGTTCTCAGATAAAGGCGCATGTTGCCAATTTTTTATGACCAACCCATGCTCAAAATAATCCCTATTTGAGTCAGGGAGATTAACTACAAGAGCCCTATTCAAATACCTAGTTTTCAAATAATAAATATTATCTAGAACGGCCCATTTATAACAAAACATAATTTCAGGGATCCCAATACGAGTCCCATGAGTTAGATTTAATTTGTGCACCCCGTTAATTATTCTCCATGAATTGGGGGCTATTTTTGCAGTAACAAGGTCAAAATATTGACAAAACTCAAGACATAATGAGTTTGGTGGAAAGGAAAAACCGCATTCAGCAACAAAAAGACTGGGGAACCAATGTCCCTCAGCCAATCGAAAGTAATCTAAAGGCTCAGAAAGAACCTCTAGAGTTACCCACGAAGGAATGGAAAAATCAGAACGGAATTTCTCAACAGATTCCACAATATAAAACATATTGAATAAAAGAGATACAGAAGAAAGAAAGAAGATCTTACAGAAAGAAAAGAGATGTGTTGACAACGAACGGAAACAAGGATGAACGCACAAGAGAAGAAGAGAATAGAAAGCTTGAATGCAGAAAATGGAAAGCGTAGACGACGGTATAGTTACCAAAGAAGTTTAAATACTTTGCATTGGGAAGCGGCGAAAGAAATGATTACCAAAAAGAAACTACTGAACTTCCGGCGGCTAAAAGGACAAAAATTGCACGAAGATCGAAGCGTTTATAAAAAAAAGCGGAAACTGCGAAATAAGAAGGAAATTTGAATACAATGTTCCTGAAACCCAGGAAGGACATTTAATATTGCCATATACCGAGAAAGAATGTTCCATACTCCTCAAAGTTCGAAATATGAAACATTGGGGGCTTCTGTTGATACCAAAATTAATATGCTGATGTGGACGAATAATACGAAGACACGTGTCAATCTACGTGGCACAATAGCAGCGAGGAAGATCATTTCCCGACCAGCCATGTTTCTTTTCGAGCAACGAGAATACACCGAGGAGCTCTATCACACCGAAGAACTCTATCACACCGAGGAACTCTTGATCAACGAGCAACTAAGGCGGTCCGAACTGCATCTTGGCCGTATCATTAATTACCAGACGGACAACTGTTCAACTATTCATTATATTCTTGACGCACACGCTGCATTAAATGTATTACCCTTTCACATGTATATCATTTAATGTATCGAACCTTTCATGTACAGCCTCAAGGCTATAAATACCATGTATCATCCTCATTCAAGGGGGGGGGGAATTTCTTGAGAGAATTGGTAATCAAGAATTCCACAAACACTCAGCAATAACATAACAGTGGACGTAGGCTTTATTCCTAGCCGAACCACTTTAAAAATCTTTGTCTTATTTATTTATCTGTGATTGAATAATTAGAGCAATCTAGTTTTTTACATCAACAATATATATATATATGTTTTAGTACAGGTGCCCAACCACAGGGATACCGGTTCTAGATACTTGGATGGTTTGTCGAGCAACAGCTGTTGTGGAAGTTGCGAGTTATTTGAGATTAGACGCTTCTCTCATTTCATTCAGTTCCTAGTTCAGATATCTCGGTTAGGGCATGTGTCGCCCATTCTTATTAGCAGAGTTTTGCTCAGTTTACTTTGTATTTCTTCTCAGTTGGTTTGAGTATTTATTATGGTTTGGTTTGTAACTGTGAACTGGAAGGTTTTATCCTGTCTTATCTATTCAGTCAGCATTTAATTCTTGTGTATGGTTTATATTTACATGTTCAGAATTTATTAAATTAATTGATTCAAGTCAATTGGAAAATGTTTTCACACTAGCCTAATTAAATGTTAGTTAATTAATTGGATTTAAGTTTTCGTCAGTGAAGCTAAGAATTACCAACCGAACATTTTATGTTATAAATTTTATAAAGGACTGATCACCCGATATTTAATTGGGCGGAGTGTCACAATTATTCCTTGTAACTGTAGAGGTATTTGAAAATCAAATTGGAATTTCGCATCACCAAATTATTCTTAATGGCTAAACCTTTTGAAATATGACATGACATTATGTTTCCACTCTAATACTCAGTCACAATGTATACTCAATTCTCATATAATACTCAGTTGTAATATTGTCGTCAACATGGACATATATAGTGTTATAGGCACATGTATTTATAGTATATATATAATTCAGTCACTACTTAAGTTTTGTAGTTTCTTAGTTTGTTACTAAAACTTATACATTAATAAACTATTACAAAGACTATGAGTAAGAAGAAATAATTGACCGATGATGAAAATCAAGCAAAATATAATTAAATTCTTGAACTATTACACTAACTATGCATGTATTGTAACACCGCCTGCAAAAATAAATTGGAAAGTGTTAAAGAACACACTGAATGAAAAGTATCAAACATTTTAGAAACTTTGTTGCCTTGTATCTTGAACTTCCACATTTATCTTGAAACACAACCAAATTGCAAGACAAAGCGTATTATAAAAAAAAAATACCATAACTGGGCTAGGTAGTGGAGGTCGAAGTTGAAGTCAAGAGAGATTTGGGTGAAAAAAATTCAGAATTTCCCTAAATATTGTACCTCATAGTTTAAGACAACTGCCCGAACCTCCGTATGTGGCTAAAGTATAAGTCGCTGTTAAAGTAAGGTTAAAAATAAAAAAAATAAAAACTCTAAAAAAAATAAATTAGAAAAAACATTTAGAAATTGTAGTTTAGAGATAGCTATCTGGCCTACATCGTATATTAAGCACCGGCCAATGTATCCAACATAAGTGTCTTCGAAATCAACATCCGTATATTAAGAACTAAAATTCAATACCACAAAGCGTCATATATGACCTCAATGTCATTGTACTTAGGTTGGGCGCAATTGTTTTTAGTCGATCAGTAATCAATCATAGTAATATTAAGAATTTATACTAACTATGTAGCCTTCTACACTGTAATCTTCAATAGTATTATGTTTAACCCATGCCAATAATAACAAATCATAAAAAATAAAAAATAAAATAGACTTCATGACAACTATTTATGCCTTCTTTATTTTCATTTCTTAATGTGTTGCAAGATAGTAAAAAATAAACTTTGAACTGTTTTAGCATCAGATTAACATCAAAATCGCCTTACTAAACAACAATAAAATCCGTCCAATAACAAGCCCAACACAGAGAGGTAGGGATAGTGTACAAAGTTTTGTTGGAAGGGATTAAATCTTTTTAAACCAAATAAAGACACAATGAAATCGCAAAATTGAATATAATATGAGAGAGAGAGAGTACATGGGACCTTTAATGCCAAAAACTCTGAAATTTGAGACACACAAGAAGAGGAACACCAAAATAAAAACCGGTTGGAAAAGCAAAAATTAAATGGAAAAAGCTAGTCTCCAAGAGAAATTATGAGGAATGGATTCTTTCGATTATTTATGGAATAGTAAAACTATTTGTAACCACAATATCAATCGAGTTTGAAAATCTCCAATGGAATCAAACACACTTAGTTAATTAGGTGTCTAAATTTGAACAAACTAAATTAAATTTTAATTCAACCCCTATGCATGCATCTAAGTGTCATAAATCATTAAATCATTCAAAACAAAGACGACAAATTCAGGAAAAAAAACCCTTTCGGGTAAAGCCTTTTTAACACTTTGTAAAGTTTACAAGGCCATTGACTTACATACAACCAGATAATAGCCCACAAGTGTCACACGTGGTGTCTTCGTCAAACCTTCAAAGCTACGAGTGAAAGTGAAAAAGCCGTAGGTGTCAGTTCGTTGTCTTCGCTCATCCACACGCAAAGATATACACTTGGTGTCCACCGATCAGATATGGAGATGCCTTATCCACATAGGTTTAACAATAGCACAGTTGTTATTTGGGTTCCAAAAGATTCACAAAAGTAATTGAAAATTTTATGTGTGAATCGAAAAGATGTTTGGGACATCAAAAAACGAAGTCATATGGTGTTTGAAGTCTAAAAAACATTTTCTCAAATACTTAAACAAATACACCACCGAAAAGCCTTTTTATAGAAATCTAAGAAAATTTGAGGCGGTGGAAAAACTTATCAGGTCCGAACCGATCAAGAAATAATCAGCGAATACCAGATTGGTTCATTTTCCCTTATCACCGGATCAGTCCGGATCTTAAAATCCTATAGAGAAATTCCCCATGCCGGATCAGTTCGTTTTTGAAATCCATCGGACCAGTCCGATATCAAAAAACTTTTATCTCTGATTTATTTTAAAAAATAACTCGCCTCGGGTTTATAAAAACATTTTAGAAAATTTCCCAGTACTTAAAATGAAATATTAAGTAATTTAAACTCAAACTTTACCAAAGTTAATCTCGTTGAGGCTTTTTTAAAGAATTCTTGTTATTCGGATCTATCTTGATTCGCGTATGCTCTTAATCATTTCTTCGATGGTTGTAGCGGTATACGACATACTAACATGTATACGGACATGAAAAAAATGTCCTTACAAATCTTCCCCTATGTCTATGCCGGTAGAAACTAAAAACATCTGAATTATCAAAAACAAAATGTGACCTATACAAATCTACCCTCCCATGAACCCAAAACTAAAAGGTAAATGATAAGTCTTCATCTTTATTCTTCAAATCTTCAACATCAAATCCCAAAGATTTTCTCATCAGGGTGTGCAAATACTGATCATCAATTTGTACCTACAGACATGAGACAAAGCAAAACCACGTGACGTATCGAGTTTTAAATGATATAAGCATATAACATCAAAGCATAATCAAATCTCCCCCATACTCAAAAAACTCCCCCACAATGTTATAATTCATTCTCTCCCTTTTTATAAGACTAAAATAGATAAGGAAAAGAATAAGTCACATAAAAAAAGTCGGGGCGACACAGTAAACAAGGCCAATAGACTATTTTTTATTTTTCATACCAAAATGCAAACAAGATGTTACAAAATCACACACCATGAATTCACAATAAGATAACCAAATCATGAAAACGGAATGAATGGGTGTGAACACATTCGATAGGAAAATCGACTCAATCATGACATGTGTGCAAGATGCATAAGTGCACTCCTAACGAATGAACATCAAAATAGTCCTTAGGTGTAAAAATATTGAATTTAGATGACATCGTCTTAATCATATCACCAAATCAAAGTATAAATGATTTCCACACCAATAACATCCAAAACTATGTAATGCTTTTTCATGACTTTCAAGGACATGTGAACCGTTATAAATTCCATCCAAATTTCCTCATTAAAAGATAATGCTTTTTATTTTTTCTTATGAGGTGACGAAACTCAAATCTATTGGCCCATTGTTGGATATATTTATTTTTATTGCCTTTTACTTTTTTTGGGCTCTTTTAAACCTCATTGGACCCTGAATAGTTTTCAATTCCTCACTTTTTTAGGTCCATTTAAACGGTGGATTTATCGCAAAAGAGAAATTGAGATACCTTTTGCAACCCTTTTTTGTTTTTCAAAACTATATCACACAATGTGACAACCGGTTTATATCATGCACTACTTGTTGTCAAGTTTTATCGCATTTAGTTGGTTGTATAGACAGAATTGAGATGGAAACACTCAGCCAACATATGATAAACAAGAATAAAAGTAAAAAAAAATCGTGCATGTGTGCAATAAAGTACAAATGAGTCAAACATGTAGGTAGCAATCACTATATCATCTCAAAGACTCCAAACTTTGTAAAGACATGAATGCCACAACATATTATCTTAAAACACTATCAAATAGTCACATGGACATGGAATGCATTTGTGACTCGGTCATCCTAAGTGTCTATCCATAAACGGTGTAAAACAAAATACAAAACTCTTTTTATATTTTTTTCCAAAAATTTTATCAAAACAAATGAAAATCTTTTTGTATTTTTCAAAAATGAACAAAAAAATTTATGAATGGATATACAAAAAGTATACATGTTATAACACTAGAAAGAATATATCAAGAAGCACAACTAGCGTATGACAAATATGCAAACACATTCATCTAAATGATATAACAAGAGCATAATCATGTGCCAGCAATGGAGAATCAACAAGTCTCAAATCTAGTCCCTCTAAAAGTGATTTCCGAATCCAAATAGGTGTGCAACGACACATGAGGGTTATGGGAACCAAAGGAACACTAGACTTTAACTTCCTAGGATCTTTTTCGAGGATAAAAAAAATTGTTAAGGTGACCTTTCCTACCACAATATGAACATGTGTAAACCGCTGGAACGAAACCTATGGGTTGACCTTTTCTAATGTCCTTGGAAACGGTTGACCCTTTAAAACAGACTATGGTTTTGGCTATAACACTCGAAGCATGAGAACAAGACGAGCCATTACCATCACTACACAAACTACTCGATTCTGTCAAATCATTTTTCAACTTCAAAAGTTTAGACTCAAGCAAAGAATTAGAATCTTCCAATTTGAGCGATTCCTTCTTCAAATCATCAATAAAAACTAAAAGGTTATCTCACCCACTCTCAATTAATTTTTTTTATTCCTAAGAGTCTTTTCACGTGTCGTAAAATCCTTAACAAAACAATTATTCTCAACGGCACAAATAGGAACCCTAGAATTTTTAAGGTCCTCCAACTCTTATTCTAAAACAAGTACTCTATCATCACTCTCACTTTTGGAAAATTTTAAACCATTAAAGTACCGGTCCAAAGAAACAAAAATTTTCACAATATGCGAAAAATAGAAATATGCAATAAATTAGCGCAACCTTCTCTGATACCAATTTTTCAACATGAGCAGTCAAAATATAATAGAGAAAATTAGGTGTCTAAATTTGAACAAACCAAATTCAATTTTAATTCAGCCCCTATGCATGCATCTAAGTGTCATAAAGCATTAAATCATTCAAAACATGAATATAAACCAAAGACGATAAATTTAGGAGAAAAAACCCTTTCGAGTAAAACCTTTTTAACACTTTGAAAAGTTTACAAGACCATTTACTTACATACAACCTAATAATCGCCCGTAAATGTAACGCTCGTCATCAAATCTTCAAAGCTACAACTGACAGCGAAAAACTCGCAGGTGTCGGTTCGTTGTCTTCGGCTCATCCACACGCAGAGATCTACGCTCGATGTCCATCGATAAGATATGGAGATGCCTTCTCCACAGAGGTTGAACAATAGCACGGTTGTTCTTTGCGTTCCAAAATATTCACAAAAGTAATTGTAAATTTTATGTGTGAATCGAAAATATGTTTGGGACATCAAAAAATGAAGTCTTGTTGTGTTTGATCTCTCAAAAATGTTTTGTCAAAGACTTAAACAAATACACCACTGAAAATGTCTTTTTATAGAAATCTAAGAAAATTTGAGGCGGTGGAAAAACTTATCAACTCCGAACCGGTCCGGAAATAATCAGCGGTTCTGTCTGGATACTGGATCAGTTCATTTTCACTTAGCACCGGATCTTAAAATCTTCCAGAGAAATTTTCCATACCGGATCGGTTCATTTTTTAAATCCATCGGATAGGTTCGGTATAAAAAAACTTCGTACTCTAATTTCTTTAAAAAAAAAACTCACCTCAGGTTTATAAAAATATTCTAGAAAGTATCCCAATACTTAAAATGAAATATTAAGGAACTTAAACTCAAACTTTACCAAAGTTAATCTTGTCGAGGCTTCGTTGAAGAATTCTTTATATTAGGATCCGTCTTGATGAACGTATGCTCTTGAACATTTCTTCGTTGGTTATAGCACTATACAACATATTAACATGTATACGGACATGCGAAAAATGATCTTACACTATTCTACTCATGAAAAGTGGCGATTTAAACTGTTGAAGTGACCGGGAAGGCAATACATTTTCTTGAGCGGTTGCTCCCTCTCTCTCTCTCTCTCTCTCTCTAAGGTACATTTTTCTCTCCCTTTCTCTTTAAATTATATGTGTATATATGTGTGTGTAGATTTGTATATATATGTATGTTTTTCTCTCCCTCCCCTTATTTTTATGTGTGTATGCTGGTGTGTGTGTGTGTGTGGTGTGGTGGGGGAAGTGGAGGTGGGATGGGGTGGGAAGTGTGTGTGTGTGAGGGGGGCAGGGGGTGGGGCGGCAAGCGGTAGGGGGGACAGGGTGGGTTGAGTTTGCCTCGGACCCCTAGAATCTCTTGTTAATATTGGCATTATATATATTTTTAGAGAATGAAATTAATTTAACATTATATATATTGTTTGTGTATTCTTATTTGGGTTTGAAATTGGTTAGAGATTTATAATGTTGATTGGATGTTATTATTTAGGGCTTGAAGCTAATTAGTCATATGTATGTAATATCTTATATTGTTGGAAATGAATTAATTGAGTAGATGAATTAGAAGGAGTACGGGACACTCATTTCTTGGGTTGTTGTTGCTGTTAGATTATATAGGATGGATTTGGTTGGATATGGAAGTTGGTTGTTTAATTTTTCTTAAATCCTTAATTTAATTCACACTAATAAATCCTAAAATAATTATATTGTCTTAATTTGTTGGGTTGGTTAATTTTGGAAGTGGAACGACCACTGGATTATTGTCCAAATGAGGGGGGGCGGGGGGGGGGGGGGGGGGGAGAGTTTTCAACTTTTTTCTAAAATTACTTTTTGTCACGATCCGTTTGAGAGTTTGACGACAACAGACTAATGGTAATTAATTGAAACATACTTGAAATTACATATAGTGCGCACAGATAATAGCCTTCTAGTTCGTATGCGTACGCCTTCAATAGCCGTTAGACCCGTTCGAGAGTCATTATCCCTTTAATGAGATCTCTCGAATTGTCCCATTTGGATAGTTTGGAAGTTTAGAGTTTCTGTATAAAAATATTTTTAGTGGCTTAAACTTGTTACTTTTGGAGGAAGTTCTGCAGTCGATGTTAAGTGTTATTTCAATTAATAAATTGATATAACACTTACCCTTGCGAATCTACGTCGTGTACTTGGGGAACTATGGGGATATGATTCCGAATTTTCCTCAAATTGGAACGATGTGCATAAGCTGTTAAGTATATTATAAAAATATGCATTCTTGAATGGTATAGGATCACTCACCCTTTATAGGAGATGGAGGAAATAGGAATTAATATTATAATTTTAATTTTAATTTCAATTTCAAATTAAAATTGAATTTGAATTTGAATTTCAATGCACGAATAAATTTACCCATCAAACTTAGCCTTCTAGTTGTTATGCGTACTCATTCAATAGGTGATTATACTAATGGGTAATAAATATTCACACTTTTGTTTATGTTATTTTAACCATAATAGGTGATTGTTTGTAGTAGCTGTTATGGGATATCCTAAATACAAAGAGTGGATTGGTGAGACAAATAGATTAGGTGATGTGTTTTACAGAGGTGCTAATGAATTTGTGAAATAAGCAAAGAGATTCCATGATAATGAAGAGTTTTCGTGTCCATGTTCTAGGTGTAAGAATGGTAAGGTGTTTAAGTGGAAAAGTTGAACTACATTTGTTAAGATCGGGTATGCAAGATAGTTATCGAAGTTGGTTTTTTCACGAAGAACCAAATTTCCTTTTATCCCCGAGTAACCTTCACAACAACCTTTAACTAGTAGGATAGATGTACAGGGAGAGGATGACAATGTAGATCATAATATGCTAGAGGATTTAGTTGATGATGCGTATGGAGTTCATGAAGTGGAAGTGAATGTGGTCACTAACGATGTACAAGGTTCATGTGATCATGAAGATATCGGGATAAACCTCGACGATGACTAACAAAGTTTAAAATTTAAGGCAAGCCATCCCTTATACTCTGGTTATGAAAAAGATCAAACAACTTTACATGCCATGGTTGGTTTTCATAATTTGAAGACCCAATATGGTTTGTCTAGAACGAGCGTAACATGAATTTTGAATTGGGTGAAGGGCTTGCTACCCAAGCAGAATATTCTTCTAAATAACCATCCTACTATAAAAAATAGTTTTAAAGGTGTGGGAATGAAGTATAAATCAATTCATGCTTGTGTGTATGACTGCATACTATACCGAAAGAAGTATGAAAATCTCGATCGGTGTCCGGTATGCGATGAACCTAAATATGTCCAATCTACCGGCAAAGAAGGCACAAACTCAAAAGTTCTTTAAAAAGTGTTGAAATATTTTCCCATTGGTCCTAGATTAAAGAGGTTTTTCACAGTACCAGTGATAGCGGAGGCAATGACTTGGCATGCTGGGGAAGAAGCAGAAAAAAATCTCATGCGCCATCCTATTGATTTTACAGTTTGGAAAAGGATGAATTTTGAGTATCCCGATCTTTCTCGAGAACAACGTAACATTCATTTGGCAATATCAATAGATGGTTTCAATCCATTTGGAAATCTAAGTGCTAATCAAAGTGTATGGCCAGTGATCCTAGCCCCACTAAACCTCCCTCCTTCAAAGTGTATGAGACCTGAATTTTTGATGTTGTCTTTGTTGATCCCTGGGCCAAAGGCACCAAGTGAAAACATCGATGTCTACCTGGCTCCTTTGATAGAAAAATGAAATGAGCTATGGGAAGAGGGTACTCAAGCATTTGACTCTTTTAGAAAAGAAGAGTTTACGCTGAAAGCTATATTGATGTGGGAAATTCATGATTTTCCAGCTTATGGGACATTATGCGGTTATATAGTACATGGTTATTTGGGGTGTCCTATTTGTGGAGAAGAGACTGAATCTCTTCGTCTATCCGCTAGCTAAAAAATGTATACCATTGACATAGGAGGTTTTTACCTCCCCCCCCCCCCCCCCCTCATAGTTTTAGATTTGAAAAAGGTTCTAATTTCTTACCAGGTGCGCTTGAACATAGGATACGGTTGAGAATACTTTTAGGCTCAGAAATTGAAAGTAAATCTTATGATTGTGGTCC